>OU426988.1:264684615-265284615 GCA_911387755.1 Chrysotoxum bicinctum
AAGGTAGTATAATAATTCTTATATCAAAGGGCACCGTAGTTCCCAGCCAAGTTCTGGCACTACACCCTTTTTACAGGAACAGGCGATTTTTGACACCTCCCTACCTTCAGTACCAACCAAGTCAGAAACTTAAAATTCCGAATATTTGCTAACCTAGTCAGGCGCAGGCGCCTCACCAAATTTCAATTTTCTAGCATAAGCGCTCAGTCTCAAAAATCACAAAAACCGTAACTGACTAACTGACTGACAGATCATCAAAATTATGGAGCACTTCCCGATATCGTAGAATCTTGTAATTTTGCACAACGGTAGGTCTTGTCATACAAGCAGAAGAAAAAATCGAAAATTTTAAGTTTTCCATTCAGGGGGCGTGGTATCCGCCTACTTTCTCCGAAATGCTGTTGGTTGAATGGAGCACTTCCGACTGCTGTAAACGATGAAATTTGGTAAACCGGTAGGGCTTAAATTGCATACAAAGGACCAAAAATAAAAATCGAGGTTTTCTATTCAGTGGCGTGGTATCCGCCCACTTCCTCAGAACTGATGTAAATTATATGGCACACTTCCGATTGCAGTAGAACAATGGTACAGTACAGTACATTACTGACTAAAATTTGATGGGCTTACTTGGCAAGTTTTTTTTTATGCCCAATTCAAAAGGTTTTGAAAACTTGACCAGTAAGCCCATCAAATTTTAGTCAGTAATCATTAAATAATAAAATTTATCTATTACATTGTAGCTCGATCTACAGCCTAAGCCACTGGACCTATTTTTCTCAAACTCCCTAGAGGAGAAATTGAAAATTTTTTTTAGCTCCAAAACTAACGGTATCCCCCATACAACCATAATACAAAATCTTATTTATCTCGAAAACGTCTCTAACGATTTTGATAAAAAAAAATTTGGTGTGATATTATAGACATGAACTGCATTTTGCTCAAAAAAAATTTGGGGCAAAATGTTATTAACGGTACCTGTCATAGAACCGTTTTTTTAATTTTCGACATTTTCATTAACGGCTCTAAGGATTTTAACCAAAAATTTTCAGCAGAAGCCCCCTTAAGTTTAAAATAATATTGTATTTAAAAATATTCGAAAAAATATTTGTTGTTATCTTAAATTCCAAAGTACTTTTACATAAGAGCAAGTTCGTGCGATCCAGTCGTGTATTTTATTTTTATCAGAATTGTTAGAGCCGTTTTCGAGATTAATAAGATTTTTTATTCCCCTCTAGGGAATCACCGAATACTCTTAAGTTTGAAGAAAATAGCCCCAGTGGTTAAGGCTGTAGATCGAGATACAGACATACAGACAGACAGGCGGAATTGCCACTTTATTCATCTTCGCTATCATCGTAATGTCAACTTTGATCAAAATCTCAAGTTCGATTTTTTTTCCACATGCAGAACTTGGCCTATAGTACCTACATTATCTATCGCAAGTAAAATGGGATTCGATACAATTTCTTTATTCAAAATTTTTAATAATTAAGTTTGAATATATTTCGAATAAATATCAACATTCCATCTTTTCGATGTTCGAATGGTAGATACGTGTATCCAAGAGATACATGTTTTTCTTAGAGCTCACCTCTGTATATCAACTCCGCTTCGGCCCGGAAAGTGATTTTAAAATCAATCCAGAGGGGCGCCGCACAGTGGGGCCAAGGCGGACAAAACTCGATTTTGCAAAAGTGCTGATTTCGATTACCTGATTCATGTTTCTCACAGTAAATTAGCCAGAGAATCTGGGTACACTAAGGATTTGGGCCAAAACTGAAGTCTTAACACGTAAAAAGGCGCTCAAAGTCAAAATATTTGAAATAGTGTGGGAATTTGATTTGACTTTCCTAGGGTGTTACGTCTATTCGGGATGAACTAAAAATGGGATTGTTTTTTGTTTGCTTATTTGGGATGCCTAATAATACAATACAGCGGTCAAACTCAGCAAAAAAAATTTGAGTGAATTACGGCAGCACAAAATAAGACTCAGTCCACAGTAATGGAAAGTTGTAGTCATATAAAAAAAGCTCCACGTTCCTCTGCTCTGAGATAGCTAATTTCTCGATGTAGACATGTCCAAGATTACATTCAAACAAAATTTAGCTGCAAATACCTGCAAATCCGCACAGTGAGCAGGTTTAAAGTTACGAAATCTTGCAAAAAAATCTTTTTTTTTCACTTCTGTGTCCTAAAAAGGAATATTTGTATTGTATTTGTACAATCTTTAGTCAATAATTAGGAAAAATTTACAATATTTACTTACAGCTTGCAATATATGATAACAATATTGAATAAATTAGTGTTTTTTAATTTTTTTTTTAAACAGAGTTAAATGTCGCATCAGTAAGAATTAGGTGTAACATGGGAGAACTTGTATACATTTTTAATGACTTAGAATAAATATTAATATAAATTAAAATCTTTTTCTTTTTTTTTTTACATTCATATAGTTCTATTTTGTAACGTACTCCTTCTTATCAAAAACCTCTTTTTCAAAATTGAGAAAAATATCTTATGGCTAAAACACATGTGCAGCATTTTCCCTGCAGCGAAATTTAATTACACAGGTTCCTATGGGAGCAGAATCATTGAAAGTCTGCATGCAGCGCTGCGCTGCACGATGTCTCTATTCCTAAATTTGCTGCCTAGTTTCATTGCAGCCATAATTGTAAAACAAAAATTTCCAAATAATTGCTATTTGGCATTACTGATATTGACAGATTGTTGACATTGTCTGTCATATTTGCAAAAAAAAAAGTTTGTTTTTGTCTTTGGTGGAAAACTTGATATTGATACAATAATGGAAGAAAAAATAAAACAAATTCATTTATGACAAAACAAATCCGTACAATGAACAAGAAGTGAAAAGAATTTGTTTTGTCTCCGACTCGTATTTTTGTTTATTTTCAGACAGATGAAAGATTGTTACTGCTCACCAGTTCCTGTTTGGGATAGGTAAATTGTATCCAACTAAGGACATTTTCTTCAGCTATACATAGCAACATCAACGCGAGGGAAACTGCATGTCTAGTATAGTTTTGTTTTTCATTTGTGCTTTGTATCTTCTTTTGCTTTTTCTACTTATCACCAGGAACAATTTTTGAAAGTATAGGTGCAATTCTCTTTCATTTTCTGATTAATTAAATTTGTCCACGGCCTTGAAGTTTTGATCTGGAACAAATTATATTCATTTAAAAACTTGAGGTATTTCTCATACACGGCAATCAAAATCAAAATTTTGTCCTTGTTTGTTGAAATATCCATTTAATTTAAAATAAACTTATAAAACTTTAAGTACAAAACAATTTAAGCAAACAAAAAGAATGAAAATTTGGCAGATGTCATTTTTGTTTTAACAGAACTAGGTATCATTAAAGTTAGGAAGTATGCACATGTGTTCTGGCTGCAGTGCTGCATGAATCGCTGCGTGCAGACTTGCTGCACATCTGTTTTAGCCATTAAACATGTTGTGCGTTGTTTTTTGGTTCTGCTTTGAAGTTTGCTAATTATTTGATGCAAGTTTCAGTAGTGAACACTTAACATAAAACGTGTTGCTGGTTGTTGCTGTTGCTGTTTGACTATGCGTTTGTAAATTAACACTTGTCGGCTTTTAATGGTTACATTATTTTTATGATTTACCACCACATAAAATAAGAACAGCATCGCTTCTTTCCATTATATATATCATAAAAACACTGAACGTCTGAACCGATAGATACTTAATGGTTGCATTTATCAAGCATTTTATTTGATTCTTTTCGCGAAAATATATTTTTTCTAATTACTCAAAATTTAGCCTAAAAAGAGGGTGTGTAAAATGTCAATGGCCAACTTCCTTAAAAAAAAAACACCATCTTGAACCTTTACTTGGCACAAAACATGGATTTTTATCAATTTTGACGATTTTTTTGTTAGTGGGCGTGGCAGTGGGTGGAAATTTTTTGTGAAGCTTTCTTTCCAAAACTACTTTTATTTCTGAAAATTTCATCCAAATTGGTTAAGTGGTTCGGTTTTTATGGACTTTTGTCCGCTCTCCCATACAAGTCGCCCCACTGTGCGCCGTCGGCATAGTAGAGGAAGACCGCCGTTTCATATGACGCACACAGGTGCTTGGTTTTTTTTATGTAACACATTATTAGAAAACAAAGAAAGCATTCTTTTCAATCTGCACAGTAAAAAGAAATAAATTTCATTCATATTGCGAAATATTATTATTATTTTATTATTTATTAATCAAATAAAAAACAGATTTAATTAAAATAGAAGACAAAAAACGTTCTTTCAGTTGTGTGCAATGTGTGTATGTAGTTGCTTGTATAGAAAACCTATACACATTTTCATTGTGTTAGAAAGTGGCTAGGGTAATGTTAATATGCCCTAATGGTTTTCTTTTATACAATCATCCAAGGCCTTCATTAGAAAATGTCAGGGACGGCAGCTAATCTCAGTTTCCAACTTAACCAAATCGGACCTTTTCTCACATAAAAACAGCTACACACATTGAAGACACCACGGTACATAATAAAATACTTGCCATTAGTTTGACAGAATGCGTATCCCATATTTTATGTCCTTGACGGAAAGGGTCATGTCAAAAGGATATTGTTTGTTCGATTAAAATCAGCACAAAAGTATTTGATTCATGAATTAGGATGAAACCCTAATACCTACCGAGCACAAACAAATTCAATATTATGAATGACCATTCTATATCTGAATTTCAAATACAGTGGAGATTAGTAACAAAATTGAATTTTTTTCTTGGAATATTACTAACGCACGATTGTACATTATGTATGCATAAAGATGAGTATTATATACGAACTGAACTCAAGATATTCCTTCTATTGTTTTTTTTTTGGATACCCAAATTTGTTAGTATATTAATTCCAAGAACATGTATCTACTTACAAACAAGTAAGATATTAAACCTTAACAAGATCCAAAACACAACCGAATATACATATCGATACCTTCCCGTAAGAATGTATTAAGCGACATTTTTAAAATTGTTCAGGAAACACTAAGAAATGTCTCATTTAGTTATTTTTTTGTGTATTTTATTGGAAGAAACAGATTTGGAGAGGGATTTTTAAAATACAAAACTTGACATCATTGCAAAATCGAAATTTTAATCAGTTTTTGTCGCTTAGTACATTTTCGTGGTCAAAGCATTGGCGCTTGATACAATGTATACAATGTTAAATGGCGCTTACGATGACAACAACAAAAAAACACAAAATAAATGGGAAAAAAGTAGTAGGCTACTTGATAGAAAAATATTTAAAAGCAAAGACAACAATATCTGGAGTATTATAAGCGACAAAATTGGATCAAGTTTTATTTGGATGAGTGTGCTAAGCGACAATTTCGGTTAAACTATGCGACATCTAACAATTTTTTTTGTGGACGTTTGGTTGCTTAAGACAATAACATTATTAAAAATGTCGCTTAGCATAATTTTACTGGCGGATAATACAAATTTCAGGGAGCAACATTATTCCAGTGAGAAAACTTGGCGGTTGCTACAATTTTATTTTCTCTCTAGTTTCTTTTGCATACATGATGGGGGATAGGGCACTGAAACCTAGGCCAAAATGTGGCGCTTAACTTTTAGTATAGTTCCACATCAAAAAGTCATTTTCGAAAAAAGTGTCGCTTAATACATTCTTATGGGAAGGTATCGATATGTAGATATGAACAGTTTCGTTTGCTCATCGAATAACTAAAGCCCTCATTATGAATAGCGAATCAAACGATTGATAAATTGCGAACAATTAAGTGAGCTTCGATTATCACAGTATTATTAATAGAGAACTTTAACGTTCGCTTAAAAATAAATGCTGCCAATAAATCATCACCCTGAATTGACATAACTCAAATGTCAAATAAATATTTAATTGAAAAAGGTTCGATTTTCTTTCTTGGTTGTGATTGTGTAAAAATATATGAAATGATAAGACAAATCTATATTTTTTTTGAAGAATATTCTATGGTTAGAGATAGATAAGAAAATATTAGAATGATGAGGTTGTGAAGAAAAATTATGGACAGTTCTAACCCTTTGGAGATCCCATATCATCTATAAGTTATTTATATTAAGTTTTATTGTATTCAAAAGTTTCATATTTTTCTCTTCATTTTTTGTTCTTCATTTTCGACTCAACAAGGATGCATTGATGTATGTACTCGAAGAAATAAACGATGCATTCAAATCAACATCTAAACGTGCGATCTCAGGTACAACTTAGTTCATCTAGAGAGCATAGCAGAAGAAATCACTGTCCCTCAGGATATACCAGATGAACCTAATGAATCACGCAACACTAGCCTTGAAGCAGAGCGATTATAGAATGAATTATTAACTTCTTTATAATTTATATTTATTGTGTCTACCTATGCTAAAAGTAAGGCAAGAGTTATCGAGAATAAACATTCAAAATAAAATCCAGGAGGGCACTTTGAGCATTTATTATGACTGTATTTGACACTCTACACACCAGGTGCTACTCAAAAACTTGAATCTGTCCTCTCGCGGTACAAGGCAGACATTACCGCGATCCAGGAGATACGATGGATAGGATCAGGAATAGCGAAAAGAAAGGATTGCGACATTTATTACAGCTGTCATCAAAGAATGCACATGTTAGGATGCGGATTCGTCGTGGGAAATCGACTCAGATCAAAATTCATCGATTTTAAGCCGATTAGTGATCGGCTGGCTGTGATCCGCATCAAAGCTACTTTTCAAAACATCAGCCTAATATGTGCACACGCCCCTACCGATGAAGCTGAGGAATCTAACAAGGAGGAGTTTTACGACCTCCTGGACGGAGCCTACGGACACGGAGCCTGTCCGGAATACGATATCAAAGTCGTGCTCGGAGATTTCAATGCCAAAGTCGGGAAGGAAAATATCTTTGGCGGATTAGTTGGAAAGCACAGCCTCCACGAAATGACAACAGATAACGGCTTCCGACTAATCGACTTTGCTGCAGCTCGGAATACGGTGATAAGTAGCACTAGGTTCCCCAGGCGAAGGATACACACAGCAACCTGGCGATCTCCAGATGGTCGAACCGCCAACCAAATCGACCACGTGCTAATTGGCGCAAGGCACGCGTCGAACATCTTGGACGTGCGAACTTTCCGAGGTGCAAACGTGGACTCTGACCACTTTCTTGTTGTGACAAAGTTCAGAGCCCGACTGTCCAACGAAAAGAAAATGAGGATCGCCCAAAGGAAGAAATTCAATATTGCATGCCTTAGCACACCTGAGAAAGCCAGAGACTACAGTGAGCAATTGACCGGGAAACTCTCTGCCGTACCCCCAGCCACAAGCGTCAACAACCAGTGGAGCCAGTACCGCGACATCATCAAGGAGGTAGCCGAGTCCACCATAGACTATCAACAACCTAGGAAAAAGAACCCGTGGTATGATAATGAATGCGCGGTATTGAAGCAGGAGACGGAAAATGCACGAATGCAAATGCTGCAACGGAAAACAAGAGCAGCAAAAGAGGAGTGCCGTGAAAAGAGAAGGAAAGAGAAAAAAACCCTGCGCAGAAAGAAAAGAGCAGCCGCAGCTTCTCAGCTTCTCAGCTCAGGTATCTCGAGGAGTCTAGCACCACCACAAACACTCGCCGGTTCTATAAAACAGCCAAACAACTGGCATCAGGTTATAGGACCGGCACGCAAGCTCTTCGAAACAGCGAAGGGAACCTAGTCACCGAAGCACAGGGAATTGTAGACGTGTTTAAACAGCATTTCCAGCAGCTTCTTAATGGGCATTATTTAGACGAAAACACAGAGGAGCAAAGAAGCATAAGACCAGTCAATGAAGATCCAGTCCCACTACCCAGTACTGAAGAGGTTAAGAAAGCCATACGCAAGCTTAAGAAAAACAAATCCGCAGGCTCGGATGGCCTACCTGCGGAACTCTTTAAGTATGGAGGAGATGTCCTAATAGGGTGCATGCATCAGCTCATCAACCAAGTGTGGGAGGAGGAAAGCATGCCCGACGACTGGTCAAATAGCTCCATATGCCCAATCTACAAAAAAGGCGATCCTATGTCCTGCAAAAACTACAGGGGCATATCCCTGCTTAATGTTGCCTACAAGATCCTATCCACCGTACTATGTGAGCGTCTAAAACCTATCTGCAACACTATAATCGGCACGTACCAGTGTGGCTTCAGGCCAGGCAGATCAACGATATACCAAATCTTCACATTGAGGTAAATCCTGGAAAAGACCAACGAATTTCAAGTCGAGACCCACCATCTTTTCATCGACTTTAAAGCCGCATATGATAGCATAAGTCGCCAAGAGCTTCTAATGGCAATGTCGGAACTCGGGATCCCGAAAAAACTGATCCAGCTATGCCGCATGACGTTACAAAATACGCGGTGCAACGTGCAAATGGGTAACAGCTCATCCGAGCTATTCCAGACGTGCACAGGGTTCAGACAAGGAGATGCGCTTTCATGTGATTTCTTCAACCTAGTCCTGGAGCAGATAGTGCGCAAGAGTGGTGTTAACCTGGAAGGCACTATTTTCAACAGGTCTTCCCAACTGCTTGGATATGCGGACGACATCGATTCGATATCATCGGCCGCTCCAAGCGAGCTGTACTAGAAGCGTTCACAGCTATTGATGAACAGGCGAATTGCTATCAACAAACAAAGCCGCATCTGTCCATCGCCTAGGACAAAACGTCACTGTTGGTAGCAGTAATTTCGAGGTAGTCAAGGAGTTCACCTACCTCGGAACGAACATTAATCCCACGAATGACACCTTAGTGGAAATTCGAAGAAGAATTACCCTAGCAAACGGCTGCTACTTCGGTTTGGCCAAACAAATGGGTTCAAAACTCCTTTCTCGGAAGACAAAGTGCACGCTATACAAAACGCTAATTTTACCAGTTCTACTCTACGGCGCCGAGTGCTGGACGATAAGTAAAAAAAGGGAATTGATACTGGGCACTTTCGAGAGAAAAATTCATCGGCGGATATTTGGTCCTATATGCGAAGAGGGCGAATGGAGGAGAAGATTCAATCGTGAGTTATACGAGCTGTACCAAGATGTGGATGTAGTCCACAAAGCCAAAACACGTCGACTACACTGGCTCGGCCACATCGAATGGACAACAACGCTCCAGCCAAGATAATCTTCGAATCCCAGCCCCCAGGTTCGAGACGACGAGGAAGACCGAACCTCCGCTACAGGGACCAGGTGGTTATAGACGCAAGAGCGCTTGGTCCCGACGACTGGAGGGAGCTCGCGAGGGATCGCAACCGATGGAAGACCGCAATAACTCAGGCAGAGACCCTCCATGGATCGGGAGCCGGTTAAGTAAGTAAGTAGATTTTCCCAAGTATCATAAAATGTATGGGTTTTGGATGTACTTATTAATGAGTTTTTTTATTATTGTTTTTTTCATTAGGTACAAATAAGAAAACTTTATGTTTATTACGCATTTTTTTTAAAAATTGACCTCAAAGTCAAAATTTTGCTCGGGCAAGAAAGAGTGAACACCCTTCAAAATTGAATATCTGGCAACCCTAAGAACATATGAGCTCGATTTAAACGTAGTTTTAAAGGTTACTATTTCTACTAAGAAAAAAGTTTACCTTTAGTACTGCCAGCGAAATTGACCTTGACGTGGGTCGGGGTACTCCAAAGTTAGCCTTTTTTTAAATCGTCAAAAAGTGATGTCAAAGTTGAAAATCAGACCTTACTGTAGGACAATTTTTTCTTAGAATATGACCAATTATCACATCCCAAAAAATGGCACACGAATTACACCCTGTATATGAACGCATACAGATACACATACATTATTTATTCAATAGGAACAAAAGTTATAAATGTAAGGAAGTTCAAAACACCTTCTTCATCTCAACTTCAATTTTCTTTAAATTAACTTCTATGTTGAGTGATAATTGATAAGTCGAAAATTCGATAAAGTTTTGGCATTTGAAGCGAAATAAATTTAAGCGAATGGCTATTCATAATAAGAATTTATCAAATTCGCAAGGTTTTTAGTTCGATTCGCTATTATAATGAGGGCCTAATATATATATACTAGTTTATCACATCGATAGCTGATGAACATTTTAATAGTATTCGTAGATACATTTTTTGTAAAAAAAAACTGATCTTGGATTTTCCAAATCCATGAACATTTCTTAGGCTAGTTGAAGTTGCAAATACTCAATACACTCTGATTGAAGTGAAGCCGAAAAAAGACAAGGACAAGGATTGACAAGGGAGTAAATAAAGTTGGCCTTGATTTTGATACAGGAAATTATCTTGTAAAAATCTCATTGGACCATTTTCTTTTCATTCTTCTTCAAAAACTCGGTTTTGACCCGTACGTCAAGCAAAGCAAACCTGGCGTCTGACGTCCGTGTGTGCACTCATAACTCGAAAACGGATCAATAAATTTTCACGATTTTGGGCTTGATACATTTGTATTGGCCTATTGACTATGAAGGTGATAACCATACAATTTCCGGTTTTTACTACATTTGTTCGCAAAAAGATGGCTCTGCACACCGACTTTGATATTTGTTGATGATTCGAAGAACCACGAGGTGGCGTGCACTTGCCTTTTCGTCTTTTCGTTTCGTCATTGAATTGGCGAGTGCGATCAGATAAAGTCAAATTTTATTATTTTTTTTTCACAATTTTCATTGTGTTCAAAGTATTTGTAAACGATTAGTAAGTGATTTCTATGAATTTTGTTTACTCTTCGCAATCCTAATATCGACATGGTTTTCATTGAATCCTCATGATTTTTAGAACAAATATAAGGTAGATTTATTGCATAGAACTCGCACTGTGCTATCGGATAATGAACTGGAGAAATAAGATGAAATAAGCAACGAAGCACTGCCAAATCGTTCAAGGCAGCATGACACATTTAATCGATAAATGGATTTCGATCGAATCGCATTGAGTGAAGCAGTTCGAACAAATGTGCCAAAGTTGAATCCAAAACAAAAGCAAGTGTACCTTTGGTGAATTGATGCAAACTGTAGATAATGGAAATGGAGGCGTTGCTTCCTCGATATGCCTGGTGAAACCTTTTCTCGGTACTCAATAGATTCATATGTTTCTGTTATAATTCTATCACTTATCCGGGCAGAGGGACAGCAATTTTGCTTCATAAAATGTACAAGTTTAACTCTGCCTTTTTCGAAAGTCAAAATTTTTCCGTTTGCCTTGCTTCAGTCTCCTTTATAAGATCCAATGGTTCAAATTTTCGCCTTCTTATTGGGAGCATTTATGTCCCATCGGACGCGGGACAGCCATTGATTAGAGATCTTGATGACCTCTATGCGCTTTCTAATAATTATGATGCAACTATAATTGGTGGAGATTTTAATGCTCGTCACCCCGCATGGGGAGACAGTGTCCACAACAGTAATGGTAGTCTATTCAACAATTGGTTCACCAATGGCCTATATTTGAATCTTGATTTAATTCCTTCGGACACACCGACTTTTCCAAGATCCGGCTCTTATTTAGACTTTTTCATAATTTCTTCATCCCTTAATCCGTCGCGTTCTGTGATGCCTTCATTTTGTAAAACTTTTGCAACAATTTCTGATCATTTTGGTGTCGCTTATGAAGTCTTTCTAGAAGACTTTTCTCCTATTTTGCTGCCAGTACCGACATACAGAAGCTTTCGAAATACTAATTGGAAAGAGTTTCAATTAAGTCTTCATGTATCCCTTTCCTCCCTTGTTTTGCCAAATGAGAATAACATATCTAACATAGAAATCGATAGTTTGATAAATAACTTAAATTCAATAATTCTTTCAAAGGTTGAAAGTCATTCCAAAATACATAGTGTGAAAAATCACAAATATAAGTGTATTTCAGATTTGACCCAAAAATTAATTGAGCTTAGAAGTATTTGGCTAAAATAACTTAAAAGACTATACCATCGTCATTTGAATAGAGTTCATCCTGAATATTGTGAGCTTCATTCAAAAATTCAGTGTATAAGTAAAATTATAAGAGAAAAAGTTAATTTGGATCTCAATAATTGCTTTAGGTCTAGACTAAAAAGAATTAAACCATCCCCCCAAGCTTTCAAGGAAATCGATAAAGTTACAGGTCGAAAATTCTTTGGCACAGATATTTCAAAGGACATGCTTTTTTTATAATGGGCAACAGCTAATTGATACTCAATCCAAATTAAATGCATTTAAGGATTTATACTCTTCAAGTTATTCAGATAGTGAGTCACATGACCAAATATTTGATCATGAAGTTTTATCAACAGTAAATCTGTTTAAGGAAACCTTTTTTCCGGAAACACTCATCTCATTTTCCCCGGGAATTAGGGCTAGTGACCCAGCAGTATCTCCGTTTACTTCACCTGCCAGTGTAAATATTTACAGATCCTCGCTTAACAATAAAAAGTCCACAGGTATCGATCAAATTTCAAATTTTATTTTAAAGAAGTGTCCATATTCCTTGGATATAGTGTTATCATTGATATTTAACCAATGTATTAATAATGGTTATTTTCCAAAAATTTGGAAAAAAGCTATGATCTTGCCAATAGCAAAAAAAAAAAAGCTGCACGCGAAGTGAATCACTTTCGACCTATCTCGCTTTTATCTAATATTGGTAAATTGTTTGAGAGGATTTTAGCCAATCCTTTAAATAACTTCTGTGAAGATATGGACATTATTCCAAGCAACCAGTTTGGTTTTAAAAAAGGAAACTCAACAGAACATGCTCTGCTCCTATTTCAAGATAAGGTCATTCAAAATCTTAGAAATAAAACTTGTACAGTAAGCCTAGATATTGACCTTGAAAAAGCGTTTGATTCGCTTTGGCATCATAGTCTTTTATATAAACTTATACAGTTGAATTTTCCCAATTGGCTCATTAAAATAATTTTTAGTTTTTTATCGAACAGAACTACCTCGATATTTATAAAATCTGAGCACACGGAGTTCTTTCCTGTGAACACAGGTGTTCCTCAGGGATCGATACTGGGGCCATTTTTGTTCAACATTTTCTTGCAAGACTTTCCTCTTTCAGACCCTATCTCAGATGAACCTGGCTCTTTGCATTTTGCTGATGACACTATTATATTGGCAAGCGACGTTCGACCAATCTTCGCCCTTAACAAAATTAAGCGTAGGCTTCCACTTGTAGAAAATTATTTCAAAAAATGGAGATTGAAAATCAACACAAGTAAATGCGGATTGACTTGTTTCAGAAACGCCAGTGGGAAGGGACACTATCTTGCAGTTAAAGATAGCAAATCCTTAAGCCTAAAAATTAATAATATCGCGATCCCATTAAGATCGGAAACAAAGTACCTTGGGATAAATTTTCAAAATCGATTTCTTTTTAATAAACACGGCAGAGCTATACTTAAAAAAGCGAAAATGGTTACAGGTTCATTAAAATCATTATTTAATTCCAAGTTCATGTCAAGAAAAACAAAAAATTTTATGTACAAAACCCTTATAAGACCCATTCTGACATATGGTTTTTGTACTTGGTTTACCATATCACCAGCAGTGGCAAAAGAACTCGAGGTTTTTGAACGAAAAATATTGAGATTTTGCTGTGGAATGTTTAGAAAGCCAGATAAAAAATGGTTTTCAAACAAAACAATATACGATGCAACTCAGGTTACGCCTTTAATGAAGTACCAAATAGACCTTCTTTTTAAAAAAATGGATCGACTAAGTTCTCATGCAAACCCACTAGTAAGATCTTTAATGGACTCTAATGCCAACGACAGTTTAGTTGATAAATATTATTTGTCACCATTTAATATGCTTAGTGACGGGTCAATCCCTTTAATACGACCAGATACAAACGGAAACTTTCAAGCCCCATTTTACGTTAAAACTTCTCCTTTCAATTATAGGGGATGATATTATAAGTATAAATATAATACATTTTTAAAGAAGTGGTTGCTTACATAAACTTTTGCTAAGGTTCCCATAAATACACACATTTATATTTTTGTGAAAGGTGAACCTCTTTAGTTGTAGTCTTATTTTATTTTAGTTTTAGTTTTAGTTTTAAGCATAGTCATAATTTTAGTTATAAGTAAATTTTGCCAAACAAGAGCAGAAAAGTTATTATTCGCCGGGAGCAAGCGAACAAAAATTAAAGTATTTGTATATTAGATGATTTAATTCTACTTTGAGAATATTTTGAATATTTTGTAATTTCTTATATAGTCAGGCATATCTTTAAGTCGACCAAAAAAAAAAAAAAAGATTGTAATTGAAATTGTACTGAGTATATTTGCCTCAATAAAGTTAACTTAACTTGAACTCTAGCACTTATCATTTTTAAAGCTCATTTTTGGATTCTCTCCAAGAGACTCAAGTTGATAATTGGAGCCCCCGCGTTATAGATTACAGCCAGATCAGAAAGGCTGACAAATTTCTTGCGCAATGTCGAGGGAAACATAAACACTTAGCAGCGTTTTTAAGTATTTCGAATATTTGGTTAGCCTGTGATTCACATCTACTGAGAACTAACAGCTGTTCGATATCATCAGTGATGAAGTGTCGCTCATGAATAGCGGCATGGAGTGGTTTAGGCTTAAATGAAAAAAGATTGCATAGAGTTTTTGAAGC
The DNA here is from genome assembly GCA_911387755.1 of Chrysotoxum bicinctum. Lineage (NCBI taxonomy): Eukaryota > Metazoa > Arthropoda > Insecta > Diptera > Syrphidae > Chrysotoxum > Chrysotoxum bicinctum. The sequence continues at coordinate 264,699,255 of OU426988.1, forward strand.
ATTACATTCTTCGCGGCTGCCCTTCCAAGCCTACATTCGAAGGATAAGGACATTAATATAGAAATGAATATAAGAAGCTGAGAGTAGGTACTTGCGGCAGAAAAAACTGAAAAATTGAAAAAAAAAAAAATCCAGATGTCACTTGTCTTGGATACCATTTGTACGAGTTCTGAGATTTCCTTGACATATGCTTCTTTTGGAATCGCTGCTCCATTGTAGAAAGCGGTCGACCAGCTAATTCATCTGGATTAGAAACGCGCATAAGAATCCCTGAATCACATCGTTGGAATATTAAGGCACAGGCGATTTTTGTCAAACGCTGCTTGTTATTCCAAGATCAACCCTGGCAAGTGAATAGGACGTTTGCCTGAATGCGTCGGCCTTATGGCGATTCGTTAAGAAATTGCAATTGAAAATGAACATACATGACCAGTCCGCTGCAGAGTTCTCCAGGCAATAGCTGGTATTACGCAATGGCTAACTGGTCCCATGTTGGCGAGTTCAAACTCAGTAAAAAAGCTGAGAATTTCACTTTAAAATCTATTCTGTAAACATTCAACATATCGGTTGGATAAAAGTCCCAGGGTAACATTCCAAATTCATTTTCAAATTCTATTATCATTATCATTAATGCTTTCAATATGAAAATATGGCATGATGATACCCGAGTGGAAGCTGTAGGCTGAAATGTTTTACATAAATCATTTTTCTGCGATATATTGAACAAAGTTTTTTATTTTTAAAATTTTTAACTCTCGAACACCTCAATTCCAATAATCACGGAGCAGAGACAAGCAAACAACAATTCGAATATTTTTCGTTTTCTATTTAACAATAATCCTAATACTCCTCAAAAATTCCTTGCAAACATAGCAAAACGACGACTGTGCTGCCATCCATTTGAAAAGCTCCACAACCGCACTGGCTTGCTTTAACTGCATATTTATGAACATTTTGTCAACGAAATAATTAATGTAAATTGCATTTACTGGAATTTATTTTGTATAATTTCCTTGTCGCCTTAAAACCTCAGCTCTTTCTGCAGGGTAAATTGTTTGAATTACATAAGCAATTTAAAATACAAAAAAAAAAATATAATACAAAAAGAGGACACTGGAACTTTCTATTTCAAAGTTCTGCCAGTGAGTGGAAATTAATTTTATTTTATTACCGAACTTTTACTTTCAGGAACATTTTTAAAGTACTTTGGCGTGGTCGGTGGTATTTGGTCCGCGGACATTTTTCGCACTTAATTAAATATAATTTCCCTATCTTTGTCTGGAAATCCGTTGAGGGGTTGAATGGATGGATATGGAGAGCTTAACAAGCGTTTAATATTTTCATTTGGTCCCTATGAGCATAGGATAGTTAAAACCATCTGCGTAGTCGAACACTGCTGCCGTTGTTGGGGCTTACCTTTACAGAGGTACACTCTGTACATGGTAAATTACACCTCTAATTTGGGATTAGGGAAATCGATTTTATTTATCTACCATGGCGTTATATTCATTAGCATGAGCATTAAATTAACACTCTCTGAAGCCCAAATGTAAATACATAATTTGGAATTCCCAGCGCACGAAAGGCGGACCAGACATCTGAGTTTTTGGTCATGTCTGGTCTATAACAAAAGGTTAACGTTTGTACCAAAAAAGTTTATAAGTTAGTGCGATGATAAAAATTTAGATGATTAAAATATTTTTTAGCCGACAGATGTTTTTGAAAGGATGTAAAAACGTTACGATAAATGGCCTTTATTAGGTTCAAAAAATGGAACGCCAAAAGAAATGGTCCTAACTGGGTATGGACTTTCACAGATTTCGGAAAATCGATATTAAAATACAGTCGACTCCCTCTAAGTCGAACTTTCACGGGATATCAAAACTAGTTCGAGTTAGAGAGAGTTTTTTATTTAATGATTTATTGAATTAAATAACATGTAAAATAAATAAATAAACCTGCTTCTTGCTTTTATCGCTCATTAATCTATAATTATGTATTAAAAAAATATTTTTTCAACTTAATTATTTAAAAAAAATTGTAATTTTAGACATCACAGTCATCACAGTCGCCGTGTCATCAGTGATCAGTGATTAAAAAAAACGATTCTATTTTAAATAAGCAATTTTGAATTTCTTCTTTCATTTCAATTGCAGATTGCAATGTACCAATTGCAGATTGCGATGTACCAATTGCATCTTCAATTTAATTTTTCTCTGGTATTTCAAAGTTTATTATTTCAGCTTCATCTTCTTTATTAGTATGATCAGCCATTGCTTCCAAAATTGACTCGTTATCAGGTATTTCAGTGGCTATGATGCCGTCATCGACTTCAACATAGTCCTTCCAATGTACGCCTTCAACATTATAATGAGCTTCTGTTAGCCTTTCCCAGATTATCTCGATTTTTTACGTGTCTTCGTTGTTACATTAAAGTAAGTTAAGCGGAATATCATCTTGGTCATCCCACGTCTCAGACTTAAATTCGGCCTTGTAACGAAGCGTTTCATGCTACTCCACTCTATACGACTTCTGCATTGATAAAAAGAATTGTACTTCACCCAAATTCAATTCACAAGCACCATGAGCATATGACGTCACAGGAAAATCAACTACATGGATATTTTTCGTTCACCACTTATATAGTTCACATTCAGTTTCTACTGAAAAACCATCAACAGGACCTACTTGGGTGAACGAAAAGCACCTCTCTTCGCTCATACATACAGTCAGGCGGCACAGTAAATTGATTGAATAAATCTTTCGAAGTCCAGTCGTAGACAAGACGTATAGACGAGTTGGTCATTTAGCTTTCCTTGCTTTTTGCGGAGCTTCCCCCCACCAGTGGTAAGGGGTTTCGTATGAAGACAAGTTAGGTAGGTGAGATTGTCCAGCTATTTCTTATTAAGGCTTCCCCCCACCAGCGGTAAGGGGTCTTAGTTCGAAGTTTAATGTCCTAATTGCCACCAGGGGCTTCGGTACCTGCTGATCTACCCGAGTGTTAGCCTGCTGTTTTGTGCCACCAGGGGCCTTGAACCTGCTGATCTACCAGAGCGTTAGTCTGCTGTTTTGTGCCACCAGGGGCCTTGAACCTGCTGATCTATCAGAGCTTTAGCCTACTGTTTTGTGCCTCCATGGGCCTTGAACCTGCTGATCTACCAGAGCGTTAGCCTGCTGTTTTGTGCCACCAGGAACCTTGAACCTGCTGTTCTACCAGAGCGTTAGCCTGCTGTTTTATGCCACCAGTGGCGTACAGTACCTGCTGATCTACCAGAGCGTTAGCCTGCTGTTTTGTGCCACCAGGGGCCTTGAACCTGCTGATCTACCAGAGCTTTAGCCTGCTGTTTTGTGCCACCAGGGACCTTGAACCTGCTGATCTACCAGAGCGTTAGCCTGCTGTTTTGTGCCACCAGGGGCCTTGGACCTGCTGATCTACCAGAGCGTAAGCCTGCTGTTTTGTGCCACCAGGGGCCTTGAACCTGCTGATCTACCAGAGCGTTAGCCTGCTGTTTTGTGCCACCAGGGGCGTACAGTACCTGCTGATCTACCAGAGCTTTAGCCTGCTGTTTAATGCCACTAGGGGCGTTATACCTACAAGATCCCGTCAGGAACCCGACAACCGAATGAAAGGGCCCACTTGAGGCCGAAGTACCAGAAGCCAGAATACCCGTAATGAAGTACCAGATCGGGATCATCAGCGAGCAGTATAACTAATGCAAGGCCGCTAGACCATAAGCCAGAAGAGTTGACGCCCGTGAACCGTTCAATTACCCGAATTAAGTGAAATATTAATAGCAGAATATTGTATGTTATAGATTTAAGAGTTATTTCCAATAAAGATTTTGTAATAAGGTTTGAAGACCTTTACATCTGGAGTTTCGTGTTTTCTTCAGGACGACCCTGTCGAGACAGGCAAGCAGAACCTCGGCTGGAAAGCAAAAAGCACATCACAGCCTTTTTTAAACAATTTTCAATTGTCAATGGAGTAACGTCCCCATGCCTTTAGGATTTCGCGCACACAATCGAGAAGTTATATTTTATATTGCTCTTTTTTGGTTTCCCGAACCCTTAAGATCTTGGTGAGAAGACGTCGATTATAGTGTACTTTCAAATTTTGTAATATACCCATGTCCATTGGCTGAATTATTGAGGTCATATTGGGGGGGAAATACTCAAGCTTTATAAACTTTAATTTATCCTTAACTTGTTTTGTGTGAGCTGGGCAGTTATCGATAATGAATAATACTTTGCGCTTTTATCTTCCAAATTTAGAATCAAGTTTCAAAAGCCAACTTGTGAAAAAGTCTGATGTCATCCAAGAACGATTGTTTGCTACATAGTCCACCGGCAAAGTTTTAATTTTATTGAAACAACGAGGATATTTGCTTTTCCCTATAACCAGAACCTTTAGCTTTTCCGACGACCTCTGAGACCTGTTGTTTTTCTGCTTTCAAATAAATTTTAATTTTTTTTATGAATATCTTTTTAGGAAGAGATTTTTGTGTTTGATAATATTGTAAATTTCAGGTATAGCAGCGCAGCACACTGACATGACGGTGACGGCGCAGGCGATGCAACATAGAGAATCAAAGAGTTCGAGTGTGTGCTTTTAATAAGAATTACAAATAATAACGAGTTGCGATTTGAAAGATTTTTTTTGATTTTTTTTTCGGCAAAAGAAAAAAATTCGACTTAGAGGGAAAGAAAATAGGTCAATAATCAAGAGAATGTTTTCGAGTTAGGGGAATTTCGACTTGAAGTTCTACTTAGAGAGAGTCGACTGTAATTCAAAAGCTCAAAACTTGGCTTTGTAGAAGGCTTTTATGTAATTTAAAGTATCATTTACAATTTTGATGTGTATAGTTATATATTTAAGTTAACTATTTGAAAATCAGCCCACAAGTTTTGCATCGCAAAAACACAAAACCAAATTCATATAGAATATGTATCCTTTTTATGTGACCCTCCGAAAATAGCCAGGGTCTTATTCGCATCTTTACTGCCCACTTCAATGCCATTCAAGGAAAGGAAACAAATTAATCATGTTTATTGTTTTGCTTCTGTTCGACGGACATATCAGATATGAGATTTATGGGTTTAAATCTTTGAAGTCAAAGCTATAAACTGAAGTCAACCAAGGAGTTCTAAAGTTATAACCATCATCAAAGTTTATTACATACCTACAGCTTTTACAAACACAAAAGTGCTAACTGTGTGTTTTTGTAAAAGTAATCCATTTTTTTCCAGCGCTCACTATAATTTATTTGAAAAAATAAGTTTTAGGAACATTAAAGTACATGCAAGATACATACATAATGTATATGTACATAATATGTTGATACGAGTGTTATAGAGATTTCATTCGAATTATTTAAGGGACATAAAAATGTAACCATTGAAAACATAAACAAATGAATTGTTCACGCCCCAACATATATAATATATATGTTAACCGATACATACATCATGTACATTATTAGCTATTTTATATAAGTAAGTAGTATTGTTTGAGCCACCAACCGATAAGGTTGAACCAGCAACATGGTAATAAATTAATTTATAATAAATCGAGTGTTTTAATTTAAAAATGCGGAATTTTAGTTTTCAGCGTTTTCATGAATTGTATTGTGATGATGAAGAGATACAAAAATATGAAAAGTGAAATTTTACTGAATAAAATTTCCTTTTCACTTGGAGTTTGCATAAAACACTGTTGAATTAGTAAGATATTAAAGTTTTAACCGAATGTAGCATCATACTTTCTCTAATCTCTGTAGAATATTAATCTTCTGCAAACAAATAAACATGAGAAATAAATATAGCAACTTATTCTGTTGAAACAATATTATCGAATGAAAATTTATTGAAACATTAATTGATAAGAAACATAAAAAGTATGTGATAAAATTATATATATTAAAGTGTGAACGCTACAGTAGAAACATATTTCAACACTCCTCCTCGTTCACACAATATTACATTTTTCTCTAAAATAATTATGTTTTGTTGCATTCAAAGGTTTAGTTAGAAGATCTGCAATCATTTTGTCAGTTGGGCAGTATTCACATTCTATTATCTTCTTGGTTGCCAAATCCCGAATCATCTTGTATTTTGTATCGATGTGCTTTGTTTTGTATGAGAACTTACTGTCACGCACTAGTTCGATACACCCCTGGTTGTCTTCGAATATTGTAGTCGGTGAATCCATCTTTTCGTGCATCTCTGTCAGTAGTTGTCGTAGCCATTTTACTTCTTTTGCAGCTTCAGAAATTGATATCAACTCTGCTTCACAAGTTGATGATGCTACCATGTTTTGCTTTTGACATGACCAACTTATAGTTCCTCCATTGAGAAATATAATTCGCCCACTGTTTGACTTCCTGTCTATTCGGTCATCAGCCCATGTAGCATCAGCATAACCATATAGTGACAAGTCATTTGTTTGAATATTGCTGAGCTTTAATTTCATATGAGATGTTGCCTTAAGATATCTCACCACTCGTTTAAGCTGATTCCAATCTTCTGTAGTTGGACTCGATACCCTTTGTGCCAAAATGCTGATGCTGGCGGAAATGTCAGGTCTCGTGTTAACTGACAAATACAATAATCGTCCAATTAATCTCCGATACTTTGTGTTGTCTTATAGCTGAGTTGATGTTTCTGTTTTTCCATAATTAACTTCTAATGGTGTTCTAGCTTCCTTTGCATCCATCAGGCCAAAATCTAATGCAATCCTTTTGATGTAACTTGACTGACAAAGTTCAAAATTCCCATAAGAATCTTTGGTAACTTCCATTGCGAGATAATGTTTAATTTGTTCCAAATTTTTTAGAATAATTTCGATCTCATTTATTTGATCAATTGTGAGACCAGCCACTATAATATCATCCACGTATACAATAATGTAGCAGTAATTATCACCACTCCTTTTATAATATAAACATGGATCATTGTAGCTTTGTTGACAGTTTGCCTCAATTAAGACATCGTGTAATGCATTATTCCACGATCTTGCTGCCTGCTTAAGTCCGTAAATACTCTTTTTTAATAAACATACTTTTGTTTCATTGAGAGTTTTGAATCCTTCCGGTTGTCTCATATAAATGATTTCGCTTAACTTCCCATTCAGAAATGCACTCTTCGCGTCTAGATGATAAACAAGCATTTTTCTTTTTGCCGCTACCGAAAGTAAGGTTCTGAATGTAGTGTGCAGAACAACAGGTGCAAAAACTTCATCGTAGTCTTCACCATATTTTTGTGAGTATCCTTGGGCTACATACCTTGCTTTGTACCGCTGAATTTCGCCACTTGCATTGGTTTTTATTTTAAAAACCCATTTACCTCCTATTGCTGTCTTTCCTTTTGGTAAATCGACAAGTTCCCAAGTTCCGTTTGATTCGTGCGATTCAATCTCCTCCTGCATTGCAATGAGCCAATGTTCCTTATCATCACTTTCGATGGCTTCAGTGTATGTCTTTGGCTCTCTGAATTCCTTTCCCATTAATATTACGTTCTTATTCAACTCATCTTGTAAACGTTTTGGTGGAACACCTTTATTAACTCGCTGTGAAACTCGGGTAGGTTCATGTAACACTGAGGTAGGTCTTGTCGACTGGTCAATAAGTCCGTTGTTATCTTGTTCTCCGTCCTGTACTATTCGGTTCGCATGTGAAGTTTCCTTATCGTGTTTTCTTAATTTACTAGTAGAACCCAATTCAACGAAACCTTCTTCCATTTTAATATTAATTTTGGTTTTATTTGAACTACAAAATTTTACATCTCGACTTATGATGACCCTTTTTGATTTTTGATCGTAACATCGATAAGCTTTTGATTGTTCGTCATATCCCAAGAAAATCATTTCTATACCAACACTGTCAAGCTTTTGTCTTTTCTCTGTTGGTATATGAACAAAACATTTTGATCCAAATATTTGAAATACGTTTGTTCTTGGTTTTGTTCCATTCCATCTTTCGTATGTCCGTTTCTCATGTTCGTTTCTCTTGTAATGACACGATTTAAAATAAAATTTGCCGTTGCTACTGCTTCACCCCAAAAATTAAATGAAAGATTTGCATCAATTAGCATGCAACGTGCCATTTCAATCAATGTCCGGTTCTTCCTTTCGGCCTTTCCATTTTGCTGGGGACTGTATGATGTTGTTGCAACAAATTCTTTCAGCTTCTGTTCGACTTCTGATTTGTGTGCTATCAAACATATTATTGTGAAACTTGAATAATCGTTAATGAATGTTACGATGTATCGTTTGCCACCGGGTGTTATTGTTTGCATAGGTCCACAAACATCTGCATGGATCAAATCTAGTGGTGCTGAAGACTGCGATTTTGATTTCTTTGGAAATGGTATTCTGGTCAGTTTCCCTTTTAAACAAGTATCACAAGTTTCTTTAATTCCGCAATCAACTATCTGTAAGTCTTCAATCGTTCCCTTTGACTCCATAGTTCGAATAGCTTCTGGATTCTGGTGACCCATCTTTCGGTGCCATGTATGTATGCATTTATCATTATGTTATAAGGCACATATTGCATTTGGCTGACGTAATACATACATACCACCTACTGCATCCGCAACACCTATTTGTTTGCCTTTACACTTTATTTCCCCAATTAGATTGTCAAACTCGACGCGCATACCTTTATTGGTAAGTCGTTTAACTGATAAAATATTACCAACCAAATTAGGTACAAGCAAAACATCTGTGATAATTACTTTATGTACGTCATTACGCTCATTACTACTACTCTAAAAATCCAGTGCCAATTCCTTGCACTTGAGCTATTTCACCATTTGCCAACTTGATTGTACGCTTGTAGGACTCATCAATTTTCGTGAAAAAACGCTTGTCATTTACTGCATGTCTGGTCGCCCCTGAGTCAATAATCCATTCAGACTTCTTTGTGTGTCCAACTGTGTAGACAAAATCTTGTTCATTAAAAGAATTCAAAGAACTACCTGATAATAATTTCTCCTCGATAGAATTCACTATATCAGCTGAGCTTTTCTTTTTGTTTTTGAACTTCTTTGCTAGCCATTCTTTATATTTTGGGCAATTTTTCTTTAAATGATCTTGCTTTTTACAGAAAAAGCAAATGGTGAATGGACACACACCAACGCCAACGCACGGTCCAAAAAACTTTGCCATTCATAGATTTTTTTTTGTTGATGCAAAAAAACAAAAACAGTTCGTAGTGTATGCGGCATGTTGCATGTGAATGACATGTTGATTGTGAATTTTGAAATGTGGAATGGAGCATGTTACACGTTGCACGTTGTGTGTTGCATATGAACATATATGTAGTTTGTTCAAGTTTGTTAGACCATTTTATCTATGAATCGCCTTTCTTTAAATTTCAAACAGACATTACACAATATCCATCATCATCCCTTGCAACAATAGGCTCCCAATATAAAAGAAAAAGAAAGGAACGATTTGATGCATTCTGACACAAAGTCCTTTGTGCATATACAGACATTTTTAATATCGTTTAAGAGTGAAAACAATTTCACAAAATGTCTACTTCATTATTGTGTACCATGACATAAAAAGGCTTAGATGTTTTTTTTTATTGCCATATCAAAAATCGATTTCATTCCACTCAGAACTGAAAACTGAGACAACAAGAAAATACTCGTAGATATATTCGTCGTACTTACATTGTATATATATTTGAATAGTACTATCATGAATAGGAACGCGACTAGGCGAACCAAGCGGCACCATAATTACTAAATTAGCAGAGATGCCTATGGCAGAGTTTTAACAGATAGACAATTAATACATGACAGTGACAGCAATAGGAATACTGTATATAAAATAGGAGAACAAAGGCACATACTATGTACATTGGAGTAGAATGTAGGTGTGTGTGGGGATTTGGTAGTTGTTATTTTCTGTAGGCAAATATTTTCAAGGTCAATACTTTCAATACTTTTTTGGCGATTACGTATTTTTTGGGATAGAAGAAAATTATTTCTGTGCATATTGTCGTCTGAGTTATATCTTGTTCAAAAGAGCATTTTTGGCGAAATTTAGTTAGAAATGCAGTTTTTATAAATCAAACATGCTCTTTCGAATGGCATACTCCATTTCTTTCTATCTCTTTTAGTTTTTAAGTTATGAAGAACTACTATGTTCAAAAAACCACTTTATTAAACATTTGAGTTCGACTACAGCTAAACGGCTCGGCCGATTTTCTTCAAACTTGGTAGATGTTTTTTTCTTTGGAATTTTTTTCGAAATTTCATAAATATTTTTTTTTTTTCAAAAACTGTCCCACAGATTTAAAAAAAAAATCATTTAGTTAAAGCTAGGCATTGTATATATATACAATGAGCTAGGTAATGGTTGAAAAAAATTTTACAAAAAATTGTTATTTTTGGTACCCCCCTTGGGACCATTTTTTTTGTTTTCGATTTTCTCAAAAACTGTGCGACGGATTTTGATCAATTTTTTTTTGCTAAAGGTCCCTAATAGTTTGAATATTATTGTGCATTCAAATTTTCAAAAAATTATTTTTCGGATTTTTAAAAAAAATTTCAAATTTTTTTTTTGAAAACTCAATATTTCGAAAACCCCATGCTCGATTTTGTTCAAACTTGATGAATAAAAGTTTTTTAAATAAAAATTATTTTTGAAAAAATATCAAGTAACTTACGAAAAAAAAAATATTTTCACTCGCATACAAATTTTCCTTTTTCCAAAAAATGTTCATACTTTTTTGAAAATTTTAATATTATCAAAAGTCTTATATATTTATACCTAGAAAAAAGTCATTCTTTTTGGAAAATTCGATATCTCTCAAAAACCGGCGCAATGTTTTTTTCGAAATTTAATTTCCTTTCGTACAGTAATAAAACTTAAAGCTAGCGCACGATTTGAGGAGATTTTACTTAAAAACAATATTTTTTTGTTCCACGCTTAAAATACGTTTTAAGCGTTTTCGCGTTTTTCATACGTGGATTGAAAGGTGGCACTCCCTAGATCACGAATATGTAATTTTTAATTCTGTAGGATGAATAGTTTGGCCAGAAATCACGTTTGAAAATGTCAACTTTGAGGGGTCTACGAGGCTCCGTTTAGCCGCAAATCGCGTTTAAAGATAAAAATTCGTTTTTCGATACCATTTTTTCAAATTTTGACATTTGACAATTTTCTCATTATCGAAATAGGGATTTTTTATAGACATGCTTCCAATAAGTTTAAAAAACATTGCATCTCAAAGCATTTCTCTTACAAAATTATGTAATTGCAAGTTTTGCATGTGGAAAAAATTTAACTCGAGATTTTGATCAAATTTGACTTTACGATGATAGAGAACACGAAAAAATATTTTTTTATCTAAAAAAATTGTTTTTGAAAAATCAATGTCTTGAAAAAGTTTGAGCGATTAATTTTTGAAAATATTTCCTAGAATCGTTTTTGTACCTAATCCAAATTATTATTTTAATTTGATACAATTTTCTATGGGTATGTACCTACATACTAAAAGCTATTTTCTTTAATAAAAATATAGGTACGTACCTATAAGATTTTCTTAAAGAAATAGTTTTCTAACTGTGTACGTACATATCTATATTAATTACAAAAAAATTCAATTGCCATTATCTAACTACCCACTGCAAATAATAATTATTAAATTATTATTAAAAAATTATTTTGGTTACCATAACGAAATAAAGCCAATTTGAAATTATTTAGTTTTCAAAAACGAAATAAAACCATTTGAGTTTATTAAGTTCAAATTCCTCTAGATCTTATTACAAAGTCCATAAAATGGCAACCTCGGTAATTAATCGTATCAAAATTTAAACAAACCATATTGCATGAGCAATGAAACAAAATTCACAAAGACTCTCATACACTCTCAATACTATTTGCTTGTATTCATCTCGCGCATGGCATATAAAACTGTATATACCTACCTACAATCATGCAGATAAGACTTTCTCCCTTACCCTCTTTATTGTTGTCAGAATAAATATATCTCTACCTTGTCTCTTTTTTTACTTATATTTTCTCCTTCCACGTCAACTCTGTACTGCTTAACATAGCCACACTTACGATTTTGCGGCACAATAAGTTAACTTAAAATCGTGTTCCATGAGAGTACTATTCAAATATATATACAATGGTACTTATAAAAAATTTCTGAGAACGGGGAGCATGTATATAATCCAGTATTCTCGGTTCGGTAAGATATTTTGCTTAATGTTCCGGTATGCGGAACATTATTCGTCCTTCTCATGTCATTCGTTTTTTCTAGATCCTTTTTTCTTGTCGCTTGTCGTGGCGCTGTTTGCATCGTGGTTGTTCTAAATATTCAAACGCTGTACTTCAACAACAAAAAACCACTGAAAACTTGTTGAATGCTGCTAAGTTCGTTTCGCTTTGTGTGTTATGTTCGGTTAGGGGGTTGAGGGTTTTTGGGTTGGGGCCTTTGGAGGCTTCCAGAAGCTTGAGGGGAAATATTTATTTTCTTTCAGGCCGTGGAATCGGAATCGTTTTAAAATCTGTATCGTTGTATATGTATATCTACGTTTATAATAATGTGCTTTTCATGTAAACGTGATTTCTCGAGGAGTCCCATGAAAACTTAAATCGATGGGTTATCACCCGGGAGACCTACTCTTTAGTTATTACCCAGACGGTATTTTTTTATGTCGATACAACTTTTATGCAGGTAGAAGCGTCTTAGCCTTCTTCGTTATTTTGTCTGAAGTTTGGTTGGTATATCAAATTGAAAAATGGAGAAAGGCTTAACGTAATAAGTTTCTTTCACGTTTAAAATAGGAATGAAATGAAATGTACCTTAATTTTGTCTTACCTAAAGCGGTTTTTGTTTTGCTATTCTATTTCATCAAATAAATCAATAAATTGTTTGTGTCTCTTAAAACTGCTTTTCTCTTAGCATTATTAGAGAAAAATTTCGTTTTAAGTGAGAATCCGATTTGAAAAGTTTTGTGTTAAATTAATGACTAGGTTCACAAAAATTATTAAAAAAACTGGTGTTTTTGCTTAATACACTTCACTCAGCATTTTTTCTCCAATTTTTTGAGGGCCTAAAAATAATACGATTTTTCGAGCCCCTCAAAGATGCATTTGTCGATTATGATGAACTACTTATCTTACTTCCGAGCCTTTTACTCATGATTGAAAACAAATATGTCGCAGGGGTCTACAGTCTTGGCCAAAAGTGTTAGGCACCCTATATTTTACGCTCTATTCTCTTGGAGAATGAATTGTTCGCGTTGTGCCATGCAAAATGCCCTAGATCGGTTGCGGAAAACTGGATCCCATCTAAATCGTAAAAAATCCGGCAGGAAAAAAGTAACCACGGTAAGAGTAGATCGGTTTTTAATACGAACCTCTATAAAAAAAAAACGTAAAAAAACATCAAATGAGCTAGTTGCTGACATAACACACCGTTGTGGGAAACAGATTTCGGCTAGAACAGTTAGAAGGAGACTCGGAGAAGTTGGATTGAAAGGTTGCAAGGTGAGGAAAAAGCCATGGCTCTCAGAAAAAAACAGAAAGTTGCGGCTATAATGGGCAAAAAAAATACCAAAACTTTACTCAAGAAGATTGGAGTAACGTTTTGTGGTCAGATGAATTAAATTTTGAAGTAAGCAATATAATGAAGCTCCGAACTCGGAAACTTTAAAAACTGTTTTAAATTGCCATCCACTTAGTTATTTTGATCTTTTGAAAAAGGTTATTTTTTTTTTATTTTTTACAGGTGTTTGGAAACCCTGGTGTAACCTTCGTGAGGCGGCGAGTTGGTGAGGAATACAACCCAGAATGTGTAGTTCCAACCGTTGAACACGGAGGAGGAAGCGTTATGATCTGAGGTTGCACACAGCTGCGGACGGAGTGCCAAAAAGGTTCTTGAGCAAGAATGACTCAAAATAAGTTCTGGTGAATGCCGTAAACTCGTAGGCTCTATGCCTTAACGAATAGCAGCAGTCATTAAAGCGAGGGGTGGCCATACAAAATATTAAATTTTCTTTAATAAAAAAAAATTTACAACATTTCTGCATACTTGTTTTTTTTTAATTTTACTTGGGGTGCCTAATACATTTGGCCAAGACTGTATATCTGGCTAATATTCTGGATGAGGGAGTTCGTAACTTGAATTATTCCATCTAACCGATTTGATTTATCACCGCGCGCATCCGAAAAATACTGTCGCCATAACCCCCTTTGCTAAAAAAAACCCACCTTGGCCTTCTGTGGCTTCGATTTATCAGAAGTCCATTTTTAAGACTGTGCTCTTGTGTTTTGCGACACTCCTTTGTCTAGCCCCCCTGTTGTCGATTGTGAGCTAACGCGGCATCCATTTTGTGGAAATATTCTTCATTTCCAAATATATTAATGTGTGGCTTCTTCGGTCTTCGGCTTCAACCCATTCAATCCACCAATATTTAGCTGAATTCAATCAATAAGAATTTATCAGATGCCTTTCAGGTAAGCTTCTGCAGTATCTCAGTCTTCCCATGTTCCGATTCAAAAAGCACGTAAAGGATTCGTTTATCTATTGCTCGTCGTGCAGTATGGTATATTGAAGGCACGTTCATTGAGTCTGATAGATAACCATATTCATCAAGATACCGCAATGTCTCAGGTGGTAGATGGTAAATGTATCAACTTTCCAAAACATTTCGATTCGGGTAAAAGAGTACGGATATGAACTCGTCTTCTGCAACGTCCGCCGACCGTGCAAAGTGATTCCTTGCAAGGTCCAGTATGAAGTTTTAATTATGGACCAAGTACCGCTATCAGAATGTGCTCTTCTATACATGCATGAAGGCTATTCAACACTATTCAAATACTCGGAGCTTTTCTATGTACGAAGGGTTAATGTTCGAAAATAATGACCTCGCATAAGTCAGAATATGAAGAACGATTGTTTGTTCTCAAGTCGTTAGTTATGAAAGACATAAATGCCACTATCTTACCTTCTTTAACGAGTATTTATATGCTCATTGTTATAAGAACTTGTCCAAATAAACACATAAATATTTAACAACAGTTTTTAGCTCGATTTGAACACCGTTTACACTCGTTATTCTTACATTTTACAAGTTTTTGGAATACGTAGAATCCAAAATGAACGAGCCATTTATTGGAAGAGATATGAGGCTCTTAGAGCTGTTAGCAGAAGTAAATTAGATCCTGTTAGTCTTCGTACAAAAGCATCGAATATACATATATTTATTTTTCCACTGCTTTTATTGTTTTCAACTTCAATATGATTCTTTCAACTAAATTTCAATTAAAGCTATTTTGTTGCATCCATAGTTTTGTGCAAACATGTTTTTCCTCCTAAAATGTTGAATTTATTTCGTATATACATTTTTATTCTAGAGTTTTGTAATAAAATTACATTTTATGCTAAACCATCATTCTCATGATTTTCTACTACTATACCAACCAATTCGGCTTCCCTAACCTTTTCCTCATAGTTTGAAAACTTTCCAAAAGTTTTCGAGGGTTTTGTTCGTTGCTTTTCCTACCAACGACCTTTTCAGGGAAAATAAACACAAAGTGAATTTGGCATGGTAATCATGCACCAGATAAACAACCACTCTCTCTTTGTCGAAAACAAAAACACAGTAATTTTTGCTGAAAGGCCCCTCGTATCTTGTCCTGTCGGTTGGTCCTTCTGAATGCAAATTTAATCTATGCATCTAAAATACTTTTCAAAAGAAATTAAGCATACGCTTTGAAGTACCAACCGACAAACAGCATTACCCTTCCTAACATTATCCCTACAACTCTACTTCTGGGGCTATAGTCAAGGCATTAATATTTAAAATGTCGCATACGTGTTTGCAACAGCAGCAACAGTCGGCATGTGGTTTTTTGTAAAAGAATATTTCTTTATCTCGTCACTGGAACCCCGAACAGGCTTTTGTATCATTTTCGCAAATAATACTCATTTCTCATAAAAGTGTTTTCTAAATCTTTTTTTTTTTTTGTAGGTAAAACCCACATCTACCCTTAGTGTTCATGCTCAACCCTCAAAAAGAGTTGCATGTTATGGGCTTTGGAGTCTCTTTGGTGTAGGATATAGCGCCACCCATCACCACCGCTTAATTCGTGTTGCCACGAAGCTTCTTGAATAAACATGTAAACGACAAACCTCCAACTCTTCCAGCCAACACCCGCATATGGTATACATATGGATATGGGGACTTTGGAAAAGTTAAATATTTTGTGAGTAGGTGAACACGTAAAACATCCCTAAATTTACATTTACTTCAAGTTGGGTTTTCTAATTTTAATCACGTATGTACAATTTGAACCTACACCTCATTAAATTCTTCATTCTGAAAATAAGGAAAACCTAGCCCCAACCTATACGTAAATCCTAATCCTCTAATCAGTTCAATGTTAGAGTGCATTTTAAAACATAGGATTAAAATTTTCGTGTCCAAGTTTTTCGGTATATGAAGTGGTACTCAAAGTTTTTCTCATTTATGGAATGTAAATCCAGTTAAATACATATATAAGAAAATAGTTGCTTAGAAAAAAAGGTACTTATAACATGTACACTTCACTGATACTGATCTAAAACCTCTTTAAGACTCTTGTGGTATCTTTCGAACATTATTTGGGGCGGCGTACACCAACAAACTTTTCCAGCCAGGGCGGTCCCAATTCACCTTGTGCTCGCTCCCTCAGGAATTTTGCGGCCCGGAGCATTGGTACCACTTCAGACTCTTGCTGATAACTCAGTATTGATTCTGATCCGTGCTGGGAAATTACCCTTATAAATAAAAGTAAAATCGAGCGTTACAGCTATAGTCTTTCCACCGTGAAACATGTCATACGGAGAGCTGATCATTTGCAGAGATGCAAACTGCAAAAAATCGCCCCTAACCTACTGTTTTGAGTCAACCATATGATCTGGCAGAACGAATAGCAATAGCATCGTGTTTTTTTTTTCTGATGAAAAAAAAATTCAATATGAAGGGCCCCGATGGCTGCAATTATTATTATTATAACGATTTAAGAAAGGAAAGCGCCAATTAAATCTTCTCCACAGATGCGAGGATAGAGTAATTGTTTTGGACAATACTCTCCTGACCAGAATATGTTGGATGACGCGGAAGATCAATGGGTCAGAAAAATAATATTATACCAGTAGCAAGGACAAGTTCATTGATGTCATCAAAAATAGTATGGAGTGACATAACCTTGGATTCTTGGATAATCTGGCCAAACTGTGTGACTCAATAACAAATAGACCTTATTAAATAAAGCATTACTTTACATTCAAGTCTCTGGATGTATTCTGAGAAATTAAATGATTGTTTATTTTTTTTAGGCTAGATGTAAGCGTGTTCTTATAAAGGTTTGATTTTTCTGAAGTATATTAGCCATAAATATGTTGGTTCGCTGTTACCACTGTGTCCGAAGAAAACTCAACTTGACTTGAATTTTTAAAAAGCACTTGCTATATTCAAGCGGACAGCAGTGTATATGCATGTTCCTATAATCAATTTTAAGTATCATAAAATGTCGTTAATTTAATAACAATTTTTATAAAATTTGTTTTTGTTTAAAGTTGGAAAATGTTCGAGGAATTGTGTCATGATGTAAATGTAGTGTTTTTTTTCATGCCTACACAATTCTTCTTCAATTTCTCGTTCCCCTTGTTAATTTTAAAACTGATAAACTTTTTTAAGAAGATACATAACAGTGAGCCTGCAAATTAGTTTTTTTTATAGTTGTACTTCAACTAAATCATAAAGTCAAACCTTGTTGAGAAATAATTTCGTACTTTGAAAGTTTCAACGACAGTGCCAACTTTACTTAGCAGTTATCCAGGTATTAAGGAAGTTTTCATCTTCCAGAGCTTTTGACACACATTTTCAATTTAAAAATAGGCAAGAAAAGAAAATATAAAAAAAAAAACAAGTACAGTAATTCAAATAAGTGTTAGTAAACATTTTTAAGCGTTCTTTCCAAGAACCCCTGGAAGATGTTTAATTAAAACAAAACATTGATAAAAGGAAGAGGCTCTTTCAAATAAGAATTATGATGTTGTTTTTGTAAAACACGAAAAGATAATATTTTTGATTCGTGTATTCTGCTGTAGATCTCTCAACATGTTTTGTAATTAATGAAATGTCCAACAGATGTGACATTCATATAAGCTTACGACTTCCTCTTGATTTTTACTTGCGACTTATAGGTATTATAAGGCAAGTTATGCATTCGTAAGAAAACTCGAACTCAAGATTTTGATCAAAGTTGACATAACGATGATAGCGAAGACTAAAAAAGTGGATCTCAAATTTTTTTTTTCAAAACTCAATATTTCGAAAACCTTATGCTAGATTTTTTTTTTTAACTTAAAAAATAAAAGTTTCTCAACATAATCTACAAGATGTATGAAAAAAAGTTTTATTTTACCTAAAAATAAAGGTACCCACCATACAAATGTTAAAAAATGGTTTTCAAAAATCGTATTTTTCTCGAAAACGGCGCCTAGAATTTTGATAAAATTTTTTTTCTTTCAATTAATTTTAACGATCTTTAATATTATAAGAAAAATTTTGAAATTAAGATATTACAGCTTGTACCTACCATAGAACCATTTTTTCAAATTTTGATTTACTCATTATCGACATAACGGATTTTAATTACATTTTTTGTAGAGATGCTTCTAAAATGTCTAAAAACCATTGCATTTCAAAACCTTGAAAAAAAATTTTTTAGTTTAAAAAAAAAAATATTTTTTTTGGAAAATTCGATATTTCAAAAACGGCTCAATATTTTTTTTGGAAATATAATTTTTATTCGTACAGTAATAAAAACTTAAAGTTGGCATACCAATTTTTTTTAAATGTTTTAAAAATTTTGTATATAAAAGCTTTTTTTTTAAGAAACCACTACAACGACTTATAATTTTTGTTCTTGCATAAATTCATATTTGTATAGCATTCTGTTCTTCTCTCTTACTATTGAAACAATTTAAAAAATGTATTCTATCATTATGACCAGTTTTCTATAATAACATTCGTTTTTAAAATTCCTAGTCTATTATATACATTGATTAACCAAATTTAATACAAATTTCAAGTTCCACCTTTGTTTTGGGCTTTGTCCTTTCTTTTGGTAAAAGATTTTTGGGAATTTTTTTCTCGGAAACTTTATAAGATAATAACATAATTTTTTTTTAAATAATGAATACATGTGTCAAGAGCACAAAAAAATTTGTTTGTCGAATTTCGGCCAAATTATAGAGGGCGCCAACGTCGACTCTTCAAAAAACACATTTTTCCACGGCGGACAGTTAATCTCCAGACCTGCTGAACCGATTTTCAAAAAACTTGTTGCAACTAGATTGTTTTTATGTTTTCTAAGACAATTTACCACAATTTGACCAAAAAGTTATGAATAAAAAAAATGGCGACCCAAAAATGGCCAAAAAAATTGCTAAAAAAAAATTTTTTTTTCAAAGCTCGAGATTTTTTTTTGTTTGGACTTTTCAAAAAAATTGTGGTAAATTCACCCATATTCCACAAGTCGTATTTTGTCTCGTACTCGTAGTCGTACTCGAACTCGTTTCGTATCAAAATCGTTATTCTTCAAGTCGTATACGTTGCGTACGAGAACCTTAAAAAAACAACGTATGTATATTGTCGCCCGTAGGTAATTGTCAAAATCAATAAATTTGAATTGAAAAAGTCATTTGTTGTTTTTTTTTCAATTAAATCATTTTATTTATAATAAAATTCTGATGAGCTCCATTGATTTGAAGAAGCTCTTCTTCTAAAGGGTTTTTCAATAGGGACGCTACAAAAGTAGAACGACAGGGACAGCAAACGACGCCATATTTCTAGCCGCTCTTTTGACATTTCTCTTCACTAAGGTTTGCCATTTCATGATGGAAAGATATACGAGCCAACAACGAGTCGAAATTATTAAAATTTACTACCGAAATTCGGAGTCAGTGGCCTCAACGTTAAGAGCGCTACGTCCAATTTATGGTCGTCATAATCGTCCTAGCAGATCAACAATTGAGCGTCTAGTGGAAAAATTTGAATCCACAGGCACAGTACAAAATGTTCCCATCCCAATGAGACAAAGAAGTGCCCGAAGTGTCGAGAATATTGCTGCCTCAGAGGCTTCAGTTGCAGAAAGCCCAAATGTCTCTCTCACACGTCGTTCTCAAGCGTTGGGCATCTCTGTGACGTCGTTGTGGCGAATTGAATGGAAAATGAAAACCGTCAAAAATTGGGTTCAGCGTCTGGACTTCTGCAAGCGTGCCCGTGGTGGCCATGCAAAAGAAATCGTTCCATACATAATGGCATCAAACGTACTTTCACAAGAATAAAGAATTTCATTGATATCCAAAACCGTTTTTGCTTTATTTAAAAAAACTTTTGTAGCGCTCTTATTAAAAAACCCGATATTTTATTTGTTTTTTCTTTTTGTTTTTTGTTTGTACGAGTGGTGTTACTAGCGTGTGAATCCTCGTTATATTCTTGAACTATGTCAGTTTCATCTTCAGCATTTATCGTGTCGACTACAGGAGGAGGCTAAAAAACTCCAGTGTTTGATCCTTGGGGATTAACAATTTAAATTTAAAATGTTAGCAATGCACTCCTCAAATTTGCACTAGCATATGGCTGTAATTTCACCACTTCTGTGCCTTTAAATTGCTGCTTATTGTGATGCAGTTTCTGTTTTAACTAAATACTTTTGATCATTGCAGACCTAAAGAGGCATGAATTACAATTTGTTAAATTTTTACTTTAAGACAAGCTGGACCATTTCGGATAGGTGGCCCAAGGCTATTTATTTTTATCAGAACTTTTATCAAAACTGTTAAATATTTGTTTCAGTTTTCCCCTCTTCCTATGTCCCCTTGCTACCTCCAAATTTTCTTCCAATGCACAAACCAATGCCTCAAATTGAGAACGATTTACTATTTTACTAAACATGAACGCGTTAATAACGTTGAGTCCAAATAAATAAACCAATAAAAAATTAACTTCAAAAAATTTGATGGTGCAACAGTTCGAAGTGAACCAGGACCTATAATGACTTACAATTCTCAACCATTCCTGTGCGTGTTACCAGGAACGTAGGGGTCCTACAATTTTCTGCCGATTCGGAACGGCTAATGTGCAGCACTTTCCAAGACAAGAGATATACTCTTGGAGGATTTGTCAATTCCTTGCAAGAGGCAGTACACTACTGAAAAAACTTTTTGCTGCGGCTGAGAATCGAACTCTAGAACTTCCGCATGACAGTTTAACGCACACCATTGTGCCAAGAGGTACCAATGTACTTACATTAACTTTTTGTTCATTTTTATCGAAAAAAAACAAGTCTCGTTTAGAAAATTTAACACGAGTAATAAAGTACACAAATACGACTTCAAGTAAATCGAATACGAGATTCGGAATAACGATAAAATACGAATAGTCGTATGCGATGTTTTGCATTTCCCGATATTAGTTCAAGTGAAGTCGAATGCACGACTTCTGGAATACAAAAATACGACTATAGTCGAATACGAGTCATAAATACGAGTTTCAGAATACGGGTGATTGTCTCGTAAAAAACCTTCCTTTAAATAACCCACTTTGTTTTTTTTTGTTTCAGTCCAGCCAATCCTGAGATTAACTGTCCGCCATGGAACAATGTAGTTTTTGATGAGTCGACGTTGGGCCTTCTATAATTTGGCCAAAATTCTAAAATTTAAAAAAACAAATTTTTTGTTGTACTCTTGACGCATGTATTCATTATTTAAAAAAAATTTATGTTATTACCTAATAAGGTTTCCGAGAAAAAAATTCCCAAAAATCGTGCGTTTTTTGGCGTTCTAGACCGTACTAGTACCTTAAGTAGGGAATGTTTTAAAAAAAATTGTTATTAATAGTTAACTTCGGTGGTTAGTGGTAGTTGTATACTTTATTTTTATTTTATTTATTATTATTTATAAAAATTTACTATTGTTCCAAATGGTCTTTAAGAGCTGTGTCTCTGCTTGATGAATAAAATAAATATCCTTTTTGTCTTAGTAACATAAAAAAAATTGCTTACACTCCTTTTTGTAAATTTCACAAGATGTCATCTCAAAATGACATTTAGATACTAATAAAACGGCCTTAAACCTTCTTTGAACCAGTTTTAGCTTATTCCACCGCTATTCATCGTGCATTTTCATTATAAATAAGCTTTTCAGGATTAGAGTCGTTGTAAAGTCGAAGCAACTATACTCCGTCGCTAAAACGGGTTAGGAAAGAAGGCTGTAAAAGTAAATAGAAAAGTCGCTAGGAATAATCTAGTATCATCAAAATATTTTTTGACGCTGATTAGGTTAAAGCTAAAGCTAGTTACAAAGTCGCTAGAACGACAACCAGAACAGGGGTCTCTTTCTCATCCCACCGTTCTAACAGCGTTTGTGCCCCAGTTTCGTCCAGGGTCGGGGAATCTATCACATATGAAATATCTTGGCACCTTTTTATTCGATTATTGTAGTGAAATACCATATTATTTTATTTAAAGTGATATAGCATTGTAAAATTCCTAAAAATAAAAAAAAATTGAGAAATAATTGGAGTTATGAACTCTGCAACAAAAATTTAGTTTTCTTGCTTTCTTCGGTCTGACCGTGGACCCGCTGAACTACCTCGGCTATAGACAAAAAAGCATCACAACATAAAAATAAATACATAAAATATTGTCCAAAAAATTCCGCTTTCTGAAGGATTTTAAATGAAGCCCGTTTTTTAGACTAACATTTAATTATTAAGGTTGTTTTACTCAACCCTTCCGAAGTTAAATCTAAACTTTAGGGTATAAGGACCAATACACACATTTTATTTATTGGCAAAGCTAACACAGAAAAAAAAATATTCAGTAAAAAATTACTTTTAAAGGCCTACAGAATACTTATCTAAATCAAATCAACGAAGTGTTTGATTTTTCGTTTATTTTAAAACAATCGAACCTTTCTGAGATAATTTAATTTTATACAAGCAGAGCTATTGTAATCGGATGTTATAGACTTCAGTTAGAACCCTAACAGGTGCCCAAATATTGTGAAATAATTATGGGATTAGGGTTGCAAAAATAACCTGTTTCCTTCAATTTAATTTCTTAGCCATAAGTTTACAGAGTTTAGTACAAATTAATAGTCCATGTTTGTTTGGCTGACGTAAATAGGGACAATAATAAAACATCGTTTTAATTTTTCCCACTTTTGAGTGACATTCTCTTAAGTACACGAGCTTAGAGCCACACCCTTCGGACTAAAGGTACCTATTTTCCAAATGATATGGGCGGCAATTTTAAAATTGTCCTTGTTGAACGTGATTTTCTTTCTTGTTTTTGTTTGCTTTATTTAAATTTAAGTACAGGTACAATTGTGTAGGTATATCCCGGCAATGACTCAAACTCAGTTTCCAGCTTCGTTTTATTATTGTGTTGTGTTATGGTTGCGAATTCCCGTCACGTTCGTGTTGACACTTTCTTATCGCTAATGTGGAATTTTCTTTTGCTGTTTTGGGCGAATATTTAAAATTGTTTTCAATTTTCTATCTGCAGCCAAATGCTGGATCCTTACTCACTTTTCTCCATGTGTCCTTGTTTTTGCTGTCCTAGCTCCTAGCTGATGTGTGATAATAATGAATTATATCTATTCTTACTAAAAGGGAAAAAAGGAACTACCAAATTATTGCCACTTTGCACATTGTACTTGGATTGTTGTGTGCTCCGCTCTCATGGCTACAATTTAGTTCCGATTTTATTTAAACAAATTTTAGAATGGTGATAAATAATAATAAGAAACATATGACGAACAAGCTTGCTGTGAATGTGTGGAGCTGATACTGACATCAATAATTTATTGCTCCCTAATTGCGGGCAGCTGGTTTTTATTTCTTTTGTCGGGTCTCACCCTAATCCCAGCTCTGCTCTGACCCATAACTCCAATTGGTAGTTATGTTGTATTCGGTTGAATTATCCCCTAATATGTTACGATAAGAGTGATGATGTGTGGACTCCGCGTAATGGATCTCAGAGGACCAGTTTAGTTGAATGTATCTTTTTTTTTTGAAATTATTTTGTTGAACGAATGCTAGGGATACCAGAAGAGGAGTGGTTTGACACAAATCCATTTCAAATCCACTGGGCCCATTTCATCTAATGGCATTTTGTTGTGTAGACTTTTTTATCATGCGAAAGTGAAGAGAACGTTTTGAAAAATTGTCGTGTGTATCTTATACATATATCGACATAAAATCAAGGCAAAAAATGTGCTAAGACCTAATTCCACGCAAACCAAATAAGAGAATTCAATTTTGTATTTGCAATTTAATTATAGGTAATCAATGCAGTGTTCTGAGAAAGAAAATTGAATTCAAGAAAATAAGAGCGGAATAATACGTAGACGCTTTATTCGAGTTAAAATCATTCTATATTAGTATTTCGTGTGCAATTTGTTAACGCTTGGGCTAATTTTTGATATGAGTGAAGATCGGCATATTGTCATCAAAACTATTAGCGTTTAGATAACCTCGAATATACAATCGGTCGATAGTTTGAGGCTGTAGAAGATTCGTGTTTCTTATAGGGACCGGCTGGATAAGTGCTGTTTTCCGTCCACTCTGAAATACACTAGTAAAGTAGGACAGATTGAAAAGCTAATGCAGTAAGCCATGGTTGAAGAACACCTCTTCAGACACATGGGAGAGATTCCATCCGGACCAGGGAATTTATAAATATCAATATATTTTAAGACTCTAGCAATTGCCCGAGTGCGAAATAAAATTCGTCCCATGGAATCGTTACCACTCTCGGTTGGGAGTGAAGTCGTATCACTTTCAGGTAGCGTCAAACTAGCAGAAAACTATGCTGACTTTGACTTTCTCATAATAGTTGACGTAAGGTGATTCATTGAAAACGAAGTTTTTTTTTTAAATGTCCAAAAATATTTACTACTTAACAAAAAACTTAAGTTTGACCTTAGTAATATTGATTGTAATGATATCAATGGGTGTGTTTTATTCACTGCTGCATAGCTAGCGCAGCAAAATATCCCTCGACAAACAACAACAAGTTGATTGCTGGCCAAAAAGAAGCTATTAAAAAAATAACCGTTGTGCTGATGATAGAACTTTAAATTATTGAAATGAAAATGGCACTATGCATTAAATTTTAGAATTAAACATATTTATGTACATACATACATGTTTTGACATCAGATTTTGATATTTTCTATAATAATGGCCAATATTGAAATATAAATTAAAATTGACATATGAAGTGAGTTTGATTGTCTTATTCGCACTGAATGCGGCAATAAATAAAACACACCTAATAAAACTCTTAGTTCATCAATCCCACGTTTTACCAATGCGTCTTAAAATTCTTCTGGCGTAAGGTTTTCAACAGTGTAAGTTTTTTTCTGATGCAAGCAAAACTACTTTTTTGTTTTAAAGCTTATTAAATTTATTGGAGTCTGGACCAAAATCAGGCTGATATATCAAAAACTTTTTTTTGTACGCGTGCTCAGAAGTGCGAACAAAAGTGGAAAAAACGAACACTAAAATTCAACCGTCCACCAAATTTTTAATTTTTGACAATTATTTTGGTCCAGACTCCAACTACACTCTTCTATTTTATAAAAAACTTTGATTTTTTAATTGTCGATCATTTTTGCAGGAGCAAAAGTGGTCTCGTGGTCTCGTTCCTTGGCGCATTGTTTTTGAACGGTCCGGTATTTTTTGATGAAAAAATTATTTGTTGTACTTAATATGATAATAAACAAGTAAAAAAAATGTGAATTGATTATATCATTCCTTCTATGAAAACAAAATTCATGAAAAAGTGTCATTTTCTACACTGAAAAAGGAGAACCTCCCTTAATACAATATTTTTAAAAGCTATTTAACCACTAATTTTGCCACATTTTACGTATGTACGAGTATATCTCTCGCACTATTCTCACAGTTCAAACGATGAATTACGTCCCATCTCAATTTAATAATTTTTTTTTTTTAATTTAATTTTATTTCGTTCATCTTCAAATTTATTACATAAATTGTATTACAACTAACAATTGACTACTGATTCTAAAAAAAAATTGTTATAAATATTATAATAGGTGTGTTTTTTTTGCAAGTCCATATAGAATTGTAAAAAAAAACGACATCGGGATTTGGGAGCTTTTTTTCGACATAGCTGGAAGCACTGTGTACGCTTTGACATTTGTCAGCTTATTGACGACTAGCATCAACCAATCCAAAAACTTCACTTTTGACGTCTCTGAGCAAATTATCGATAACATATAGATAATACTATTTTGGCATCACCATTTTTATCGGGTCTTAGATAACTCTGTATAGATTTAAGTAGTTGTTGCATTTGCATGTAAAGCGCTTAGTCCCGATGTCGTTTTTTTTACAATTCTATATGGACTTGCAAAAAAAACACACCTAATATGTTATAAGTTGAAAGTATTTTCCAATAAACAAGATTTAAAGGAGAAAAGATTCATGTGCAACAAAACAGGTTTCAAGTCAGGTCTCAGCAGTACAACGGCAATACTTGAAGTCATTAATCACATTTCTAGTTCTTTTAGATCATTCTAACGCATTCGATACTATCGTCCACAAAATAATGTGTCAATAATAAATGTACAACTTTTCCCGGGCAGCTGTGAAGTACGAGTATAGCTTTTCCTATGTCGCTGGAAAGCGTAAGCGGTTTCTGTTGGAAATCAGGTACCCGATTTTTTGCAAATTTCTTGCGGAGTTCCTCAAAGATCAATACTTCATTTTTCTCATTATTTGTCTATTACGATAATGAACACCTCTTTGCTGTTGATTTGCAATTACAAAAGAGCAGTTCCCTTGAATTTGTCGACGATTGCGTTCAAAAAATCAATGATGACATTTTGTATATCAGTTTATGGCCAGCAAAATGAGGCCTTACCTTAAATCCCCTAAAAACTAAGTGCCTCGTCATCGCTTAAACTAAGTGACTCACAAATAGAACATGTAAATATAGTTAGAACCTTGGGTATACCCTTGAAAAGAACCTTAAGCTGGAACAATCACATATACGTATGTATGTGGCTCTTCAATTTCTGTGGCCTTCTAGAAATTTTACCCTTTGGACCCCAGGAAAATTCTCTTGAAAACTCCATGGTACCAATCTTGACTTATGATTGTGGAATTTTTTCTTGTGTCTTTATTTCCTTTTTTTAAATATTGGTTTGTAGAATATAATTTTTTAATTTAGTTAGATTCTTCCCTATTCGGGATAAAATTTCTCATTCCTAAAAAACGTTTAATTTGCTTATCATACCTGCACTAGAATCAACGTCATTATCAAGGAGCAAAAAGATTGCGAAATAAATAGTCAAGACCGTTCCAGTTTGATTTCTCCTATTGCCAACTGGTTTTCTTAGATTTAGATATATTATCCTTAACTTACGTTTCTTGGCACAAGAAATAAGCAGATATGCTCAATGGTAGGTTAGGTTAGGTAAGGTTAGGTGGGGCGTGCACAACACAGGGGCTGTTGCATACACGGGGGCCTATTGGTCCATTGTGATCCCCTATTAATAAAAGCAAAGATGTTCCTAACTAATGTCTTATGTAGACTGGTTCATTTTCGAAACAGCCTGTGCTTACAATAAATTTTCTCATATTTGCCATTTAGACCTGCGTTAGATCGTGTAGTTATCCAACAAACCTGTTTCCAAAGTAGCCGAGGCGATTTGTTTGGAGGTTCGGACAGTCATAGAGCAGGTGTTTAATGGTTTCAATCTCCTCGACATCCTGACAGCTTCTACAGACATCGGGTGCAAATGCACCTATTCTAGTGCTCAATGGTATGATATGCCTATAGTTATCAGGGTCAGAGATAAGAAACAAGACTAGTATGCTCACGGTTTGATATGCAACGTCAGGTATTCGAGTTGGCTTTTCAACAAGCCAACAGTTAAGTGGTTTAATTTAGCAATTACCTCAACTTATTAAATTGAAAATATCATTAATCCTGGGTTAAAACCGACGTTGAAACACTTTCGAATAACTCTTTCATATTTGATGTTAGTTAACCCTCATTTCTCAAGACTTAGATGCTTTTATAATCGACTTGATAGTTGCCAGATAGACAGAAATATATATTAAATATATTTTAGACCTGGATGTCCATTCCTTATTTAAATCCCGAAACATTTACATTGACTTGATATTTAATTATATTCACATTAACTTGTTGACACTTTATTACATTTAGCAATTAAATACACATGTAGATATGTACTACACACAGGTATACAGTGGTTATAAGGTTTATCTAAATGTTTGCACAGCACAAACAAGTCTCAAGTTTCTGGCTCGAATAAAACACCTTTCTGCCTTCAAACTTGCCTGGAAATGACACAGATTTTAATTATTTACTTGGGATTAACTTTTACTGGCTTGCAAAGGGTGAGGGCCAAATCCTATTGCGACGAACAAACAGAATCGTTCAGCTTCAGCAAAACAAATATTTTTTTTTTGTTTTTCAGTACTAAATTCTCTTATTCAATGCTTGGGTTTGAAGTCAAATTTCCGAATCAACTCTCATTCAAATCAAATTTGAAAGTGTAAATAATATCCAAAAGCAACTGCTCAAGTTCTTAAACTTGTGTAATCAAGAAGAATTTATGTGCCTAGTTCCTACCTTCCATTCCCGCTTTTATGTTTTGTGATTAATCAAACTTTGCTGGCCTACAGCAGTTCCAAGCACCTAAAAGGTTCAATTATTTGTACCTATACCTATCCACCTACCCTGCTTAAGCCTTTTTAGAATCGCAATCGCAAAATTAATGATTGCTAGGTATTGGAGATTTCAATATCATCCTTTGATATTTGTGTCGCTCATTATAAAAGTGGTGTAAATCCATTTTTTTTTAAAATGGATTTCTTTGCTTAATGGTATTATATTTGTTAATATCTTTCAATATAAAAGAGAATCTACCCCAAATACGAATTATATTTCCGATAGTTAATGTTTTTTGTTCTTAAAGTGATTTTATTATTTAACTATAAAAATTAAGTAAGTCACAAATCCGTTTAATAAAATAATTAATAAAATCTGTAAAGGTTAATATGATCTTGGACTTTTTACGAATAATAAAAAATATTAACCTAAAGCGCATTGATTTTGTTTTTTTGTCTATTCATCATTTCGCAAAAACTTTATTATCTCGAAATTCATTTGTATGGAGATAGTTCACTATTAAATTGAGCGACACATTTAATACTAGAAAGAAATATCTCAGAATTTTGAAATTAGAGAATATTTTTAGGATTTGTAATCTTGAAGGACATTATTGTAATTAAAACTAGGTATATTTGCATAGCAAAAGTTCAAATTGAAGTTCACTAGCTACACAATTATCTCCGCAACCATTAATTAAATTTAACAACAACACTACCTTTGTTGCGCGTTGCACCACTCCTACACTATTTCTATTTAATGTAGATATATGATGATGACTTTGTATAGATTGAAATACAAAAAATACCTGATCTGTATTCCTCAATTAAATTTCTCTGGGCTCCTTTTATTAACGGACAGACCTTAGCTAATTAAAGTTAATTAGTCCTTCCAGATGTCGTTTCTTTATCCTGACACAGTAAAGTCACCAATTATCTGCCAAAGCATCGCAACTCACAACACCCCCACTGACTAAAATGAGGCCCAACACCAAATGAGGGAAACACGCATTTCATCACTTGAAAATATCCTTAACGCTCACGCAACACATTTGTATTCCACTTAGGTAGGTATACTACATCTAGGCTATATATTATCCTCTAACACACATCCAACCTCTGACAGTTTTATTCATTTCCACCTTCCTAGTTCCTCTACTTATACCTCTCTGTGCTGTGTCCTCGTCGAGTTTTCGGTGTTGATGTTGACACAACCCCCGACACCAAACAAGGATATGCCCTATTCCATAGAAAGTGTGATGATGAAATCCCATAAAATATACAACAGATGTGTACCATTCAGGTTATAAAAATACGAGTCATTCTAGATTTTCTGAACCCTGATGGTGGAATAGGTGTGATGGCTTGGGTAGGGATACGGTTCCTTTTGCCTTTATATTCTGTCCAAAGGTGGGCCACTAACTCAAAAAAAAACAAACAAAAAATGCAATGCTCATTCAGTCTCCTGTGTTTTCTATGGGTCGTTTTTAATGGAATGACAAACGAAGGCATAAATATAGTCTGGAATTTGACTGCGAATACAATAAAAAAAGAAGGAATTAACACCACACATGGCGATATATTTTAAATTGCTATGCTCTAGGCTGTATGGAGCACTTCCAATTCTCCCCACAACCGAACTGAAAGGATTACATAAATCATTTCCCATGTTGTCGAAACAACCTGCTATTGACATGTGACCCAGTTGCTATTGCTATTGCAATGGACCAAGTGCTTGGCCATGCGGCTAACAAGCTAGAAACAATAGATTGCAGGATTTTTTGGAATCGTTTATTGTAAATTCCTCATTCAAATATATGTTCTGATTGTTAAGTAATTAATATTATTATTGTACTATTTTTGTTTTTCAGTTTAAACTATAATAATATGCTTAAAGCAATGTAGATAAAGGGAAAAATGTCAATATTTTTAATAATTTTGCATAATTTGCACTGAAAAGATTTCAATTTCAATACTCTGATATGGATACTCGCATACACGGCAACGAATATGGCAGTTTGTTTATCATTAAGAACAATCGAACCGAGTTGTTTACGAAAGCGCATACACAAATATTTAGTGAAATTTTTTAGTCTATCGTATCAATTAATAAATATTAAAAAAGTGTAGATACGAGAGTTGATTAAAAAAGCCAACAATTCTCTTTGGGATAATTCATTTTTAAAAATCCTAACTATTTCAGTAATTTGCGAGGTTTTATTTCGATGGCAAAAAAATTCAATTAAATTTATTTGAAAAAGAGGCGGTTTTGCTCTTAAATGATTTTTATTTGCTTAAGGCAGCATTTTGAATCAAAACTTAGTATGACTGTTACGACAGTCGAAATAGTTTATAACATAGTAATAATTTTAACTAGATGGACTTTGCATTTTATTGTTCCTCAAGGTCTAAAGTATACAAAGATGTAAAGAAAAGTTACGGTTCGATCAACTACACCCTTTTTAAAGGAACAAACTCAGGCGATTTTTGACCCCTCCCTATCTTCAGTACCAATGAAGTCAGAAACTTAAAATTTCGAATATTTGCTAAGCTAGTCAGGCACAGGCGCCTCAAAAATCACAAAAACCGTAACTGACTGACTGACTGACAGATCATCAAAATTATGGAGCACTTCCCAACATCGTAGAATCTTGTAATATTGCAAAACGGTAGGTCTTGTGATGCAAGTAGAATAAAGAAATTTTAATATTAACTTCCCATAGGGAGTTATTGTAATCGGTCCGATTTGTCAAATTGGAATTTTTGACATTTCTCGACGTTTCAAGGTCCCTAGAGGCTATATCAATCATTTTTAGAGAGATGTCTGTGTGTGTGTGTGCGTACGTTCGCACGTTCGTACGTCCGTACGTTCTGGTATCATTTTTCGTCGTCGATATCTTAAGAACGAGTAAAGATATCGACTTCAAATAATTTTTTTTTAATAGATAATAACTTCGAAAGAGGCTGAAAGGGCGTTTATTAAAATTCGGTGAGTAGTTTTTTTTACTATAACGGTTTAAAAAAAAAGTAAAAATTTTGGTTAGTTTCAAATATCTCACGAAAAAATAATGCTATTGATTTCAAATAAAATTTAATGTACTCATTACAAGGTCATACAGAATTGGTATGAATTTGGAAAGAAATGAACATACCGTTATTTTTTTAAATAAAAAAAACTGAAAAAAAAATTTCATAACCCAGATATTCTAAGAACGGGAAACAATTTGAAACTCAAAATAATTCTATTTTACGAAAAATAATGTGTTTGACAACTGGTGAAAATTTAAAAAAAAAATCAGTTTACAGTTTTTTTACGAAAAATAAAAAACTATATAAAATTCTATTGAAAATTGTTAAAAATTGTTTTTCGACTCAAATTTCTCGAGAACTAGTAGTGATATTGACTTCTAATTTAGTTTATTTTATACATAGTATAATTTTGTACAATTGGTAAAATGTTGACAAATATTGAATTAATAGTTTTTTTTTTAAATAAAGAAACTATTAAAAATTCTAGTGAAAACTAGTTAAAATTGTATTTCAAGTCGAATTTCTTGGGAATGAACACCGATAGTGCCTTCTAAAGTATGTTGTTTTATACATCGATACCTTCCCGTAAGAATGTATACTAAGCGAAATTTCTAAAATTGTTCAGGAAACGAAAAAAACGAAGAAAGTTTTAGTTGAATCATAGTGTGCTAAGAGACAATTTTGGTTAAACTAAGTGACATTTAACAAAATTTTTTGTTGCTCACGACAATGAGATCTTTATTAATGTCGCTTATTGTCGGTTATTTGAAAAAAAAAAAAACAAAATATAAAGTTTTCAAGACCACAAATGGGAGGTTATCAGTGTGCGGATTGAAATTTGATGGGTTTACTTGGCAAGTTTTTTTTTATGCCCAATTCAAAAGGTTTTAAGAACTTGACCAGTAAGCCCATCAAATTTTAGGCAGTAATCATTAAATAATAAAATTTCTCTATTACATTGTACCTGTTTAATATTATTCTACTTTAAATATTCGGTATTAAACCTTCATGAAGTAAGAATTTGACGTACTTTTAGATCTCAGTACTTTTCACGGCTGACTTGTTACCCAAAGGTTTTTGTATAGAAGAGCTTGGCTCTTTTTTAACATTTATGTCTTTGGTCTGATACAAGCTATAACGAAGCTTTCAGGCTGAGAGAATTGAGTTTCCGCTCTCACAAAGCCAACCCAACTAAAGAAAATTGTAGAAAGCACAATCAAGTAAAAAAAGAACTATATTTTCACATAACCAGAAGTTGTGGATATTAAAGACAGGGTTGCAAAAGCTTAAGTCACTTTTTAGCTTAAGGTTGGCTTTAATTCACAAGCAAGTTGTTGTTGTAATATTTAAAAATTCATAAATATATGAAGCTTCGCAGGTACACTGCATGTATGTAACCATACAAAAACCCCTTCAATAGATTTAAAACTTGACCAGAGTCAAATCTTTCATTAAAATCTCCCTCCTTATAATATACAACGAATTGTTGGCTTATAAACAGAGTTCGGAGAAATAGAAAGAAACCGAATTTACAACAACAAAACTCGAATGACTAATAAAAACGCTAGTCCTCAAGTGATAATTGATAAACGATAAAACCTAAATTGGGATGGACCTGATCATGTGGTCTCGGTGGCGTGATGCGTAGGGCATTGGCTTCTGAGGACGCTAGGTCTGGGTTCAAATCTCAGTCAAGGCAAAAAGTTTTTCGATTAAACTTGATAGTATAAAGGCTAAGCACCACTAATAAAGGAGTCTGATGATCGGCTTGGCAACCGTGAAATAGCTATAACTCCAGCCAAATAAGAACCCCCTTGGTGGTAGTTCATTCAAGTTGTTGTTGTAATATTCAAAAATTCATAAAAAAATTTAATTCATAAGCTAATGAATAAATTCTGATTAAAAAATTATTAATTGGAAAATTTATAAGCTAGCATGATAATTTTATGACACAAAAAAGCTTGAAATCTACTTTCGTTAATAATTAAATAATTATGTAGTCAAAACAAGCTTAATTTACCAACTAGCTTATGAATTAATTTTTTTTTTAATTCATAAGTCACTTAGTATAGCTTGTGAATTAATTTTTTTTAATTCATAAGTCACTGACTTACTCATGACTTAAATTTTTTTTAATTCATAAGTCTCTTATAGGTAGTGAATTTGTTTTTTTTTTTTTAAATTCATAAGTCACTTAGCTGCTTATGAATTAAATTTTTTTTAATTCATAAGTCACTAACTAACTTATGAATTAGATTTTTTTTTTAATCATAAGTCACTAACTAACTTATGAATTAGATTTGTTTTAAATCACAAATCATCTACAGCAAATCCTCTGATGGTATACACCCTTTTTCTGAAGCGGTTTTCTTCCTCTTTTTCAAAATCACTACGTTAGTTTTTCCATCGCTCGTAATGTTCTTGAATCCTTCCTGAAAGGAGTAAAGCAGAAAGGGCGATTCTTCATGCCCTTCCTCCTACCGACCCATTGCACGTCTCATCTTTCTAAGGTCATGGAATCACTGATAAATCATCAGCTCAAGAAATATCTAAAAGAACGAAAGCTTCTGAATAACGGGCAATACGGCTTTCACAGCAATCGTTCTACTGGTGATCTGATGGCATGTCTCACCGAAGATTGGGACCGATCCTTGTTTTGGAGAAAGTAAGATTCCTGATATTGCTGATGCATTTGATAGAGTTTGGCATGAAGTTTTCTTATCGAAAATGCGTGCGTTTGGTATCAATATAATTCTTTGGATTATAAATTACATCATAGATCGTACATGTTGTATTGTATGGTTATTCTGGTGATCTACAGGACTCCGTTTTGTTTGTGAATCTCTTCCTCATTTTTATTAATGACCGCTTATCAGAAATTTTTAATTTACTCTATAGTATTTCTATATATCGGTGTAAGAAACGTCTAACACTCGAATATAACTCACATCTTTGGGAAGTTGCAGCCCAAACTTCTCTTCATTTATTGGATAATCTAGAACAGAGAGTTCTTATAATAAACAGAGCTATTATAGAGTCATTCCCGTCTCTTGAACATTGCCGGAATGTTTCATGTCTTTTCTTGTTTTATCGCTTCTTTCAAAGGCAATGCTCACTGGAAGTAGCCAATTTATTGCATTGCTTCCTTCTATCACTTCACCCGTGATACACGTTATGCTAGAAATGCTCATGCTCAGTTCACCCTCGAGCATAATATTGGTCGTACCGCCAAATACAGAGATTTTGGAATAATTTTCTCGGCACGGTTTTCCTTGCAATTTGAATTTGTTAACATTCAAGAGCAATTTCCACACAGCTCATGCTATTTTGTTCTTCAAAATTATAAGAGTCTTAATAAACCCTTGAGCGATTACCGCCATTTTATACCTACTAGACCAGTCTTCGACTGTCTAAGTAGAGGAATGAATCGTGCGGGTTAAAGCTGCACCCTCGTAGTATTCTTTAATAGGGTAGTAAGCGCCAAAAATTAAGATGTTGGTCGAGGACATCATTCTTAAAATGTGACCCCGAATCAAATTTCATCCAAAGTTATCTATTCTGTTTATGTTAGTTCCGTTGTATAGAACCTTGTTTTAGTCAAACCCTGGTATTCTGTGTAATCCAAGGCAGCTTTTGAAACACTGCCTCACAAACATCCGATTCTTGGCCATTTGCGATGGGCCAACGTTGAACCATACCATGCACCAATAGGAAATCATCGGCCGGATAAGGGCCATGTAACAAATCACCTTCACTCTGTTACCAAGCCGGCTACTGTAAAACAACTTTTTTATCGGGGGAAAGGCTCCCCCAGCCCTGGCGAGTAAAGCATTTATAAATACTGATATAACCATCCAACCAAACGCCAACTTTACTATACTTTTACTCGTCAGTGTCTTTATATGTGGTCCTACGCCTACGATCACTAGCTTGCACAGGTTATCCTTATTATCCCTTATGGCTCCGCATGCAACGGAATCCTAAACAGAATAGTTTCAGACTATAAAAGTTGATTTTCAACTTCTAGTCATCGCGATATCGCTGAGCCTAGTCGAAGTTACGCTGCAAAAGAATTCTGATGATGTTCTGTTATGACATCGACTTACTTAATTGTTTCAGATCGCGCGCTGCTGGTGTAAATGGTAAATAGAATTGGTAAGTTGACCGCTCCCTGCTAAAGATGAAGACTATTTTTGATATCGGAAATTGCGGCAGAAGTTAAATTACCACTTTTGATAACAATTTGTCTTCCATTAAGCATAAAGCTTATATAGTAGTGACATATTATGCCGAGTCTGGAGAACTGGATGGACTTTCCATTGTATTGTTCCTCAAAGTATTCAAATACAAATTCGCCGTACTTTTCCCACTTTATTTAATAAACTGAATTATTTTAATATCTATTGATCCGAGAAAAAAAGTGTGTCTGGTATTCTTTATTTAAGGACTAAAAAGATAGGGGATAAAGTTTTCAAGCCCCATAATATAGTGGCTCATTAGACTACCATGCAGGAGGTCTATTTTCGACTCACAGTCTCTGCCACCTAAAAACAAAAACAGTGTTTTATAAGTACTCTGTTTGCGAGCAAATAAAATGGTCCAAAAAGTGCTTCTCATTTCAGCCACAATCAAAATTGTGTTCTTCAGCCAACGAAAATAGAGGAAATGAATCTAAAATTTTGATTGTGGCTTAAATTCATATTGTCTGATAAACTTAGTTTCTTCAAGCGATTGTCGTTTAAATTGATCCTGTCTTATTTCATGAATAGAATGCATTCTTGCGAGCCTGTTTTCTTAACCGACTTTTTTTGATGGTCAAAAAACAATACGCAGCTTGGAACCATGTTATTGTGGCTTATATGAAGGTGACAGCAGAGCTCTTGCGGTCTATTGCGAATAAATAGTTCCCGATTGCACACAACCTTTCGCACACAACGAATTACTTCTTCTGCATGTACAATACACATTAAGCGTTGACATGTTATTGGTTTTGCATCATGTGGTTGTGGCAAGAAATATTTCCACCATTGATATACACGGAGGAAATCTATCCCTGAGAAATATCTAAACAGTTAAAGACTTCACTTCAACTATATGTATAAAAAGTTTAAATTTAATCTCAAAAAAGATACATAGTATTTGATTTATATCTTTAAGCAATATCTCACATAACGTTTCATAATAAAGGGTGTTTTTTTTTTTAAGGCAGATAACTTAAATTTGAAATAAGACAGAAAAATGGTTTTCTGTTTCTGTTGCAAATTGGAAAAAAATGTGTTTAAACATTTTATACGGATTTTTTTACATTTTTGTTTATATTTCCGTGAATTTTATTTACATTGTAGCTGTGTCAATGATTTTAGCGTTATCCCAAGCGAACGATTTTAATCCAACTATTGACCAAATGTCAATAAAGGTGAAAGAATTCGGACAAAGTCTTCAACCAATAATAATTTATTGTGAATTTGAAAAATCACTTATAGTTTATTTTTACTTACTGCACTTGATACTTGCTTTAAGTTTTTTTTTGTCTTAAATCCTAAATATCCAATAGCATGTAGGTTGGTATGGCTTGGTCTTGGACTCCATCATTTCCTTCGGTATTTCCCTCTTATTTAATCGCATTGTCTCTACAAGTGAAAGTTTGTAAGGAGCATAAAGAAGTGATTTTGCCAGTTGAACTGATGTGAACCAATTATCCATGGTGATGTTTCGGTTTGAGCCATGAATAATTTTGGTTAATTCCTTAACACAAAATTCTTCAAGTGGCAGGTTACCAGATTGTGTACCTTTTCCCAAATATCGCACTGCATCTACCGTATACTTAGTTCCACTATCACACAGCATGACAATTTTTAATCCATATTTAGCCGTTTTGTTACCTGAAAAGTTGCAATTAAAAAGTTCTTCTATTGTTAGATGATTGTCTTTTAGCGCGGATGTTAGAACTGAAATTTCTATCAAAGCTTTTATTTGACAATAGCTAGTAAATCGCACAGTGGCCTTTTTCCTTTTCATAATTTGTCATATTGGTTTCAATTTCGACATTTGTCGAACTTTGTCCACTTCACAATTTCTCCTATTAACTCATCTGTTACAAATCTTCGAAGCATAATAATGGGTCAGTTATTCTATTCCTTTGGTTTCGCGTATAAGTCTTCTGGCTTGATTGACAACACTGGTACCACGAATGTAGCTTTTGCTTTTCTGAGTTGACCAAATGTGTCTGTCTTATCCTCTAATACTTTTTTGGAAAATAGAATAATTTTTGACTTGCCTTATTCTCGTAACAAGCTAAGAGGTATGTTATCCTCAGCATCTTCGTCCAAGTCCAATGAATCCACACATTCTTCCCAATCCGAGCCTTCCTCTTCCTCCTCCACGTTGTCTTCTATATCGCTTTCTTCCTCTTCGAAATTTTCGATATCGCCATAGTCGCACTCTCTTAAAAATTACTTTACTTCCTCTATTTGTTTATCCAACATAGCAAATCGGCAATCCTTCCAAAAATAAAATATAATACTACCCAATTTGTAAACAAAATCTATACGCATTAAAAATCTGATCAGCACTAAAAGAAAAGAAATTCTCGGTTCCTTTTAACACTTTTATAACCATTTTTGCTATAATATTGTCACATTATGCAAAATAGACTGCAAAAGTAATTATTCTCTAAGTGACCTTCGAATATTAATCGAATCGAACGTTTTTTTCTGTTTAACAAAACTATTTAGCTATGCAGTTTGTGAAAATTATAGTACATTAGACTATTTTAATCACTACATTTCATATGAATTATTAAATGGCACTTATTTTTTTTTTTATAATATTTTCTTAAAACAAGTAGAAATGCTATTATCTAAAAAAAATATTTATTTTGAACTGGTACGAGACTTACAAGAAAATAATTAAAAAATGTTTCAATTAAATTTAAATAATCAATGAAGTCCAAATAGATAAATTATTCTTTTATCTTTTAAAAATGTAAAAATATTAGCTTAAAAAAAAAAGAAATTGTTTGTCTAGAAAGAATATATAACTTTGTTTTATAACTATTTTGTAAATTATGTAAAAATATTATTTTCTAAGAAAATATTTAATTTTGACTATAGTAAATGCATATCCGTGCTATATTATATTTATTTTATTTTTGCTATCATTATTGTTTTTAAAATGATTTACGAAAAAAATTAAAAAAATCATGAATTGAATAAAATATAATCTGCTTTTGCTATTATTTTAAAAGTTTTTAAAGCACAGAAATATAAAAGTAAGTATAAAAAACATTGCAAAAAACGCATCGTTGTGAACCAATTAGAAACAATAGTATATTAGCTAGGAAAATAGTGAATGTAACAATCAAGCATACTTATTTGAGCATGGACATTGAAGTTTAAGCACAAATATTGTACCAGACTTTCCTGTTTGGTTACAAACGGAAATGATCAGTCAATCACAAATGTTTATAAATAACAACAGGGTTATTTTAAGCTAAACACAAACATAGTTATCTAATCACGAACATTTAACTTCAAGCACAAATATTGTAACAGACATTCCTGCTTGGTTAACAACTAAAATGATCAGCTGATCACAAACGTATATAAATAACACTACTTTTATTTTTAGCTAAACACAGACATAGTTACCTAAGCACGAACATGTAACTTCAAGCACAAATATTTTGACAGATTTTCCTGCTTGATCAACAACGGCTGTATTAAACCTTATACAAACATAGTCATTGAAACATATTAATGTTTGTTCAAACACAAAAGTATTTCAAAATTAACAAATTGAATTAACAATGAAACTGATTGTTCTATCACGGGTAGTTACACGTTAACACGTTTACCATCATATAATGCGAAATAGTTATTCAAACACGAAATCGATCACGAAAATTGTAAAGTTTTGATAAAAAGACTGATCACGCAAGCGTAGTCAAATTGACTACGCATCTTGGTTGACGCAAAATCAACCAAGGATATTTGTTGATTTTACCAACGTTTTTATTTCGGTGTTGTTTATATTTCCGTGAATTTTATTTACATTGTAGCTGTGTCAATAGGTG
The DNA here is from genome assembly GCA_911387755.1 of Chrysotoxum bicinctum. NCBI lineage: Eukaryota > Metazoa > Arthropoda > Insecta > Diptera > Syrphidae > Chrysotoxum > Chrysotoxum bicinctum. Next base: position 264,739,123 of record OU426988.1, read on the forward strand.
CGTTTTATTATTCACAAATCTATCTGGATTCGGATCTGGATTAAGTTTTAACATGTATTACAAAAACAATTTGGGATCCTGTTTTCTATCGGCATCTATTTCAAAGATCCAAAAATTAGTTATTACACTGTCGAGTAGATGGTTTTGTGGCGAATCTCCTGACCCGACCCGAAGGCAAGCGGTATCATTCAACGATTCCCATACCTTTTCTGTACTTCCTGCATTGATGTCTGTAAGACACTGAGGGGAGTCAGAGTCAGTATTTTTAGACCCTTCCGTCGTGCAATCTTCTTGAAGGTTTGTTTTGGCTTTATTTTTGTATTTTTTCTTGAGCATAGTAGTTTGAGCTAAAATTTCAGATTTAGGTATGAAATGGATTTCTTGATTTGCTTCTGACACATAAGTTTTGTGATCAGGAATAGTACTCAGTACTTTCCCAAAACTATGCACCATAGCAGTAGAGTGGTTATCAATAAAAGGGAATATCTTTATAAAATTTTCATCGTAGTTAACTATACATGAATATTTCTTCAAAAAATCGTTACCGATGATGCCGTCAAAATCCATGTCAGTGCTTGTATCTAGAATATGAAAGGGGTGAGTAATTTTTATTTTATCTTCATCAGAACCGATCAATAGACTCTCATTGGCAATTCCAGTACTTATTACCTTATGGCCGCCCATGGTTGAAATTGTCATATTTGTTTTTTCGTTTTTCATGGGTTGGGTGGTAGGTTTTTTTATGATACTGATTTCTGCGCCAGTGTCGATAACAAGATTTCTATTTTGACCGTCTGTGAAGGGAATTCGGATGATTGTTAGGTCGTTATAGGGAAGCAGTTCGATGACTACGCTTGCCACTATTCTTGTGTTTGGTGGATTTCGGCTTGAATGTGTTGTCGGGATGGATAGCCGGTCTGATCGTCCCGACAGTTTTCGTTTCCCGTACCGTTGACAGAAAAATGGCTTTCGGGCAATACGTGGTAGAAATTCACCTGTCGCTTTTCGCCATTTTTATTCCTGTCATTATTTTGGGTACCTGTAAAGAGGTTCTGTCTGAAAGGATTTTGGGGGTTTATTTGGTTTGATTGTGAGTGTATTTTTCGCAGTCTACACTCACTTTCCGTGTGATAATTTTTCTTGCAATAGTTGCATTTAACTATTTCTGTTTTAGGAGTAATATTAGGTAGGGTCTTATTGCGGTAACAGGTTTGGGCAGAATGTCCCAAGATCCCGCAAATTTGACAGGTGGGTCGGGAAGAAAAGTTTGAGGGTGAGTTTTGCTGGGTTTGGGTTTTATTTCTAAAGGACGACATTTGTCTTTCCACTCTTGCAGCATGGTTTTCTGCAAACTCGATTGCTTTTTTTAGATTGGTTTCCCCATGGGCTTGAACCATTAACCTTAAATTATGGCTACTGAGGCCATCCTCAAAAGTTTGAAGAGCCAATTTTTCATTTTCTTCCACCAAATAGCTTCTGACGGATTCGTCGTTAGTATTAGCGAACGTCGCTGAGTTGAGGGAGGTTAAGAGTTGACAAACTTTGTCCCCGAATTCTTTGACCGACTCTCTAGCAGTTTGCCTAGCTAAGAGCAACTCATTTTGCGCGACGGTACGAGTTTTAGTTACTTTAAACTCATCCTCTAGTTTTGTAACCAGATCGCTCCATTTAGTGAATGAGTTGAACTGTATGAGTTCGAAAGCCGGACCTTGTAGCCTCGTTTTTACTATTTCGAGGAACGTACTATGTTCCTCTTTTTTACATGACGAGAACAGTATGTTCCCGCATGCGATAAATTTATTTAGGTCGGTGGGGTTACCGTTAAAAGTGGGAATGATATTGAAAATATCACTTATATTTATACGGAACTCCATTATATCGGATTCGGATTCAAAAAAAAAAGGTAATTGAAAAAAAAGATCTAGTCTTTGTCGGTCTTGTCGTGTGGAGACAATTTTGGAAAAATTTTTTTATATATTTTTTTCTTAAGGGAGGGATAAGGCAGAAATATATACATATATACAGTACGTTCTCGATTATCGCAACTAATTAAAACAAGGGTGGTTGCAATGACAGAGGTTGTTGCAATAACCGAGTAAATATTGTTTTTAGGCTCAAGTCGAGAAGCAAAGCGAAAATAAAAAAACCTGCACTTAATGCAACAAATTTTTATTCAACAACACATAAATAATAAGAAACAAAACAAAAATAATTTAATTCATTAAGATATACATAAGTATGTACATAAGTATGTTCAGTTTTCTATATAGCTAGGTAAATTATGTTTTTTGGAAAAAATTGGACATTTTTGTTTGTATTTTTTGGCTTTTGAGATTTTTTTAAAATCGCCATTTTTCTAAGTTTTGAAGAGTTAACATTTTTTCAATAGGGGCTGCATTCTCTTCAGCCCATAGAATAGCTGTATTGAAAGCCTGAATTGCAGTCTCAGCCTTTATTTTTGGAGCAGAAAATGGGCAAATGTAGCTTTCTTTGATTTAGAAACCACTTGAACAAAGCCTTTTTCATCTTAGGATATTCGCCACTTTTTAGTGTAATCCTCTTTCCGGGTCCACATTCAGCATTAGAAAGAAACTTTCTTATTGCACCCTCTTTTCGTTTTATTCTGCTGAATTTAGATTTATGAACATTATACTCAGGGCATAGTGCTTTAATTGAAGCTCCTTTATTAATTGTTTCTAAAATTTCACTTTTGCTTTTAATTGAGAGTTTCACAATCTTTTTAGTAACACCCATTTTTTCGAAACACACAACACAAGCGACTGGACAAAATTCATTAAACTAACCAGAAAACCTTGCATTGTTTAGATACATATGATAAACATTCATACAACTTCATCGTCCCGTTACTCAAAAGTAGCTGTAAAATAACTGCCGAGACAAAATGTAATGCCACAGACAAACATAAACATGCATATGCATATAAAAACAAAAGTTGCACTTATCGAGTAAATATTTTTTCAAGAGTTGCGATTACTGAGTCAACAATGATATAAATTTAGCTGTTGCGTAAACCGAGGAGTTGCGTTAATCGAGAACGTACTGTATATACAAATTTCAAAAAAATAATTTCTTACTTTTAGGTTGTTGTTATTATTGCTGTTGTTTTGTGGTTGATGCCGCTGATGTTGTTATTATTGCTGTTATTGTTGTAGTCGATGCCGTTATTGTTGTTATTATTGCTCCAGATGCTGTGGTTGTTGTTGTTGTTGCTGCTGCTTATGTTGCCGTTGCAGTTGTTGTTCTTTGTTGCCAGGCAGGCTTCACGCCCTAAAGTTGAGGATTACGGCCTGGTCTTTTATCACTACCTACTGTCTGCCAAATGCTTAAGCTCTAAAGCTAGCAAGGTCTTACGCTCGTAGGATTTCTAACACTTTAATCACAAAAGCAAAAAAAAAAAAATTTTCACTTCACTTTTTAACGTTTTTTTCTGGTGTGTAGCCCCAGAACGCATCAAGAGAAAGGTCTCTTGTATTGGCAAGGCTAAATAACTATGGTAGGGGATTTTGAGTATCCCACCGCTGCCACCATGAAATAACCCAAATATCCGTGCTTCCTGACTTTCAGGGAAGAGTGTATATGGGGAGAATTTAGTTTATTAAATGAAAGATTATTTATTAAAGTTTAAATGTTTTTATTCTCGCAAGGCCCGCTGTCTCAATGCGTAGGCTGCAACCTTCGAGTTTGATGTATAGCTAAATTCTAGTTTTTCCTAATCATCCTTTGCTTATTTATACTGTTTTTAAAGAACCAATTTCCATCCCCACCATTCAACCACTTGCTAATGAAATTCGGCATTTCCATATGAAAATGCATTCTTACGCAACCTCATATGAAAAGAGCGTTTTCATCATAATTCCCAACATCCGTTGCCAACACGCATTGACACCAAATTAATATTGCATTATTATTATTGCCTAAAAGTTCAATGGATCATATTTCATTTATACTGGCCCAATACAAAACATATCCAATAGATACACGTATCCATTGTAGTTCCAGATACACACAGTCAATATAGTGACCTAGTGTATTGAAGTGCCATATGATGTCCATAGAACCCAAAAACAATGCATGTGCATAATTGTCATTCTTACTTTGCCTTACTTTTGGAACCTTCGTTCGTACCGGCTCATGTTATAGTCGTAGCTATAGTTATGACACAGAGCTGGCGTGGTGTTAGGTTTCACCAAGTGGGCTCTCGAAGATGACACATTAATGTGCCGCAGTGTTGTGGATCGGTTGCGCGAATTACAAAGAAAGATGATACCGTACAAGATCGTGTGTGGTATCTTGGGAATGGAAATGAATATTTATATGATATAAGGCTGTCAGAGTGGTCGCATGTAGTGGATCACTACAATGGCTTTTTATGGTAAGGTAGTGTATACTACAATGTAAAGAAAGGGAAGAAATAATTTAAAATTTACAAACCCAAGGATAAAAAGAGACGGGCTTATAACACTGCTGTCACTAAGATCCGTATCGTTTTATTTTCAAGGGAAGATCCAGATCCGGATCCAGATAGATTTGTGAATAATAAAACGCACCTAATATTATTCTACTTTAAATATTCGGTATTAAACCTTCATGAAGTTAGAACTAGGTGTACTTTTAGATCCCAGTACTTTTCACGGCTGACTTGTTACACAAAGGTTTTTGTATAGAAGAACTTGCTCTTTTTTTAACATTATTTATGTTTTTGGTCTGATTTGGTATTAAATAAACATTGCCAATATGGACAAAGTATACTTTTAAAAGATAAAGGGTGAGTTCATAATCGTCAGCCTAACTAAGAACTGCATTATCTGCGTTCATAAAGTCAGATTTTTGATCGAAATAACCTAGCGCAACTGCAGTACCTACCGTTCATAAACGTCAAACTGTCGTCAGCGTCGGGCAGATTGTGCAGCTGAATTTTTTTGGCTACAGAAGAGCGGGAATTCATAAAATTAATTCTACAGTCACCAAGAAGGACAAAGCGGCACTAACTTATAAAGAATGTAAGTTATTGCAAATATTTTATTTTTTGATACAAGATAACTTAAATGATTGTTTTTAAAGGGATGATGAAAGTGATGATGATGTGTTGGAAATGGAATTCATTGCAGGAACAAAAAAAGTTACATTGTAGAGGACGCTTCTATCTGGGATTAAAGAAATAATATTAAGTATATCGCCAGGATATTCTGAAATCAAATTCATAAAGAATGCATTTTTTGCTTAAAAATATTCTTGTTATAATTTTCTTTCTATTTGTTTTTTGCAAGATATTTGTGCCAATTATAATTTTCTTTTCTTTTTCGGCAAGCAAATTAAAAATCAAGTTCAAGAAAATTTTTTGGCCGCCATATTTATTTGACATTTATGAACTCTGTTTACATACAAATTAGACTAAGTCAAGCCTTTTTGTTTAATGCAGACATTCTGCATCGTAAGTGCGCAGATTTCTGCGTTTATGAATACACCGAAAGCAGCTATTTTCTGTTGTTAAAGTTAGACGAGTTCTTTAACGTTAAAATATGGTTTATCATTTAAAATTAACAAAAAATCGGTTCTCGTTTTATTAAAATTCGACGCTCATTTTAAATTTGATTCAGAGCAGGAAATATAGAGCGCAAATATCTCTAAAATCGACGAGATTAGCATGGCAATCAGCAGACCTTTAGTAAGTAACGTGGTTGAAAACTCCTTTCAACTCCATTCTGGATGGGCAGATAGGTTTGTAAACTACGGTCCCAAACGTAGGAAGCGTCTTAAAGCGGTACTTGTAGAAGAGAATAGAGTAGAATCGAGTTAAATCTTAATGGGACTTAAGCGATAGTCGCAGCGGTTCACAGGATTCTTTCTTTTCCAAAGTAGATAGACAGGAGAATACACTTTTATTTTAAGGGTACGTTTGTAATTATGGTTTTGTTTTTTGAAAACTCAATATTTCAAATTTATACTTTATTTTTTAATTAAAAATAAAAGTACCATACAAATGCAAACAAATTATTTTCGAAAATCGTTTTTTTTTTCAGAAACAGGAATTTTTATAACAAATTATATTTTATAATTATATATTATAAATTTTAATTTTACGTTCTATTATTAAAAGAAAGAAAATTTAAAATTAAGACGTTACTACCCATAATAAAAGCTTGAAATTGACATACCAACATTTGTTCTTAAAAATGTTTTACAGTTTTTTTAAGTTAGAATTTATATATAAAAAAATGCTATAACGATTGAAAAGTTTTGTTTTTCTATTAAATCATATTTTCTTAGGAAATCACAAACTACTCAAACTACAAACGGATTTGTTTTAGCGAAATATAAAATGAATTTCATGCTTCTGAAGACTTATTTTCTAATTACATTCATTTTGAAAGAGCAAGTTCCTTTGGGACCCAGTCGTGCATTCAACACGTTGTTTCAAATTCATTTCGTATTCAATTGCATCATAAAATATAATGCTGGACTGGGTCCAACGAAATTGCTGTTTGCTGTTTTCGAAAACTATTTTTAACATTTGTATGCGTGGCTGCGTTATTTTTATATAAAATGCAAGTTCTTAAGTTAACGAACTGTTAAGTGCCCAGATTGAAAAAAGTCGAGGATGTAGTTTTCGAAAAAAAAAAATAAGTTCAAAATGTTAAAAAGGGTACATTCGGTTGTATTGAATATTGCTTTTTAAATGCAAAAAAATAGGTAAAAAAAAAAATAACATTATAATACAGTTTTTCTAATTTACACTTTTTTTATTTAAATTTTTTTAAATTGTAAATATGCAACACAAAAGATCGCGTTCAAATATTTTAAATAAAATTGTTCTAAATATGTTAAACACTGGTTTGATAAATTTTTTTAAAAAGTATTAAATCTGTATAACAGTTTGTTATCGATTTTTCGTACGAATGATTCTTAAAGACCATCAGTCATAGGATTTTGTTATTCAGCTGCAAGCTTTTTTAATCATTGCGCAGATTCAAGCTTTCAACTCTCGGTTCCACTTCTGGTTTTTCATCAATAGGTCAGATGGTATATGATTTTAATTTTTAGGGAGGTACTCAATTCACAAACTCTGATCTAGCTCAAGGTAGACGTTTTGGTCCGCTGCTCTTTATAACTGTTTTTAATTTGAAGTACTCAAAGCTAACACATTAACATAAGTTGTTAGTGCCTTCTTATATTGATGTGTTTACGTTAAATTAAGCGTGTGAAAAGTTTGTATTCCCCAGTATCTAAAGGTGAAAAAGTTTGAAGAGAAAAGATATAATTTTACAGGTGCTGCATGATTATAGTTTCAGTAATTTTTTTCTAAATTTTAATCCCGAGTGACCCATATAATCTTTTCTTATTCAAAATCTTTACGTTACAATTTTTCTTTGGCTTTGGCTTTTCCAATTAACCTATGCTATACATTTTAATGTGCTCGTATCCGATTTCAAACAGCTTTAATCCTTGTTGCTTTGTGCTCTAGTTGAATATTGGGTCCAAATTCGGAAAAATGAAATGAACAAAATAATATTTTAATCTAACTGGAAAAAGGTTTTAGTTTCGTCATTTGTAACATGTAATGCTCAACTATAAATGATGAATATAACACATAGTGGATATTGTATGTAACTATCCTTAGTATAACTGTACCTACATTTGTCATAATCAATTAATGATTCGATGCTAAAAACAATAACGTTTGTGAGTTCGTTAATACCATGGTGATCGTCTCACTAATTGGAGAACAATCGGAACTAATTTGAGTGTAGTGTAGATACATTTAATACAACTTTATTTTACGATTTTTCGCCCTTTGTAATACATACATATGTATGAATGTATAAATCCAAAGTTATATTTATGTATTTCATTACGTTAACGAGCTGCCAAGAAGAATAAACATTATTTTTACTTGTAGCGATAAGGGTAATTAGTGCATTCGCAGAAAAAAAATCGATTTTAAAATCTTAATTGAATATTATATTTCGTGATGGTAGGAAAAAAGACAACCGATAAATATAGCGCAATTTTGTCTCTTTGTATATCTACGTTTAATAAAGATTCGTCTAATATTATCTAGGTATAAAATGTGCGGTTGCTCCATCATGAGCTAAATATATATACATTTGTGACGATCTCTATTTGAAAATAATGTTTGCCCTTAATTTAATTTTCGTTTGTACCTACTCTAAAAAATAAAAATACCCGAAAATTATATTTGTTAATGGGTAAATTCTCCAAGGTGAAAAAGTGTTCCTTATCTTAACTATTTCGATTCGACAGAAGTTGTAAGTCCCATCTATACCTGCCAACCAACAACACGTACAGAGAAATGGTGGCGCCACCAAATGTTTGTATCTACATATATAATGCGAACTTAAAAGCTCTGCCCCATCTTCAGCTGTTTGGAACTGTCTATTGCACAGATCTTCCTGAAAATTATTTCCATTGAGAGATTTGAAATACTTTCGCTGTTTTTACATGTCAAAAGTAGATGATTTGTTGGTTCATAAGTATATAGTCCGGTTCGGTGTTACCTCATCGGCTGCTCAATAGGTCAAGATTAGGTGCGTTTTATTATCTACGGATCTATGTGCATCCGGATCTAGATTAATTTTTAACATGTATTACAAAAACAATTTGGGATCCTGTTCTCTATCTAGATCTATTTCAAAGATCCAAAAACTAGTTCATACTCTGACCAGTAGATGGCTTTTTATGCTAAGGTAGTGTAAAGTAGAGTGTAACGAAAAAAGACAAGAAACATTTGAAAACCAACAGACATAATCAAAAGAGAGATGACCATACCATCGTATTGTTTTATTTTCGAGGGTTAATCTATATGGATCTTTGGCGATAATAAAACGCCTTCTAACCCCACAGAAATAGTAAGGATACTTTTTATCATTCTACGTTTGTTTTTATTTAAAATGATAAAGGACGTGAAAAGTGTTTTTTGATGATATTTCCCTAAGAAATAAATTAGCATAATATCCACAGCTTTGAGAGTTCATTCCGAATTTTGATTTGATAAAATCTTGGAACGTTAACTACTTATATAAAATGTATTTGGATTTGTTTGCGATGACCCAAAACATGAATTATTGAGTCAAAACCCTGAAAAGCAAAACCAAGTAAGAACAGAGCAAGTACGTCCGACCCATAGTCGGGCATTTCATATTCTATCACGCGACAACGATTACAAAAAGCAGAGGAGAAGTAATAAGAAAAAAGTGTATTCCTCATATTTTTATAAGGTAAAAATTATTATTAAAGTGAAAATGAAAATGCGAAACACGTTTCTGATAAACAGTTTATATCTTTCAGCCAAGGACACCCCGTTGTTGCACTGATGATTTTTTATTTTCCAGGAAATCATTGCATCACCAACGCCATCACCGTAACCAGCACTACCACACCACCAAGGATCAAAGGAGTGTAATTAAAAGAAAATGGTACTGCCCGTAGGTCCAGTTGTTGATGCTGCAGTTGCAGATGGAAAAAATATAAATCTTACCCGCGTTTCGAGTGTTTGAGCAGAACATCAGGGTTGGTGATGTATTTTAATTTCCTTGCACAGGGCGATAGAGTATATAATAATTCACACACCGACCGATGACGACGAGCTCCCTCCTCTGTTTCAGTGTTGACACAATTCCCTAAGGGAGCAAAATCAATAACTCAGGGATAAAGTCAGACGTTCGGTTGGGATGTTGGGGTGCTGACGTGATTAAGTGAGGGGATGTTTGCTGCCCGTGAGTCTTAAGTATTTCATGTGGCATTTAATTTTAATGTGTTTTGAGCCGCCAAAGTATGTCATGTCATATGTGCTCTCTAATCGCATTTGACCTTCATCAATGAACCTTGTGACAGCTTGATTTCATACACAAACAGGAAAAAATGAACATTCACGGTGAGGTAAGGGGTACTGATGAATTAATAACGACTTCTGATTTATCTTGTAAATTAAGGACAGGACCAGGTAAAAAAATCAAATAGGTAATCCAATTAGATTACCTTCTTGTCCTGAAATAAAAATCTGCTTCTGTTACTGAAGGTTTTGAACCTGGTATTTACATAAATGTCAAAAAGAATCTTTGATGAACAGTATATGTATATATTTGTATCTTTCAATTAATTTATCCTCTGATATCCAGTTATCCTTGACCTTTTAATACATCTGTAGCTCGGCGTCTAGCCGGTTGCCTAATACGTATGTATGTTTGTGGTTATCATCGTCAGGTCGTCAGGTGTTTAAAGGTAAAACCCACAGATTATCAACATACAGTTTTGAAGAAAATTTGATTGAAATATTTCAACCCAAAAGTCATAGTTCCCGCACATATCTTTCAACATCTGCATCAAAGCCTTCCAAAATGTGACTTTTCCGATTTTTTTTCTAAAGGTACTTAGTGGATTTTACTTATAGAAAGATGATATATCAATTTCGTCTACATTCTCATTGTGCCTGGCCACTCTATCGGAGATGGGGAATCTCTTCCTTTGCTTTCGTGTTCCCTGTTTGGCTTCGTAAGTACTGAAGGATGGTACGAGAACATGGCTGTGTATGATTTTATTTCCAGCCACGTTTCTGTACAGCACCTTTACTTCATCGTTGATTCCTTGTGTTCAAACATTGCTTTTACGGACCGGGGCATTAAGGGAAATTTCCCTAAAATAGTCCAAAGTAACTTTCATCTCCTTTTGATGGGTTCATGGTCCATGGAATTAGTCTGAAAAAAAAACCTTTGCTTGCTTCTTCTCGATATTACTCAATTACTCGTACTTTGTTGATTCAAAAGAGCGAAAAGAAAATTAATATTCTTCTTTTGACTTCTGCGCTTATGATATTGGTAGAAATTTCTAGAGTGAACAGGTCGAAAAAAGAGATTCCATGGGTAATGGCTCACTTCGGGTAGCTTATTATATAAGAATTCGTTTTCCTAAAATTTAAACTGTGTTTTGTGTATTTCACATGTTCACGTGTAATTCGACTTATACTATAATATTTTATTATATTTGGCTAATAATACTAAAAGGTCACGACAACGGGACACATTTTTTACTAATGAGGTCTATTCACGAGTTTTCCTGTTGTATTAAAAGTTTAAAATTTATAAGAGTCTTATTAAGAAATTTCACACACACAATTTAAGGGTATTTACTTTACTTCAAAGAACGGTAAGATAAGGCTCCTCATTCTTTCAAATTGCTCGGGTTATTTCTTAAAACTCAAATGCAAAGCACTTGAGTTTAATCTGGACGTTCTATCCAAGACGTCCGTCGGTGTTTTGAATTCTTTCTTGATGGTCTTGCCATCATCTGCCGCTAACCTTGTCTTCTTTGTTTTCGTCTCAATGCTCAATGCTGCGCCACTGACGTCACCAACCAAATTTTGCAGATCAGCTGGTGCAGGTCATCTCCAGCCACGGCAGGCGTCCGTCAGATTCAGTGGCCTTGTTGGACATAGTTAGTATTAAAACAATCGCGAGTGATTCCAAGCGAGTTAAAAAGGTACCCATGCCGATCCCCATGACATCAGATATAAACACAGCCCACAAATCATATCTACTCGTATCAACATTCCAATGAGCCAGCCAGCGGACATAAACAATGCTGCAAAATCAATATAGATCCCAAATAATAACAAAGTGATCGTGTGATCATCTCATCCGGCACCAACAAAATAACAAAGTCAGTATAATTCGATGATCGAATGATCATCTCATCAGGCAACCTAGTTTTACTCATATTTGTATCTTAGCTTTAAGTTCAGTTCTTATTCACATTGCAAATAAAGAGGATCTCTGAAGATCAATTCAATTCTTTAAATATAACTCGTTGTCTTTTCTTTTCTTCCTCCACATTAAGCAGAAGAAATATATTTTTCGAATCCCAGAGGATTAGTTACATAACTAGCGCGAAGTAATCATTTTCTTCTTAAGACGACAGAGGAAGGCATATCGATAAGATAACGAAATGCATTTATTGTAAGAGGGGTGAAGAAGAAGGATCGTTAACTACCCAGTTTGCTTACAATAAAAAGTTATGTGCATTTACACGTTAAATTTAAATAATAGTCCGCCTGACTCGATTACTTCGTCAGCTCATCCGCAGGTACATCAGTATGAGACCCAGACCAACCGTCTTCATACTCGTAGTTAATTAGGATCATCTTCCGCTCGATTTATGATACCCTCAAACACGTGTATTTTTGTTGTTGCTATTCCAAAATATTTTAAGAGCAGGACTCTGGTTGATGGATACCAGGTTTCTACTGAACTTTTTGAGCATTTTGGAGCTGCAGCGGAAAAGGAAGGTTAAAAATGGAAAAGGGAGAAAGGAGTAGGTTGCTGAACTTTGTTGTGGTAAAATTTACAGCAACAAATCACTATTTATAAGGAATTTCCAAAATGAATTTCTAAATTTTGACAGGTGATAGTGGCCATTTTTTTTAAGCTACATCTGTCAAATTGGCAGTTATTTATTAAGTCTGTGAACATGGCGTGTTATAGTGTCCTACAACATGTACAAATTATTTTATTGTTTTTTGAAAGTGGGTCGCCTGTTCGAGCAACTTTTCACGTGCTTCGCATATTTTACGGTCGTCATAATCGTTTTCCCCAAGAGGACAATTAGATAATTAGAAAAGTCGTCGATAAATTCCAGTAAACCGGTTCAGTGAAAAATCCACAGATATTCTTACTTCAGCGAAACGTAAGATCTGGCTAAAATAGCGCGAATGACCGTAAGAATGTGCAGGAGAACTCGATCTACACGGGATCCACCATATTTTAATGTACATAATGTTTCGTGCGGATTTTGGGCTGGCGGCACCATCGATCCATACTCCTTTGGCCAGGCCATCACCTGCTATAGAGATAATACCATTCGACTTAGTTGACGCAGACCAACAATACGACCCACCAGAACTTGAGTAAGTTAAAAACTATATCGAATCCTAGGAAAATGCATAGCGGAAACTTTTTCTCGACTCTATTTCTTTAAGTTTTTTTCGAGTTTGGGATGGGTCTGAACTCGGCCATTAAAATTCGCCAAGTTTTGCAAATTCATTAACAATTTGCTGAATCCTTGTTTGTGAGAGTGAATGTAAGGTTTCGTGAGCTTCGACAACGTTATTTTCGAGGAGAGCACTTAGCTTTCCAGGGAGCTGTGGTCCCGTGACTTATGATCAAGAAAACTGGTCGAAAGTGTTGGGACTTTTACTACTTAAGAGATATTACTATCACTTTTTTCTGTTCATGAAAATCTACCACCTAAAAGTCTGATTCTACCACTTTTTCAACTCACCCTTCATCTATCTTCTTGCTTAACGATATACCATACGACCCAACCACACCTAAAATTTGATTAGGACCATAAGTTGAGGGAGCAGTAAAAGATAATCTTTTTGGCTTATTTAAGCTAGAAGACTCAACAGCTAAATCAATCTACAATAAAATTGGAGAAACTTTGAAACTTTCTAGTATTCCAATTCAAAATATGATTGGATTTTCTTCAGACAATGCTGCTGTTACGACGGGTTCATTAAGCGGTGTTACTTGGCGTTTTAAAAATATTAATCCTAATATTTTAACGATGGGATGTCATAATTTAAGTTTCTGCTCTGCTTATGCTGCTAAATCATAGAGGGATATATATTTCTATTTTTACCACAGCTCGAAAAAATCTAAAGATTTAATAACTTTCCAAAAAGCACTTGGGGTTAATAAGCATCAAATTTTAAAGGTTTGCTAATTTCGTTGGCTTTTATTGGAAGTGGTCTTAAAAAGAGTAGTGGAATCATTTGTTTAATTTTTTTATACTGCACTCATTTGAAGAACCTACTTCTAAGGCTTCACAAATGTTTGATTTTTTTTAAAAATAAAGACAATTTAGTTTTTTTTTGAATTTTTTGTCAATAAATCTGAAAATTATAAATGAGTTAAACAGAATATTTCAGTCTGAGAACACAAAAATACACTTTTTGATTGAAAGTATGAATACGTTAAAACTAAATACATATAATGAAAAATTTTGTAAAGTCAAAAAATATTAATATATTTTGAAATGTATTTTGGGCTTCACTGAAAGGTGCTCATTAGAAAATGACATTGCTGAACAAAAACTAATGGAATTGAGAAATGTGCTGTGCAGCTATTATGTATGTCGAATTATGTATGTTTTCAAATTGGAGAAAGATTTAACTTTTCAAACAATAAATTTAAATTATTAAAATATTTAAATCCAAAAAACGTCATTGATAGAACAATGCCATTAGTATAAGGTCTGAAGAGACATTTCTCCCCAAATATAACGAACCTAGAATTAATAAATAGTGAGTGGCGAAAACTAATTGGAGAAAATCACTCCAAATTTTTAAAACTAATGGCATTGTTTCACAACGGCGTTTGATAAAAAATTTAAAAGATGGTATGGACAATTTATTGTTTGAAAACATTTCTTCATATGTGTTGAAGCTTTGTTGCTTACCGCATAGCAGTGCTGCTGCGGGACTTAAATTTTCCGATTTGAAAAATATAAAAAATAAAAAAAGAAATAAATTGGAAACAACAACTGTTCACAACAAGGGAAATTTTATTCAATGATCAAAGTTTCAATCCTCCAGAAGCATTAGTAAAATATGCTTCAAGATTTAGATTTTCTGAGGGTTTATATAAAAAAAATAATTATATAGGTACGAGAAGGATCGAGATAAGATTTTTGAAAAAGTTTCGCGAAAAATTTATTTTATTGGAGGCAGTTTAAAATCCGAAGGAAACGGTTTGGGTGTCGAAGAAATAGAAAGAAGGAAAAAATCGAGGTGATAGAGGAGGTAGCAAGAAGCCAAGAAGGAAAGATAAGTAGAGTGTTTTTTGAATAATTGTCTTTTATTATTTCGTTTTCTTGTCGTTCCGATAGTTTGAACTTTTCGCTTGTTTAATTTCGATTTATTGGTGAATTTTATTCATTGTTAATTCGATCATCAACTGCTGTTTTTTTTTGGTTCCTGGCTTAATGGCTGTTCTTGTTTTTTTGGGTTTTGATCCTCAGCTCCGGCTAAAAGATTTCCCAAATAAACTTACTTTTTAAAGCCACCTTGTATTCAAAACAAAAATCTATACTATATATGAACAAAAAATGCTTGGTTTTCATTTTCTGTGCAGGTACACCCTGTATTTACTTATATATTCGTTTATTTGTTTCATTTAATCAATCAAATTCGATTAATTAAATCACTGACCCTACTCCATCACTGAGCTAACGGGTGGCAGTACTCTAAATACTGTCTGTTTTTATTTCATCACATCGTTTGACACAAGTTAGTTTAATAGTTTGTCTTGTTTCATCTTCTAGTTTGTTGTTTTCGCGGCGAGCATCGTGTTTTCGAGAATTAATTTAGTATATGCATTTAATATTTATTCCGATTTGTTATTTTATTGAGTTTACGGATTACAATTCCTGCCAGCCTTAATTGAATAACTTAATTTAACGTGTTCATACCTAAAATGTAAAGTTCCATAAATTCAGTAACCAACAGGGGTGTCTATTACTGGCTCGATTGAAAGTTTTTGAGGATGTTATAACGGAAACCATCGGTTTCTTTTTTCCTGTCATTATTTTCAAACCGCCCATTTATTTTGCTAATAAACCGTTGTTTTCGAATCTTCGTTCATATTTTTTCAAGATTTTATTTAAAAACGCCAAAGAAATAGCAAAATGCTTTACGTGCAGTTAAGGGGGAATGTCAACAAAATGGCCGCGACTAATGTCAACGCTCTCCGCAAAAAACTTATAAACTGGCTCGCTGAAAAGGTACACAAGTTACTGTATGAACTGGGAACCACCCTGACTGCTGAAGAAGAACAGCAAATAGTTACATGGATTACTAGGTACACTACTACCTACTATATTGCAAATATTTACCGCCATTATGTTTAAATTTTTAAACACATTGGAGCAAAATTAAACAGCCTAGTATTGCGGTATTAACAGTTTGCTAACTTTAAAGTAGTCTACTAAGGCATTCTTAATTTCTTAATTTTAAACTAAGCCAATTTTCTTAACAAGAATAATGATAATAAAAAACTTAAAATAAGGGCAGTTCGTGCAAAACACTAAGTAAACAGATCTTTATGGACGTTTGTAAGTGCTAAAGAGTCATATTAAGTTAACAAGATACTAAACAAATGAAATAGGTATTCGATGATTTTAGAGAAAGTATGGTGCTATACCTATTCGATTAAAATTTGCAAAATCATGTATTAACCTAGTTTCATACTAAGACAGCTTTCACATCGTACTAATTCAACTAAAATTTGGCGCCACTGCTAAAACTTTTGGTACCCCTAGACGTTGTGCTTAATTCAGAGATTCTTACTTTAACCGCACATCACAAATGGGGAATGATTTAACCGGCTGGCTGAATAGTTCTCTCCTATTGTGATGTTCAGACATTCCAAACGGAATGTGCATCAGTAACTCCTACTTTCAAATCCTGTACAACTTTCCTTTCGTTTGGAGGATGTAACAAGCCCTTGAAAAGTACTTCTTTTCATGAAAAATTGCTTTTCATCTCCGCCGCTAGTCGTAGACAGAAAATTAAGAGCCCCCTTCATCCCTCGCGCACTTGAATGACCTGGAATTGTAATTTACTAGTCCTAGGTTATTGATGGGTTGTCACGTAACCAAATGTTTTTATCTACTCTACTTAAATGCACAGAATAATACTTAAGGCTACAAGCAAATTGTGCTTCTAGGTAAAATTTATTAATTTTAAAACCAATCCGAAAACGTAAATAAATGTTCCCCTAGGTTTGTATTTGCCTTTCGAATAATTACCTGTCATGTTTATATGTTCACTCTCATTGACTTTTTTATCGTTTTCATTTGAAATTAATATTCTTGTGAATTCTAGCCTTTGATATCAATTTTAATTTTTTTTAACCTTATTTCTCTAAATAGGAAGGTATATTCCAAATCGATAATTTCAATTTTTCAAGCTTTTGTCAGTCAACACAAATAAGCGAATAATTTCTGTTTATCATAATTAACGTTCATATATCAACTCGTTTTTTATCTGAAAATAATTTCCGCAAAACAGGAAAATGTTTTCATGTTGAACACCAACACAAGTCAAGCTACCGCCCGCCCCCCAATCCTTTACCACATCTCACACAAAAATCTGTTTATTTTTATGAACCTGTCATGAAACCAGATATAAATATCATCATCCACTCGTTTCAATTAAAATTCACTTACACTTTTCACCCCTACACGATTTTTTTCTGCAAGGCTGTACACTCATACCCAACAACCCCAAGTTACCAGTATAAGTTTGGTATTGGTACCCTTGTGCCTGTCCTTCCTACTTACTCCACCGACAAAAAGGAAAATACTTAGACCTAAGTTGCTTTAGTTCCCACCTTTAGTTAGCAGCTCCTTAGGTTTGCTCGTTGTCCTACCACAAGGTCCTGGAGTGCGTTGAAAACATAACAGTGCGAAAGAAACCATTTTCAAAGATTGAGGAAGGACAAAAGACTAGAGGTAAAGGCTATATATAGTAGCAGCCCCAACATTCTCTTCTGTAGGTATTGTATTTTGTATCGTTGGAAAACATTTGAAACCAAAGAGAGGAAGAACGTGGGTGCATAGCTCACACACGCATGCTATTAGTCCAGTCAATGACGACACCCTAAAAACTCAACGAAACTCTTAACTACCACCAGATGGGAGATGGGAAAATATTCTCTACACTAATTCAGAAAAGGGGAACACACTCTGCTGAGACCTAAATTTACTGAGAGCGAATAACTTGCACTACATTCCGTGAAAGGAATTTATTAAAATAATTGCATATATAAATAATGTTGCCGCTGGCAGAAGGCTGATACGTTTACACTTCAACAAACACATAACATTATTTACTCAGAACGCACACATGATGTCAATGAGATGTATGTATTTTGGAATACGATATACCTACTAGATTTGGGGTTTTACCAAAAATTAAAATTTTAATGAAATCTTTTCGGAATTAATTCGAACTCGTTTAAGGTATTTATTTGCATTTTCTCTTTGAGGTTTGTATCGTAAGCTTAACGCGCAGCGCATGTAGGTGTGTGGGGACGGTTAGGTTTATGGCTTATGGCTTATGCGATCATAATATTTTATCATATAGGTACATTGGAATTTGAAAATCGTAACACCCCAATATTATGTATTATCCTTGAAATTTTATGCAAATATTTTATTAACTCAAATAATTATAAACCACAAACTACAATTTAGATTAGGTTAAAGTGGCTGTTTTTAAAGCGTCTGACACACTTAGACCAGTAGAGGTTCATTGTGGATGAAGCGAAGAAGACTTTTAATATCTGTTTATGTGATCGTTTCGTTCATTATATGTAGAAATATCCTCCTAGATGAAGTTTGCGTCTGTAAGAGAGAGCAGGGTATGTACAAAAAAGGTGTGGGATTGTTTCATCTTCTTCCTCGTAGAAGCAACTCCTGCAAAAATCGTTTGATAGTATACCGAGTCGTGCGGCGTGTCATCGAAAAATATTTTTAAAAAATTGAAGGCCGTTTTGGTATAGATGGTTAGATGGTTGTGTGCTCGCCTTTCAACCTCATGATCACAGGTTCAATCTCTGCTGTCGTCTATGTCGTCTTAATTCCATTAAAACCTTCTAAACAAAAAAATGTCATCAATGGGTTGCTGGTTTACCTTTACTCATTACATGTTGTTCAGGCGTAACACTAAAACATGTGATTGAGTTTAAACTAGTATGCCCAACAAATATGAATACGAATAAAATAATGCGAATTATAAGGGGACATTAAAATAAGACACGGCATTTCTCGGCATTAGTTCAGCCGCCATTCCAGGAGATATAGATCTGAGACAACCACTTTCAGTCTCAGAACATCGTGCCACACATCTTTCCTATCCTTCTTTCTCTTCCTTAACTTCACTCCCGCACTGTGTTGAAACATTTACAGCCTTATTTATTATTTTTCACTAATACTGGGTTCAACCTCGGAATAGTTAAACCGAGCCGAAGCATTTACTTCGGGTTTACGCCATGTCAAACAAAATCCTTATTCAAAATTATTTTCTTAGTCGTTTTAGCTACGCCTTCCTTATGTCAAATATACTGGGAAAAAAAGTGACAAATCTAAAACTCTGGTTATTATACACCTAAATCAAACCCCAGCTGATTTCCATTATTATTCATTTTATTATCATTGTATGCATATTGGAAATTGGATACATTTAAAATTGGATTGTATAAAGTTCAAATCCAATAAATGAATGTATCTACCAACCACATTGCGTTCCCAATACCGTACAACTGTTAGAGCGTTTGGAAAATATAAATAATTTATTATTGCAAAATATCTATCCTTTCTGTCTTAGTAAGAAACGAAAAAAATTGCTTACACTCCTTTTTGTAAATTTCACAAGATGTCATCTCAAAATGACATTTATATACTAAAACGGCCATAAACCGCCTATGAACCAGTTTTAGCTTATTCCACCGCTATTCCTCGTACATTTTCAATATAAATAAGTTTTTCAGGATTAGAGCCGTTGTAAAGTTCGAAGTAACTTAACTGCGTCGCTAAAACGGGTTAGTAAATAAGGCTGTCAAAGGGTAATCATAATCCCTTGAGCTCGTGTAGATTATAAAAAAAAAATCGTGTCAGAAGCGAGCAAAATGGGTCTTGTCATCAATGAGGATAAGTCTTATCCGAGAAGACGAAGTACATACATATATGCTGTCAATAGAATCGATTCCCGTCGCAGACTTGATCAAAACGTAACTATTGATAAACATAGCTTCGAGATGGTCAGTGAATTTGTCTAGCTAGGCACTGCTTTCAACTGTGCAAATGTTATCAGCGAAAATGAAATCAAGCGTATACCTAATAAATAACTGTTGATAGTCACTGTTTCCTTGGTAAATTGAGGAATGAAGTCCTATCGAGAAGTACCAATGAGACGCGTTACAAAACTCAAAACGTCCTGGTCTTGCTCTATGGATCAGAAGCATGGACTCTCTCCCATGCAAAAGAAAACCCATTTGGTGTCTCTTAGGCTGAAAACACACCGGATAAAGCAAAACGTCTTTTATTCGATAGTCAAAAAAACATTTTTTACTTGAACACACACCAAGCGAAACAGAGTAAAACAAAACAAAACGTTTTGTTTTTTTGTTTCGTTTGGTGTGCGTTGAAATGAAACAAAATACGAACTATCGTAAAAGCTTAACACCGGCTGAAAGATTTATAACTATACGGCAAGTAAACACAAATAAAAATTTTGTGTTTACAAAACAGACATTACGTGTTTATTTATAAGAAAAGAGAAAAGCTTTTAAGTAGCAATCCATAGCTTATCAATAGTAAGTTTATTGGCATGTTCCTTATCTTTATAATTATAGATAGGGCTTCTCGCCTTAATAAATAAAGTAAACTTCTTTCCATCTACATATTTCATATTTATTTAAAATTTGCGCACAGAGTAAACGTAGAAGCAAATAAATCTGTAAAGTGCAACGAAAGAAGAAAATAAAAACAACGGAGTCAAAATTTTGTTTTGCACTAAACAATAGCTCAGCTATCGGCAACGAAACATGTTTTTCTGTTTTTCTTTTGTTTTTATGTTTTGTTTCATTTGGTGTGCTTTGCGTCATAAGAATGTATGCAATTATCGTCAACGAGCCTTGTTCGAAACAGTTTTTTTGCATTCGGTGTGTGTATACAATAGCATGTATTTTCGACAACCACCATCGTAACACTTCAAAACAAAAACACGTGTTTTGTTTCGTTTTCTTTGGTGTGTTTAGTCTCATAAGAAACAATGTTCTTTTGTTTCACGAAACAAAAAAACATGTTTTGCTTTATCCGGTGTGTTTTCAGCCTTAGACAATCGTACTACGCACAATGTATGGGCTGGTTTGTGTGTATAGGCAAAATAACACATGGCAAAGAAGATGCAACCACGAACTACACGAGCTGTACAGCGACGTGCCCCTGATTAAAAAAAAAGTGTTCAGGCTAGGTCATGTATGCAGAGCGAATGAACATCCCGTAAGGTATTCAACGCTAAGCCAGAGGGAACGAGAAAAAGAGGCAGACCTTATATACAATGGCGTGACCATGTTGAGAGAGATACTCGCTGACTTGGTAGTCAAATTCGATACAGCTAGACATTGAGAAAGCTGCCGGACTCTGTAAAGGGCCCAGGAACACTCTGCGCTGTAGTATTAACTAAAGTAAAAGAAAATTTTAAGTAATATGTGTGTACATATAAAAAAAACCTTATTAGATATTAAATTGGTATATTCACTTCTACTTAAGCCATTCTGTAATACTTCTTCAATCGATATTTCCTTAATTGGTGTTTCTTTAATAATTCTTTAATTTTTTAATCCTTCTAAAAATTGTTTGTTTTTAAATCGATATACCTACCTAGTTGCGATTTTTTAAAACTTTCTCAAGCCTCCTGAAAATATTGAGTGCTTTTGCGCAACGCTAACGAAAACATTCCTTCAAATAGCTTTTAAAGATAAGCATTGACATATCAAATTGCCTGAATAATCAATGCAAAAGAACGACATACCAAAGAATTTGAGGTCTAAGCCCGATGGAAGCACAGGAAATTAAAAGAAATTGAGTTTCAAATTGAATTTTAATTAATAATGTTAATAATGTCATTTGTGCGTGTTAGCCAGGGATGGAGAGGACCTACAATTTTCTGTCGATCCCGAAGGGCTACTAAGCAGCACTTCATGACAAAACATACCCTGAGACTATTTGTCAATTCCTCGCAAGAGGCAGTAGATACACCCCTAAAAGACTTTGTTAGAGACATTCGAACGCATGCTAATGGATGCTACAAGTTCGTTTACATATTCAAAAAAAAAGATTGCGGTTTCCGGAAATCCACTTGGTGGTCAATAGACCTCGTTGCGTAAGCATTTTAAGGCTTTCGTTACATATTTATCTTTTTGCGACTATAGGTCGAATTTAAAAAAAAAAAATTCGACTTTTGTAGGCATTCGCCTTAAATTGCAACAACTCGACCAATTAGTATTTTCGAAAAAATTGCAAACTCAAAGACGATCAAAAATTAAAATCATCTAAAAAATAACCACTGACTGGCAGGTATAGGTCCATTGTTGGAGGCAGATTTGGTAGATATCTTCTCTTCTTATAATCTCTGGACTTGTGTATTGAAATTGAAATAAAATTAAGTTCTTGTGAATTCACGCATCTCTTAAACGAAAACAAAACACAAAAAAGTAGACCATGAATTCAGATGTAAGCAACATTTTGCTGTCAACATTCGGAGAGAGCCTTTTTTACAGTTAACATGCGCGCTGCATCGGTAATTCACTCAGCTTCCGGCGAGAACACTGCCATGTCAGTTGCCCATCTGCCTGGCCTGGTCCACCGGGGCACCCCACCGTCCACCACATCACCACCAAGCCAAATTCGACAACACAGTTCACCAACATCACATTCACATCAAAGACATTTCTATCTGGGCGAGAAAATGTTGAGAACGACGACGTCTGATGCAAAAGATACGGATACCCGCCGCACTTAGTACTTAGTTTAGATTCGAGGGTTGATTTGGTCGGTTCGTTCTATCGGGCGCCTGGAACTCGTGTACATTATAATACTGTGAGTGAGTGGGAATCGTTTTGTTTTCACTCGGAAAAGTGCAATGTGTCGGTATAATGCATACTGACTTAAAAAAAAAATAACAAACAAAAATCGAATTGTAAATAATGTTTATAACGATTCCAAGAGAGAAGAATAACAACAAAAGTCAACAGCGCCATTAAGTGGGAGCTGGTAATGGATACAGATACTGTTTTAGCAATAAATTGTGATTAATGATAATTTGTTCTGTGTATCTGTGTTAATAGTACGCATAATAATTTTGTGGATTAAATTTTTGAAATAAAAATTCGTTTGCTTTTCAGAAATATGTAAAAAAGTTTTTAAGTATCGTACCAATCTATTCCGGACCTACTCCAACTCCCCTCACGTCTGCCGTCGCTGATTCACTTCAAATAAAATCAAACAAAAAATAAAATTTTGTCTGTCGAAGTCGTATAGAAAATTACGGTGAAGTGAGAAATTTGTAACGGTTGCTTAATACCCCGGATGAGGATAATCTTTACTGATTTATTTGAATTATTTATATGCGTTTTCAGTTCAACGGCAAACTGCCGCAGTACAAAGAAAACAGGTCATACAGCCAATTACAATAATTATTTACATACATACATACATATATGCATATTAAATCAACTTAGCTGGATTAATTATTGGACTTTAAATTGATTGCACAATGTGGATATTAAAATACACAACTTCAGGACCATGAGTTTAAAAACGTAAGTACCTACTCACATTCCATACAATTCAAATGTTATGTCAATGTAGACCATAATAATGGCAATCGCAACATTAATACATGCACTAATAGCTCTGATTTCCGACTTCCATTTCGAGTATTTCGAGAATCCTTTAGAATATGATGAATCCTTTCCCTGCTCTGATGGATCATGTTTGCGAACAATCGCACAAATCATTGCTAATTATAAACAGTAATTTCGTAGTGAGATGGTGCGTTAAATTCTAGTCGAATGGGAAACTACATCTATACCTACTCAAAGATACAAAATTGTGTCAATGCGATTTTGGAGTGGGTCTAGTTGGATACACACAAGTTGTATGGAGGAGGGCTTCGCTTCACTAACGTGTGGCCTTGTTCAGAAGGGACCTTTTGAATAAATTAATGTCAAAATGGGTTCTCGCTTTTCCATTTTGATTGATGTGTTCCTATCACTTGCCTGTGACGTTACTGAGGTGGCAGACTTTTATTAATAGAACCTTGACAAATGATTATGTATTATCTTGATGTCGGTATTAGATTATGTAGGTCCTCCTATTCCTTCCAACAGGACAGTGTACAGTATACAAGGATGCGGACATTTTATATGCCCCCACATACATCTTCCTAATAACAAAATCTCTTCATTTTATCAAAGTTCTTGTACACAAATCCGAGTCGAAACATAAAACATGAGAATAGGTGGGCGTCTGTAAGAGGACGACGACATAGCGGAAGTGGCTTATCCAAGCAATTGATCTCTTCCAGATACATCTTATGTCGAAAAAAGATAACACCATGTCGTGCTCATTATGTGAATCAGGAACATACGTAAATTTATCCTTGAGATTTGTATTTTTTTTTTCTCGCCTTTCTATGAGAGTTCTACCTGCGTTCAAGTACTTGAGCACTTAAGAATATTAAGGTCATGTTTGTTTACATTCGTTGGATATTTCGCAACTTATACCAAGTAATTGTAGGACAATTTTGTAAGTGAAGCTAGGTTGATTTTTATAGAGCATAGTGGTGCCTTAAAAGGACGAATGAATTTTTAAACTTAAGAAAGTGTAAATTAAAAATGGAACTAGAGTCCCCAAAGGGGCCAAGAAGTGTTCCCAGTCTTCATCATAACCATGTTCCTACATTTTTGCTTTTAGAATAATTATCAACGGAGAGCTTCAATGCATATATACTCGTACCATGAGACCAGGTATACTTGTTTGTATGGGCCAGACCAGCGAAGAGTGAAGGTGTTTTTAATTTTAGCCGCTTAAAGTTATGAAAATGTTGAACAATTTCTTGTTGCAACGATAACACTCTTTTGAACTTTGTTTTTTTTTTTCTGAGTACTAGTTTTTCCTACCTCCGTCATACTCAACATTATGGTTACCTTGCAATTCAACTTCAAAACTATATTGCGTGGCGAACTTGCACGGCGAACCATGAACCTCTTTATTTTCTTAAGCTTCTTTTATAAAAGTTGAATGAAGCAATTGAAGCCTATTCGCTGCACACACATCCGAAGGATTTAACTTTTTTTTATTAGCAAATAGTAAATTCCTCCTCCTGGTTTTTGAAAACTATAAAAGTTTGTAAGGCCTATTACCTCCTCTCATTCCATACCATTCAGCGAGCTTGGATACCTACATTTGCATTTGAGTAGGAATCGTAAAGTTGATTCAGATTTTTACTTTTATAAACGAAAATATTCTGAGGTAAGTAATAATAAGTACCCTTTATACATAGTACCTATTCTTATATAACCCAAGGATTAGGTAAGAGTTATGACAGTATTTGAAGAAAGGGTATTTTTCCATAATTGAATTGTACTGAAATTTACATATTTGTGGTCCTTTGTTTGTACATATGCATGGATAACATTCAAATGCAATTCAAACAATAATTTGTAACATACTGAACAATAAACTGGCACATACTACCCCCCCCCCCCCCCCAGGTCTAGAGTTACGAATTAGAGTTTGCCGTATCCTCACATTTCTGCCCGTTTGTTTTGTTAACCCAATTAATACAATTGCTTCTGCTCGAAAAATTTGCAGGCAAAACCGATGCGTTTGTTATCATATGCCCCACACTCTGTAGTTAGTTCCTGATAAGATAGAGGGCTGAAAGCCCTCGTTTCTTCACGTTTTGATCAGAATGTACTTCTTCAGAGTTAGATCTATGACAACAAAGGTTCAAAATAATTTTTCTATCGACCGATAAGATTTGTCGACAGTACCTTTTACAAAATGATTTGTTCTTTGAGTACACACCCATTTTTTTTGAAAGATTGCTGTCAGTTAAAGTCGCTGATGAAAAAATCAAGACAGGCTTGGGAAATTGGGAAGTGAAGTGAAGTCAATTGTTTTTCTCTAATTCTCCATTCAATGATCTTGCATTGCTCACCTAATACATCTTTTTTATTTCATTTAAATATGCCTAATCAAAAAAATGTACATGATTTAAATTTTGATTACTTACAATACAGATTAATGTTCTGTTGTCGTTTTGCTCCAGAATATTATCTGATATCGATGTACGAAATTTATAACTGGATTACTAATTAATATTAGGAAAGCGTTGAATATCGTGGATAACAATATTTTTTTGGCTTATAATGGTTCAGAACAAATCTTAAAAAAACAGAGCACAGTGTGAAAATGTATTTGGTAGGCAGTGAAATCAAATAACTCATTGCTGGGGTATCTCAAGGTACTATATTGGGTCCGATTTTATTTTTACTTTATATTCACTCGCTTTTAAGTTTGAATTTTTATGGCTCGGGTAGTCTCTTGGCCCTAGTTTGTATTGTCTGATATATGCGATATACGTACTAAGGGCAAGTTTTGCATATGGACAAAAATAGAACTCGAGATGTTGACCAAAGTTGACATTATGATGATAGAGAACACGAAACCGGCAATTCCGTCTGTTTGTCTGTATGTGTGTAGAGTATGTCTATATGTTTATGTTCTTGTATGTCCGTATCAAAGCCGCCTAAGCCGCTGGAGCTATTTTCTTCAAACTCGGTACTTTCTTTTCTTTTATATAATTTGCACACACTCAAGGGGTTATGACTACCCTTATAATGTTATGATGTAACATAGTGCAAGCGTTTAGGAAAAGTGGAGAGGATTTAATAGGAGATGTCATTGCACATTGGTTTTGAAAGCTTTTACTTCTCATGAGGGGGGGAATCGGGAAGGGCAAAGCAGTCCCCATTCTAGTAGTGCGAAGAAAGAACCTCTGCCTGCAAGATGCGATAAGAATAGCGTACTTCTTGCACGAAGAAGTCCGCCTTTAAAGCGTCTTGGACCTCGATATTTGCAATCAGGGCACTAAGCTCTTCATTTTGAAGTTATGGCAAATTTTTTACCACAATTTTTTAGACTTTGGAAAGAACTGCATATCTGATGCACTCTTATGCACTATATTGCTCCCACTAGAGCATGCCAGACGTTCAAATTTGTATATAACTACTAAAGGCCTATCTAATATTGCTAATTATTTTATCAATTATCAATCACACCCAAAAATTGCTGTGGCCTCTTAGTCTATAAGGATTTGAGCATTTGGCTCTAATTAAATCCATGCTCTTATAATTATTACTTTAACATAAGAGCAAATACGTGTGATCCAGTCGTGTATTTTATTTGATTCTAAATTATACTGGGTGATTTTTTTGCTATTTTCTTTTTGGCAACACTGGTTTTGACAGCTCAAGCACGTTTCGTGTTTTGCGTCACCATCAAATATCTTCAGTTTGGTCTATAATTTAACAATGAATCGCCTTACAAACGAACAACGCTTGCAAATTATTGAATTTTATTATTAAATTGCGTGCTCTGTTAAGAAAGTTCATCGCGCGCTTCTTCCATTTAATGGTCAGTTTAATCGACTATACTATTGTGACCAGCGTTGCCGCGAAGGAAAAAACATAGAGGGCCATTTCGAAATTTTTTGGGGGCCATTTGACAAAAGTTGGGGCCAAATATTTTACTTACAAATCCGTCCTTAAAACATTAAACTACAATATATTAATATTTGTTTTTGTTCTTATTTATTTATTTAATGCATTATTTATTTAATGCATTTCTTAAATCTATGTAATAGGCAGCAGAAGCAGATCTTTACTCTGTCGTGTGATTTGATTTCTTGGGAATTACCTTAAAATATCTTAAAAAAATATAAATCACACCAGTAATATTATTTTAATATTTATATTCCTTTTTTTCATATTTTAATTCAATATATGAATGGACAGCGAACGAACAAACAACAAGCGGCGAAAAAAAAAAACAAATGTCTATACGATTTATTTAATTATTTTTATTTCATCAAGCAGTTTTATACAAATACGAGTAATATATAATAATCTTGCAGACTACCGAATCATTTTTTTTATTGAAAAATAGAAAAACCAAATAATTAATTAGTGGAGCAAACAAAATAAAATTATAAACTTAATCTAAAATAATAACTAAATATTAATACCACCGGATTACGAATTAGATCAATATGTGCTTCTTAAAAGATTCTCGACTTTGTTGAAAAAAAAAAAATTAATATAATTACAAATAATACTTTTGGCTTCTCTAATGCATCGAGTTAAAGGTTCATGTTTACCCGATGATGAGGTTCATTAAAGAGGAAAAGGGATCGAAGATTCCTTGACGAAGCATACACAATAACAAGAGACAAAAGAAAAGGGCAATTTATATGGGATTTAATAATATCGCGCAAAAATATTATTGCAAAATTTTTACGATGAACGACAAGATATTATAAGACAAGAAGTTGACACCGAGTTTTATAAGTTGGGGTATGAATATTGTATGTTTGTATGTTTTCAATCCTATTAGAATGAACTTGAAAAATTGGATCCCAAATTACACAGCAATACTCTAATGATGACCTTACATACGCAAAGAAATGAGATCAAAGAGTCAAAGGATCAGAGAACTCTTTAGAGTTCCGATTAATGAATCCTAACATAGAGTTAGCCTTAGCAATCACAGTCTAAGCAATTACAGTCTATATGGGATTTAAAGCGGAGTTTCGAGATCTTTCTTTTCGTTAAGTATTGAGAGTTCCGTATCTTCTATAGAATACTGAAAAGGAATATATGATAGGCTCCTTAAAAATGATAAAGATTGACACTTTGATACGTTTAACAAAAGCTGATTAGCTAAACACCTTTCAGACAAGCGATGAAGATCACATTGGAGTAAATGACAATCATTAATTTACGTCACACGACGGAATATTTTAATGTAATCCGCAAACATCAAACAGGAAACATTTTTTAAGAAATCAGTGATATCATTGATCAGCAGCCAGAATAGAAGAGGGCCCAAGTAACTTCCTTGTGGTACTCCTGATGTGAACTCAATTAGATCTGATAGTACATCATTAATACCCACAAACTATTTTCTTCCGTTTAGGTAGGATTCAAACCACTTTAAAATATTTGAGTGGAAGCCAATGGATTCCAATTTTTGTATTAGTATATGGTGGTTTACTTTATCGAACTCCTTTGCAAAGTCAATATACAGGGCGTCTCACAGTCACCGCCCCAAACGAAAACCATGGATTCCCGAGGTCATTTTAAGTCGAAAACTTAAGAGGTAATTTTCTCGTTTTCGTCCCGTTTTCGAATTATAACGGTTTTTATGATTTTTGCCTTAACTGGCTTTATCTTTATCCAAACTACGTCCGATTCGTAAGATTATTTTTATAACCAATCAAGAATTTATTACAGTTTTAGTTTGTTCCAAAACTTTTTTTTCTGCGGACAACCGTTTCTCCGCAATTCATTCAAAAAAACACGTAAATGATTATTAATGTTTTTCGCTTATTATTAAAGCCCAGTTTACATAAATGCTTTGGTAGATGACGAAAATAAATGACGTCAGAGAAGTCAACACGCTGGACGAAACTGACGTGAGTCAAATCATTAAACTAAATAAATGAATAAATTCAGTTCCATTTTAAATAGGTATGGTTATTTGTATGTAGTGGAAACACATTGTAGTGGCGATGCATAGCAATGGTTTATATTTAATTTTGTAAAGATTTTTAATTATTACTAACCACGATATGATGTGATGTTAAATCTTCTAAAATTTAGATTTGGGGGCCATTTCTAATTGGCCCGGGCAAAGGGACAAAATTTAAAACAGAGGGCCAAATGGCCCGATCGGGCACTTTGTGGCAACGCTGATTGTGACTGAATTTCGCACCAAATTTGCATTGTTGGGCATTAAACCACCAACACGCTTACGTAGAGTACGAACTGAGGAAATCGATAAACTGAATTATCGATTTGGCGCCGTTCACGGCAAATTGGGCCTCTTTTACTCCACTACGTGGAAAGTTTTGCGGAAGGATTTAGGTGTGTAGCCTTTCAAAATACTGCTGGTGCAAGAATTGAAGCCGAACGAGCTACCACAACGCCGAATGTTTGGTGAATGGACTCTTGAAAAGTTAGCCGAGGATCCACTTTCTTATCGAAAAATTGTGTTCAGCTGCGAAGCTCATTTCTGGTTGAATGGATACGTGAACAAGCAAAACTGCCGTATTTAGAGTAAAGAGTAGTCAGAAGCATTGCAAGAGCTACCAATCCATCCAGAAAAAGTCACAATAATGATTGCAAATAACATTTGCAAAGATTTAGTGAGCTGTGCAATACTAAGTGCCTATTTGTAATTATTGACAGGTGTAAAACAATATGAATATGTATATGTATGTACAGTACATATATTAATACTTCTAATAATACCAATTATCTCATTAATTCCTGTAACGACAATGTTAAATCAAATAAATAGAATCGAATAGGATATCATGGATAATTTAATTTAGATTTAAGTCCATGTTAATTTAATAATGTGTTTATCCTCAACATTTAAAATATTTATTTATTTTAGTTAATCTGTCTACTTTAGTAATTAGTTAAGTTATAAAAACAAATGTACAAATGTAATTTAGAAATGCAATATTATTCTTCTAGTCTTATTAAACTCCCGTTTTTTCCTCCAATTTTTAGCCCTGTTTTTGTCTTAAAAACAAATTTTAAACACTACAAACATTTCAAACCTGCTCTTCATCAATTTTAGAATGGGAGTCGTCTCCAAATATTGTGTATAAAACGAGAACCGACTTCTTGTTAATTTTAAATGACATAAACTATACTTTAACGTTAAAGACGTGCGTCGTCTAACTTTAACAGTAGCAAATAGCTACTTTATCTTTTAAAAGTATACTTTATCTAGATTGACAATGGTCCTTTAATACCAAAGCAAATCGAAGTAAAAATATTTACTGATGTTTTATTTGATATTTTAAAAGATATATGTAGGTAAAAGAAGAAGTAGACTGAATATTAGATATGCGAAACAATCGTACAAAAGTGCTCTACGATCTGGAATTTTGCAACATTGTGGCGGGCGATGGACGGGCGAATTTGTCTCTACAAATGTGCACACATTTATGTATGCATGTACGAGTTTAGCCACATGAATTTGCTCCTTGTAACAACAAAATTAGGAGACATATACCTACTTCTATTTCATCTAAAACAATGTTAATAACGTATAAGCAATCAAAATGTGTACTTAAGTATTTTAGTTATAAAATGTACATTTTTAGGTAGAAAATTAATTACTTTGAAGTTGTTTGTGTTCTTTCTAATTTTTCTTTCTGAAGTTGTGTTTGAGTTCTTTATCTGTCAAATTTAAGATTGTTCAACGTAAATTGGCTTAGGCTTTGATGCAAAACCCATATTAGTTAGAAGAGTTGTCTAACGTGTTTAAAATTATGAAAAAGTTAGACAGTCTCCAAACTAAACGACTGTGTTAAATAGTGCCAGTTTTATTACTTAAACGAGCAACGTTAAAAATTTTGCGCCATCGTTTTTTATTCAACAATCAAAACAAAAACATCTAAGAACGCTATATGGCATCGATATTCAAATAATAAGACAATGAAGATAGAAAGTAATTTCTGTTTAAGTGGAGTGATTGAATTAAATTCAATTAAAAGCTCAAGTGACCTCAACTCCAAGGTGCGTTTTGCCCAGGTACGACAGTGGGCTCTTCAGTTAGATGCTGCCTTACCCTTCTAAGACGCAAAAATATTGGTCGACGTTTACCTACTCTTATAAAATTGACTGTGAATTTTATTTTTTATTTAATCTGTCGTGCCTGGGCGAAACGCACCTTGGAGTTGAGGTCACTTGAGCTTTTAATTGCAAATAATAAGACTATCTTAAATTAATTTTGTTTCATTTATCAGTTACAAGTAATCTAATCCAAGACTAGTTAATCTTTGTACATTTTAATTGTATGTAAACGCAAATATACTTTGTCTATTTCTAATTCCATACAGTTGTGGTCTTTTATCAACATTTAATTCCACATTATTCAATTTTCAAGTTTGTTTCTTAACTTTGTTTTAGTTAAGTTGATTGCTGAAAATGCCATCAGAAAGCTTGTTTTAATGTATGGAAGAAAAAAAAATACATGAAGCCAAACTCTTCAGATTTTACTTATTTCCAATACATCGCTAATAACATTTTGGTTGGACCCCTAAAATTTGATATCCAACAGCACTTCGAACCTGTGTTATTGCATTTGTTTTTTTTTTGTTTTTGTTTTTGTTTTCTTCTGCAAATGAACCTGAAATATCTTTTATAAGCTGAGGTTTTCGTTGTTAAAATTAAGTTGAAAGCGCATCGCTAGACTAAGGGTTGTGTTCATAAAGTGCTTTTTTTATTGAATTTATTATGATGAGTCTGGTGTTTGAACGTTGTAAAAAGATGTTTTTTTTTTGTAGTAAAACGTGAACCCTTTTGAGCTGACTATTTTTCCCCGTTTTCTGAGTTGGTTTTCTGTTTTTCCCTTTAAGCCTAGTACTCAGTTTAAGTGAAAATGAAAATTTCATATAAAAGTGACTGCTGGTTCACTGGCATGAAATCCGCAACGAGAGGTGAGTACTAAAATGTGGATTGGAAAAACAAATATGTTCCACAACTTTTTCCACGCTATGATTTTCATTTCTCAATGTACAACCATCAGGAAAAAGTTTAAGGCAACGTGGAAAACTCTGACATTTGTCAGTTGATTTGAATATTTTGTTTCAAAACAAAAAATTGAAAATTTATAAACAGAAAGAACGAATCAGTTTAAAAATAATTGTCATTTTTTATCATTCCAATTGAGTATAAAAAATTCACGTGGAAAAGTTTATTCTATTTTCATTTTTATTCTTCGCGTGTAATTTGGAACGTATTTATTTTTCATTTCACGCTAGGTGAGTACTAGGCTTTAGAGCGAAAAATACAAAAAAGTGGAAAATCCCTCAATCTGACATATCTTACACCAGCTCTCAAAATATTATCTGGAAGACAAAAGACAACGCAACCACCGTGAGTTCGTTGATATGTGGCCTGAAAATCCGATTTTTGGTCAAAAATTCATTTTTTTTTGGATTAGGCCCATCTTTGGCTCAGTGGCTAAGTCTCCAAAGCATGATTGCCGTTATTAGAGCGAAAACAATTTACTAGCATTCGACCAATCGTCAATGCATCTAAAAACTTTGACTTTTTGGTACGGTTTATGGCATCATTGGTTTTTATTTCTTTCGAACTGAGGAAGGAGACATCGTTACCAACAATGGTATCGAAATAGGAATTTGGTATGATAAGGTCATCTCACAGCGAGCATTCATCAATTTTCCGCCTTGATCGTGTGACTTTACACCCCTCGATTATTTTCTCTGGCGCTTCTTCTTGTCCTTCATATATACGACTTCTATCTACTTGGACATCCAAATTGCGCTTAATTCGACCGAGAAGAAATTTTCTTAAAGATATTCAAATAGAGTTTCATGAATTGCAAAAATCAAATCAAAAGAAAATGCAAAAAATAACAGAAAGATGATGTAATAAAAGCAACAATTAAAATATACATTATTTAACTTAATAGTTATTTTTTCACTCCGAGAAATGCGTGGAAACTTAACCAAATAATTTGCTATTTTCAATTTTGCTCGCCGATGAGCGTACGAGAGAACAAAAAGCAAAACGAAAATGGTTGCTTATAATTTCGGTTGCGACATTTTGTATATAAGTTTATGTTTCGCATCAGCAGAGTACAAATCATTACTAAAATACTTGCATGTTGGCCCAAAAAACCTCAGATTTTCTGTGGTCCGATGGGTCCTAGATTGTATTATATGGTGGAAAGGGATCTCGTCAATATACAGTGCAGTTCACATGATTAGACGCACCTTTGTTCTCTCAATAAATTGCAGTTTTCTTTTTGTTTTTCTTCATGAACTAACGAAAGAATTGCATTTATTTAAAAGGTTATTAAATTCTCTGGGAGAAAAATCTAAATTCAAGATTAGTGAGAGACACTTAACGGTTGTTTTGATCTCTTTCTTCGCAGTAGTGCAAAAAAAGCTCAAATAAATCGGTTCACTTGATTAGACGCACCTGTTAAAAGTTAAAAAAAAAAGAAGTTGATCAATTTTTAACATTTTCTATTTAATTTTTTATTGTTATTGAAGTTATTTTTCACAGTCTCAATACTTTGCACAACCTCTACGATTTGAAATAACATAAAAAATTCTACTTCTAAGAGATTCATACAATTTTCTAAATAATCTAATGAAATCTTAGACAAGGCTTCTTTAATTGCGGCAATAATCTCCTCACAGCTTTCATACTGCTTACCTTTTTCATAAATTTGATAAGTCAGCCATCCAGAAAGGTTTTCAATGATGTTTAGATCAAGTGAGTATGGTGGCCACTGCAAAAATTCCACATTTTCACTGGGAATAAATGCTTTTACAACGTGCGCGTGGTGGATCGGAGCATTGTCTAGTTGTCAGATCTACTGGAAAGGTCCAAAAAGCTCTCGTATGGCTGGAAAAGCTGTTTGCATAAGAGCTTTATAAGAAATTTCTGTCATTTTGTGAGATACAAAACCAACTCAAAGGCGCGGTAGTACGAAATGGAACCCCAAACCCATACTTCTCCTTTCTTGGAATGATTTCGGCTCAAAAAGCATTCGGATGTCATAGAAATAAAACTTATATCCATCAGGACCATCGAGGTTGAACTTTTTCTCATCAGAAAACACCACATTTCTTCAATTTTAAACACTTCCAACCTGCGCATACCATGTTATGTGAAGACGCGCGAACTCCAACCGCTGTTCTTTTTTTGCAGCGTTAAGTTTTTTTTTTTTTTTAGCTTTTTGAATTTCAAGTGTTGAATACCTAAAAAAGCTCCAAGAACAGTTGATTTGCTTGCACTTACCCCCGCTAATTGTTTGATTTTCATCGTGGAGTTAGTTAAATTTGAGGCAATTTTTATAATTTTTCGCTTCTCGTGTGGTGTAAAGGGTGTTTTTGTCCTTCCTTTGTTGTTTTTTCCGTAGGTGGCAGGATTTGATAAAACATTATAACAAAAACATTATAGCTTTATCATTTCGTCCTATTTTCTTTGCAATTTTCGGCATAGAATACCCTTCTGAGTGGTAAGCATCAATTTTTGCTATTTCCGCCGCCGTTAACATTTTCTTTTTACCAATTTTCACTTTAAACACTCGGAAAAGCTTTAATAACGTACACTCATTAACCAAATTTAATTTGTATTACCCAGCATTAAGAAACTAACTGAATTAATTCGTGCGTCTAATCAAGTGAACCGATTTATTTGAGCTTTTTTTGCACTACTGCGAAGAAAGAGATCAAAACAACCGTTAAGTGTCTCTCACTAATCTTGAATTTAGGTTTTTTTCCCAGAGAATTTAATAACCTTTCAAATGAATGCAATTCTTTCGTAGTTCATGAAGAAAAACAAAAAGAAAACTGCAATTTATTGAGAGAACAAAGGTGCGTCTAATCATGTGAACCGCACTGTATAAGAAGGCCTACAATATATAATCCAAGCTTCACAGCCAAGACAGTAAAATTTGGAAGATCCATTTTTCCTTTTATGGTGTTGGTCCATTACAACGGATTGAAGGCATTATGGATCAGCATCTTTATGTGAAGATCATGGAGGAAGTTATGTTCTCATATGCTGTAGATGAAATGCCACTGAAATGGGCCTTTCAACAAGACAACGATCCAAAGCATAGAAGTATAAACCCGCGAAGCAGTAGTTCCAAGAAAAGAGGGTTAAGAGGGTTAGAGGGTCTCTGAGTCCCCATACCTCAACTCTACAGAAAATCTTCGGTACGATATTAAGAAGTATGTTGCTAGTTGTTCGCCAACTACTAACACAGCCCTTTGAAAAGCTATACAGCAGTCTTGGAGGTCCATACCTGTAGAAAGATGTAAAAATCTTATTAATTCGATGCAACGTCGTTGCGCTGCTGTTATTTCTGACAAGGGTCATGCAACTAAATATTAAGTGGAGTTTTTGTAAATGAAATTAATATTGCATTTTGGTTATCCTTAATTTGAAAATTTGTATATATGTAATAAGAGAAAAGAAATAAAGAAAAAATTGAATTGAATTGAATTGAATTCTTTAAGTTAATATCAATTGAAATATTTCATCTATTGTCCTAGAGAACAGGAGCTAATGCGTATGGAAATTAACTATGAACCATTTTGTTTCCAATTGAAACATTCTTCATTGAGTGAGTCATGATCAAAGAAACATTAAAAAAGGAAAACAAAATTAATTTAAGATAGTCTTATTATTTGCAATTAAAAGCTCAAGTGACCTCAACTCCAAGGTTCAACTTTTTCCACGCTATGATTTTCATTTCTCAATGTACAACCATCAGGAAAAAGTTTAAGGCAACGTGGAAAACTCTGACATTTGTCAGTTGATTTGAATATTTTGTTTCAAAACAAAAAATTGAAAATTTATAAACAGAAAGAACGAATCAGTTTAAAAATAATTGTCATTTTTTATCATTCCAATTGAGTATAAAAAATTCACGTGGAAAAGTTTATTCTATTTTCATTTTTATTCTTCGCGTGTAATTTGGAACGTATTTATTTTTCATTTCACGCTAGGTGAGTACTAGGCTTTAGAGCGAAAAATACAAAAAAGTGGAAAATCCCTCAATCTGACATATCTTACACCAGCTCTCAAAATATTATCTGGAAGACAAAAGACAACGCAACCACCGTGAGTTCGTTGATATGTGGCCTGAAAATCCGATTTTTGGTCAAAAATTCATTTTTTTTTGGATTAGGCCCATCTTTGGCTCAGTGGCTAAGTCTCCAAAGCATGATTGCCGTTATTAGAGCGAAAACAATTTACTAGCATTCGACCAATCGTCAATGCATCTAAAAACTTTGACTTTTTGGTACGGTTTATGGCATCATTGGTTTTTATTTCTTTCGAACTGAGGAAGGAGACATCGTTACCAACAATGGTATCGAAATAGGAATTTGGTATGATAAGGTCATCTCACAGCGAGCATTCATCAATTTTCCGCCTTGATCGTGTGACTTTACACCCCTCGATTATTTTCTCTGGCGCTTCTTCTTGTCCTTCATATATACGACTTCTATCTACTTGGACATCCAAATTGCGCTTAATTCGACCGAGAAGAAATTTTCTTAAAGATATTCAAATAGAGTTTCATGAATTGCAAAAATCAAATCAAAAGAAAATGCAAAAAATAACAGAAAGATGATGTAATAAAAGCAACAATTAAAATATACATTATTTAACTTAATAGTTATTTTTTCACTCCGAGAAATGCGTGGAAACTTAACCAAATAATTTGCTATTTTCAATTTTGCTCGCCGATGAGCGTACGAGAGAACAAAAAGCAAAACGAAAATGGTTGCTTATAATTTCGGTTGCGACATTTTGTATATAAGTTTATGTTTCGCATCAGCAGAGTACAAATCATTACTAAAATACTTGCATGTTGGCCCAAAAAACCTCAGATTTTCTGTGGTCCGATGGGTCCTAGATTGTATTATATGGTGGAAAGGGATCTCGTCAATATACAGTGCAGTTCACATGATTAGACGCACCTTTGTTCTCTCAATAAATTGCAGTTTTCTTTTTGTTTTTCTTCATGAACTAACGAAAGAATTGCATTTATTTAAAAGGTTATTAAATTCTCTGGGAGAAAAATCTAAATTCAAGATTAGTGAGAGACACTTAACGGTTGTTTTGATCTCTTTCTTCGCAGTAGTGCAAAAAAAGCTCAAATAAATCGGTTCACTTGATTAGACGCACCTGTTAAAAGTTAAAAAAAAAAGAAGTTGATCAATTTTTAACATTTTCTATTTAATTTTTTATTGTTATTGAAGTTATTTTTCACAGTCTCAATACTTTGCACAACCTCTACGATTTGAAATAACATAAAAAATTCTACTTCTAAGAGATTCATACAATTTTCTAAATAATCTAATGAAATCTTAGACAAGGCTTCTTTAATTGCGG
Source organism: Chrysotoxum bicinctum (assembly GCA_911387755.1). Lineage (NCBI taxonomy): Eukaryota > Metazoa > Arthropoda > Insecta > Diptera > Syrphidae > Chrysotoxum > Chrysotoxum bicinctum. Next base: position 264,776,979 of record OU426988.1, read on the forward strand.
CAATAATCTCCTCACAGCTTTCATACTGCTTACCTTTTTCATAAATTTGATAAGTCAGCCATCCAGAAAGGTTTTCAATGATGTTTAGATCAAGTGAGTATGGTGGCCACTGCAAAAATTCCACATTTTCACTGGGAATAAATGCTTTTACAACGTGCGCGTGGTGGATCGGAGCATTGTCTAGTTGTCAGATCTACTGGAAAGGTCCAAAAAGCTCTCGTATGGCTGGAAAAGCTGTTTGCATAAGAGCTTTATAAGAAATTTCTGTCATTTTGTGAGATACAAAACCAACTCAAAGGCGCGGTAGTACGAAATGGAACCCCAAACCCATACTTCTCCTTTCTTGGAATGATTTCGGCTCAAAAAGCATTCGGATGTCATAGAAATAAAACTTATATCCATCAGGACCATCGAGGTTGAACTTTTTCTCATCAGAAAACACCACATTTCTTCAATTTTAAACACTTCCAACCTGCGCATACCATGTTATGTGAAGACGCGCGAACTCCAACCGCTGTTCTTTTTTTGCAGCGTTAAGTTTTTTTTTTTTTTTAGCTTTTTGAATTTCAAGTGTTGAATACCTAAAAAAGCTCCAAGAACAGTTGATTTGCTTGCACTTACCCCCGCTAATTGTTTGATTTTCATCGTGGAGTTAGTTAAATTTGAGGCAATTTTTATAATTTTTCGCTTCTCGTGTGGTGTAAAGGGTGTTTTTGTCCTTCCTTTGTTGTTTTTTCCGTAGGTGGCAGGATTTGATAAAACATTATAACAAAAACATTATAGCTTTATCATTTCGTCCTATTTTCTTTGCAATTTTCGGCATAGAATACCCTTCTGAGTGGTAAGCATCAATTTTTGCTATTTCCGCCGCCGTTAACATTTTCTTTTTACCAATTTTCACTTTAAACACTCGGAAAAGCTTTAATAACGTACACTCATTAACCAAATTTAATTTGTATTACCCAGCATTAAGAAACTAACTGAATTAATTCGTGCGTCTAATCAAGTGAACCGATTTATTTGAGCTTTTTTTGCACTACTGCGAAGAAAGAGATCAAAACAACCGTTAAGTGTCTCTCACTAATCTTGAATTTAGGTTTTTTTCCCAGAGAATTTAATAACCTTTCAAATGAATGCAATTCTTTCGTAGTTCATGAAGAAAAACAAAAAGAAAACTGCAATTTATTGAGAGAACAAAGGTGCGTCTAATCATGTGAACCGCACTGTATAAGAAGGCCTACAATATATAATCCAAGCTTCACAGCCAAGACAGTAAAATTTGGAAGATCCATTTTTCCTTTTATGGTGTTGGTCCATTACAACGGATTGAAGGCATTATGGATCAGCATCTTTATGTGAAGATCATGGAGGAAGTTATGTTCTCATATGCTGTAGATGAAATGCCACTGAAATGGGCCTTTCAACAAGACAACGATCCAAAGCATAGAAGTATAAACCCGCGAAGCAGTAGTTCCAAGAAAAGAGGGTTAAGAGGGTTAGAGGGTCTCTGAGTCCCCATACCTCAACTCTACAGAAAATCTTCGGTACGATATTAAGAAGTATGTTGCTAGTTGTTCGCCAACTACTAACACAGCCCTTTGAAAAGCTATACAGCAGTCTTGGAGGTCCATACCTGTAGAAAGATGTAAAAATCTTATTAATTCGATGCAACGTCGTTGCGCTGCTGTTATTTCTGACAAGGGTCATGCAACTAAATATTAAGTGGAGTTTTTGTAAATGAAATTAATATTGCATTTTGGTTATCCTTAATTTGAAAATTTGTATATATGTAATAAGAGAAAAGAAATAAAGAAAAAATTGAATTGAATTGAATTGAATTCTTTAAGTTAATATCAATTGAAATATTTCATCTATTGTCCTAGAGAACAGGAGCTAATGCGTATGGAAATTAACTATGAACCATTTTGTTTCCAATTGAAACATTCTTCATTGAGTGAGTCATGATCAAAGAAACATTAAAAAAGGAAAACAAAATTAATTTAAGATAGTCTTATTATTTGCAATTAAAAGCTCAAGTGACCTCAACTCCAAGGTTCAACTTTTTCCACGCTATGATTTTCATTTCTCAATGTACAACCATCAGGAAAAAGTTTAAGGCAACGTGGAAAACTCTGACATTTGTCAGTTGATTTGAATATTTTGTTTCAAAACAAAAAATTGAAAATTTATAAACAGAAAGAACGAATCAGTTTAAAAATAATTGTCATTTTTTATCATTCCAATTGAGTATAAAAAATTCACGTGGAAAAGTTTATTCTATTTTCATTTTTATTCTTCGCGTGTAATTTGGAACGTATTTATTTTTCATTTCACGCTAGGTGAGTACTAGGCTTTAGAGCGAAAAATACAAAAAAGTGGAAAATCCCTCAATCTGACATATCTTACACCAGCTCTCAAAATATTATCTGGAAGACAAAAGACAACGCAACCACCGTGAGTTCGTTGATATGTGGCCTGAAAATCCGATTTTTGGTCAAAAATTCATTTTTTTTTGGATTAGGCCCATCTTTGGCTCAGTGGCTAAGTCTCCAAAGCATGATTGCCGTTATTAGAGCGAAAACAATTTACTAGCATTCGACCAATCGTCAATGCATCTAAAAACTTTGACTTTTTGGTACGGTTTATGGCATCATTGGTTTTTATTTCTTTCGAACTGAGGAAGGAGACATCGTTACCAACAATGGTATCGAAATAGGAATTTGGTATGATAAGGTCATCTCACAGCGAGCATTCATCAATTTTCCGCCTTGATCGTGTGACTTTACACCCCTCGATTATTTTCTCTGGCGCTTCTTCTTGTCCTTCATATATACGACTTCTATCTACTTGGACATCCAAATTGCGCTTAATTCGACCGAGAAGAAATTTTCTTAAAGATATTCAAATAGAGTTTCATGAATTGCAAAAATCAAATCAAAAGAAAATGCAAAAAATAACAGAAAGATGATGTAATAAAAGCAACAATTAAAATATACATTATTTAACTTAATAGTTATTTTTTCACTCCGAGAAATGCGTGGAAACTTAACCAAATAATTTGCTATTTTCAATTTTGCTCGCCGATGAGCGTACGAGAGAACAAAAAGCAAAACGAAAATGGTTGCTTATAATTTCGGTTGCGACATTTTGTATATAAGTTTATGTTTCGCATCAGCAGAGTACAAATCATTACTAAAATACTTGCATGTTGGCCCAAAAAACCTCAGATTTTCTGTGGTCCGATGGGTCCTAGATTGTATTATATGGTGGAAAGGGATCTCGTCAATATACAGTGCAGTTCACATGATTAGACGCACCTTTGTTCTCTCAATAAATTGCAGTTTTCTTTTTGTTTTTCTTCATGAACTAACGAAAGAATTGCATTTATTTAAAAGGTTATTAAATTCTCTGGGAGAAAAATCTAAATTCAAGATTAGTGAGAGACACTTAACGGTTGTTTTGATCTCTTTCTTCGCAGTAGTGCAAAAAAAGCTCAAATAAATCGGTTCACTTGATTAGACGCACCTGTTAAAAGTTAAAAAAAAAAGAAGTTGATCAATTTTTAACATTTTCTATTTAATTTTTTATTGTTATTGAAGTTATTTTTCACAGTCTCAATACTTTGCACAACCTCTACGATTTGAAATAACATAAAAAATTCTACTTCTAAGAGATTCATACAATTTTCTAAATAATCTAATGAAATCTTAGACAAGGCTTCTTTAATTGCGGCAATAATCTCCTCACAGCTTTCATACTGCTTACCTTTTTCATAAATTTGATAAGTCAGCCATCCAGAAAGGTTTTCAATGATGTTTAGATCAAGTGAGTATGGTGGCCACTGCAAAAATTCCACATTTTCACTGGGAATAAATGCTTTTACAACGTGCGCGTGGTGGATCGGAGCATTGTCTAGTTGTCAGATCTACTGGAAAGGTCCAAAAAGCTCTCGTATGGCTGGAAAAGCTGTTTGCATAAGAGCTTTATAAGAAATTTCTGTCATTTTGTGAGATACAAAACCAACTCAAAGGCGCGGTAGTACGAAATGGAACCCCAAACCCATACTTCTCCTTTCTTGGAATGATTTCGGCTCAAAAAGCATTCGGATGTCATAGAAATAAAACTTATATCCATCAGGACCATCGAGGTTGAACTTTTTCTCATCAGAAAACACCACATTTCTTCAATTTTAAACACTTCCAACCTGCGCATACCATGTTATGTGAAGACGCGCGAACTCCAACCGCTGTTCTTTTTTTGCAGCGTTAAGTTTTTTTTTTTTTTTAGCTTTTTGAATTTCAAGTGTTGAATACCTAAAAAAGCTCCAAGAACAGTTGATTTGCTTGCACTTACCCCCGCTAATTGTTTGATTTTCATCGTGGAGTTAGTTAAATTTGAGGCAATTTTTATAATTTTTCGCTTCTCGTGTGGTGTAAAGGGTGTTTTTGTCCTTCCTTTGTTGTTTTTTCCGTAGGTGGCAGGATTTGATAAAACATTATAACAAAAACATTATAGCTTTATCATTTCGTCCTATTTTCTTTGCAATTTTCGGCATAGAATACCCTTCTGAGTGGTAAGCATCAATTTTTGCTATTTCCGCCGCCGTTAACATTTTCTTTTTACCAATTTTCACTTTAAACACTCGGAAAAGCTTTAATAACGTACACTCATTAACCAAATTTAATTTGTATTACCCAGCATTAAGAAACTAACTGAATTAATTCGTGCGTCTAATCAAGTGAACCGATTTATTTGAGCTTTTTTTGCACTACTGCGAAGAAAGAGATCAAAACAACCGTTAAGTGTCTCTCACTAATCTTGAATTTAGGTTTTTTTCCCAGAGAATTTAATAACCTTTCAAATGAATGCAATTCTTTCGTAGTTCATGAAGAAAAACAAAAAGAAAACTGCAATTTATTGAGAGAACAAAGGTGCGTCTAATCATGTGAACCGCACTGTATAAGAAGGCCTACAATATATAATCCAAGCTTCACAGCCAAGACAGTAAAATTTGGAAGATCCATTTTTCCTTTTATGGTGTTGGTCCATTACAACGGATTGAAGGCATTATGGATCAGCATCTTTATGTGAAGATCATGGAGGAAGTTATGTTCTCATATGCTGTAGATGAAATGCCACTGAAATGGGCCTTTCAACAAGACAACGATCCAAAGCATAGAAGTATAAACCCGCGAAGCAGTAGTTCCAAGAAAAGAGGGTTAAGAGGGTTAGAGGGTCTCTGAGTCCCCATACCTCAACTCTACAGAAAATCTTCGGTACGATATTAAGAAGTATGTTGCTAGTTGTTCGCCAACTACTAACACAGCCCTTTGAAAAGCTATACAGCAGTCTTGGAGGTCCATACCTGTAGAAAGATGTAAAAATCTTATTAATTCGATGCAACGTCGTTGCGCTGCTGTTATTTCTGACAAGGGTCATGCAACTAAATATTAAGTGGAGTTTTTGTAAATGAAATTAATATTGCATTTTGGTTATCCTTAATTTGAAAATTTGTATATATGTAATAAGAGAAAAGAAATAAAGAAAAAATTGAATTGAATTGAATTGAATTCTTTAAGTTAATATCAATTGAAATATTTCATCTATTGTCCTAGAGAACAGGAGCTAATGCGTATGGAAATTAACTATGAACCATTTTGTTTCCAATTGAAACATTCTTCATTGAGTGAGTCATGATCAAAGAAACATTAAAAAAGGAAAAATTAGGCTGTTAAATAATTTTAAGATGCAGGCTAACATGTAACCAAAGATTTCTCGGAGAAGAAAAACAGGATTAAGCAAATTCAAAATTAATTTAGAAGGAGAAGACGTCCAAATTTGTATTCAATTTTTTCTTGTTTTCTAATAAATAGACAATATTATTTTTTTTTGTGATATTAAATAAGTTATCCATTGACTAATACTTTAAAGTAACAAGGTTGAATAATAAACCAAGTGGTGGACGACAAATGGGATTTTTCAACCTCTAACCCACTCTTGTTGGTATCAGTATTTTTCATAAGGAGCCATCATTTTTTTTGTTGAAATTGTGACCACAAGCAACGTAAAAAATCACGGCACAGAAAATGCGGATACAAGTAGTAAATATTTTCAACTCAACTGATTTTGAATTAGAAAAATCAGGTTAAATATCTGGCCTATGTCTATGGTAGAGTAAGCCATTCTAAACTGCTTGATGTCATATTCCATTGGATTTATTTGCCTGTCTTCCCAAATGTACATACATACTAACCACTTAGCCATTTGACCATAATAGCTTCTTCGAGCATTTTTGTAATCGTTTCAAAATAAATATACACAAATAAGGGAAGGTTATGTGCATATATAAATATGTAAAAACACATACATATGTATGTATTTACAGTTCATATAATGATGTTGAACCATTTCTATAGGCAATATCATATTATTCAAAATATATACTCGAACATGTAAAGAGTAGATATTATATATGTATGTTTGTATGTTAGGCGATTTTTCTTGATTTTCAATTTTGGATGGTACTTCATATTTTGTATTTCCATCATCATTTCAACGAATTTTTGCTAAGAAAAATGTATGTACATATATTATTTTAGAAGGTATTGCAATATGTATAGGATTTCCGTACTTTTTCCGGTGATTCCGAACATATTGTTGAGGCTACATTTGTCAAATCGGCCGTCATTTACAAAGTCTGCCTTACAAAATCAACATAAAGAGTAATAGCGCATTCAACAACATGTAAATTGTTTTATGAAAAGGGGTGTTCAGTTCCAGCAAAAAGAAGACTATTCGCAGCGTGGTGGATAACTTCGAGTCAACGGGCTTAGTGAACAACCCACCAAAACCCGTATGACAACGAAACCTAAGACCTGGCAAAAAATATATCTCCGTTGTTCATAAGAGTGTAGAGGAGAATCCGAGGCAGTCAATTCAGCTTTTCACAAACCACAAATTGGCGGGTGTTTCTTCGACTTTGGTCTACACCTGTAAAAACTTCAACTGAGCAGGGGCTTCAGAGTTAACGAACATAGACAATGGGCCTTACCATCAACAATCAAATTAAGAGATGACTTTAATATTTGAGTGAAATGGACCATTATGTAAAGATTTCTATAAAGTTAGCCATACGTGTTATGAACTTAATATTTCTGTGAATTCTAAACTATGAACCTTTTATTGTACGGAACCTAAAAAAAAATGTAGCATAAATATAGTCAGTTATATAGAGTCCATTAAATAATGCTTCATTTCGCGACTTGTGTTCGAAAGCTGGACCATCACCGTCAACAGCAAGCACTATCGGTCGATGATAACCAATTTCTTTTGTTGCGAATGATATGGACAGCGATGATAAAGGCGCTGTTTGTCACACAGCATCAGATGCAACAATCGAACGATTTCCTAACATGGTTATATCGCAAACAGAGCCGATGTTAATTGGGGAGATCGTGCGATTTGACCTCGCTGAACACTTCTTATGGGTTTTCTTAAGTTAGTCAATAAACCAAAAACAACTTCTACCCTGAAAGGGAACATAACATAATGCATTGGTCCAATTCAGCATGATTTATGCGCCAGAATTATTAACAATTGGACGAGTTCGGATTCGAATGGTGTTTTATTTCATATAAAATGAAATTAATTAAAACATTCAATGATACCTAACTCACAGTTTGTTTATTTAAAAATTTTAAGATTCAAAATTCTTAATGGAAAACTCTTTAGTATGTATGTTTTTACCATACCTAAATCTTTTTTTTTTTTTGTGTAGGGTGCCTTGATAAATATTTTTCTTAGTTATTTCGCATTATTTAATTTTTAACAAATAAATGAAATGTTTAGGTATAACAATTTAGACTTTAAAAATAAAAAATATTTTGTTTTGGACTGATTAGTTACCTGCTACTCTTTGATTTAATTTTTCTTGTGGCCAAGAAATCATGATTTCAAGTGAATATCTTTAAAGAATAAAAAAAAACTAGTCTAGTACCTATATTATGTCTGATAAAGTTTGGTTTTGAGCTTTATGACTTCGCGCCATAAAATAATTTAAATTTCTGCAATTGAAATACCTCTTGGGCCTTTATTAAAGGAAATAAAAAATTGTTATTTAACCTTAGGGATCTTTTATTTTTTATAAGCGAAATTAAAATTTTCCCGTTCGACGGAAAATGGCAGTTAATTAAAATTTGCATCAATCAATAAATAAGCAAACATCGGAACTGAAAAAAAAACACAATACAAAAATCACTACCTATAATATTTGTGATTTTTTTTGTAACTTCTGCCATATTTATTTTTTGATTGAGAATGATTTAAATTGTGTTTACATTTCCTATATGCATATATAATAACTTCGAGTAGATATTTTTTCCTATGAAGCCTTGTCATGGGGAAAGTGAAAGGAGCTTCCAATTTTTGTATTTAAATAACATGAGTTCATTGCGGAACTTAACATATTCGGCGCCCAAGGTGAATGTCTCTCAAGAAAAGATACATACTCGTACATAAGTATGTACATATGTACACATATAAATAAATTATCATCGTCATTATAATATGATTTCTTTTTAAAATTATAAAGTGAGAGGTTCGTAATAAGTAACAAAAAAATCTCTGATTTTTTCAGATTTTTATTTCCATCCCTTAGATATAGTTGGTGTTATCGATTATTTTGTGTGCTATTTTGTATTAAATAGGCACAGGATGATTCGCAGAAATTACAATGTAAATCTAGAGCATGTAAGTTAAGAACATATCAGAAAAAAGTTTTATTAAAGGGGGTGTCTTTTTCACTCGTTTACTAGGGAATAAAAATGTTTAATAGAAAAGAAGTAGTTTTCATTAATGTATTTCTTGGAAAACTAAAAAGAACATAAATCTATTCAGTTTTCAGCATTCGAAAAAATACAAAATTTGCGCAAGAAACTAAATGTGTATTTTTTTAAGACCTGCACCAACACTGATACAACTTTAAAAAAATGAAAAAAAATATTAATGAATTTTTAAATGATACGCTTACAGGTCCGTACTTTTCATTTGAACATTAAAAAATCACAACGAGAAATACAAATAAATAAATACCAGAAAACCCGTGCGAAAATTTCGCACATTCAATAAGGCTTTGCAATTAAATTTTCAAAAAGAATGTTTGAACAAAATAAATAAATTCTTTATTGATATGGACATATAAGTTTTACAAAACCTCTTTGTAAACAATATTTGATATAAGATTGAAATCATTTAGAATTTTTTGTTTATCATTTTCTGTAATAGATATAAATATGTTGTTTGATTTTTTGACTCTTGAAAATGCTAGATACATACAGTTGTCCATGAGTAAAAACTGCTCTTTTAAATGTTTGTCCTTGAGACATGTTGATAGTCATTGCAAAAGCAACTTTCAGTGGGAACTGCCTTCTAATCATTTGGAAAGGCATAATTGGGTCAGATGGAGTAAGATTTATGCGGGGTATAACAAAAGTTTTCCCAGATTCAATCAGCAGAGCCGTGATAGTGCAGTCATGTACGTATGTGACAACCATTCTAGCCTCATTATAATTAAGCCACATTTAGTACTTAAATTTCTTATTAACATAACGATAGTGTTCTTCTTTAAAATCAATTTATGTGTTGGCAAGCCTGACAGCTTTAAACTATTCTTCTTTAATGTCATCATTCTTAATTGAAAATTTTAAAGCCTTGCTTAGTTACACGTCGGATTTATGTGTTTTGTTTCTTTGTATAATGGTGAGTAATTTCAGAGTCGATGTGTCCAATATTCGTGGGCTCAGGAAAAATTTCTTTGCTGTGTTCGTTCACGCTGAAAAATTCAAACCAGCTATTCTGGCATTCAGCGAAACACAGGTAGGTGAAAGCTCCGATCCTTCCGAGTTTAACCTTCCTGGATACAGCTTAGTACTACTATTTATTCTTCACTACGGTATTGCCATTTTTATTCGGAATGACGTTGCTTATCAAACTCTTTTTCAATTTAGCCATTGTTCCCGCACGGATTTTAACGTTATGTGGTTAAAGTTAAACGTCAATAAACAAATTATTCATTATTGTTTTTTGTATCGAAGCCGAAATTTAGACATTAAATCTACACTGAACCAATTTGATGCGCTGTCGGATTCCATACAAGCGATTATCTCTTGTAATCCAAGCACCGAAATCGTTATTACGGGCGATTTTAACGTGCATAATCCTAGTTGGCTTCGATATTCGGGCCAGGCAACACCAGAAGGTGCATATGTAGAAATCTTCTCTGAGTTTAACCATCTCACTCAACTTGTAGATGAGCCAACGCGAATTGCAGATGTTGCTGGCCAATCTCCTAATACCCTTGACTTATTCCTCACTTCCCACCCTGAGAAATATACAGTAAATGTATTAACGCCTCTAGGTACGTCAGACCATTCCGTAGTGTCAGCTGTTTTTCCATGCTCCAACGCCGTAGTTAAAGAAAAAATTCCCAAAAGAGTCGTATGGCAATACGAGAAAGCCGATTGGGATGGTGTCAACAACTTTTTCCGAAACTTTAACTGGTCGATAAGCTTTCTCGATAGGAACGTGGATGCGTGTGCTGATAGGATAACAAACATAATCACAAATGGTTTGAAAATGTTTGTTCCTCACAGATCAAAAAGTTTAAAGCCAAAAGAAAACTCTTGGTTTGACGGTAGCTGTAAAGAAGTGATTAGGGTAAGAGAGTTGTGCTTTCAAACATACAAAGCCAAAACCCTTCTGAGGAAAACCACATAAAGTTTAAGAGAGCAAGGAATGCTTGTAACGCTTGGATCAAAAGAAGCAAATTCTTTCACGAACAAAAATTAAGACAAAAAATAATCCAGTGCCCTGAAGGCAGTAGAAACTTTTGGTCATTCGTAAAGAAAATCAAAAACTCCACCTCTTCGTCGGTTCGCACGCTCATCTACAATGATAATCCTGTTGTTAGTTCCATAGATAAGGCTAATTTGTTTGTAGAACTATTTGCAAGAAATTCTTCACTGCCCGATAGTGACATGAATCCACCGGTTCTTGAAAATGTAAACTTTTCAATGAGCAAAATTTATGTTCGCACCCGAGCAGTCGCTAGAATATTAAAAGATCTCGATATTCACAAATCTGCTGGCCCGGATGGTATATCACCCATCGTTCTGAAGAAATGTTCTTCCACACTGGCAAAACCACTGCGCAAACTTTGGTATCTTTCCTATTCTACAGGGTGCTTCCCAAAGAGTTGAAAAACAGCGTTCGTCCAACCAGTCCCCAAAAAAGGCGCATCTTCTTCACCTTCTAATTATCGGCCAATCGCACTGACGTCCCTTTTGTCTAAGGTCATGGAAACACTGATCAATCGGCAGCTTAAGATATATCTTGAAGAACATAATCTTTTTAATGACCGCCAATATGGTTTTCGCAGTAATAGATCCACTGGTGATTTGATGGCATATCTCACTGAAAAGTGGAACCAATCCACTTTTGTGGAAAGTAAGATCATTGCGCTTGATATTTCTAAGGCATTCGATAGAGTCTGGTATCCTGCTCTTTTATCAAAAATGGGTGCGTTTGGTATCGATGTATCTCTTATTCGTTGGATTAGTAATTACCTTTCTGACCGTTCAATTCAAGTCGTTTTGGATGGTTTCAAGTCTGAAGTTCGTAAAATAAATGCTGGTGTCGCTCCAGGCTCTGTTTTGTCTCCGACTCTTTTTCTCATTTTCATAAATGATCTTTTTACCGAAACTACTAATCCACTTAACTGTTTTGCTGATGACAGCACCCTCAGCTTTTCATATTCATTTCCTGATTCAATTCCTTGTTCTTTGAATGTTGAATTGCAACGGCAATATATGTTGAGCTCTTTAAATTCCGATCTAAATAGCATCGTTAAATGGGGTATTAAAAATCGTATTGAATTTAATGCTACTAAAACTCAGAGCTGTTTTTTGTCATTAAAGCGGAATATTCCCCCTATGCCCCTATTCATGGATGGAGCTTGCATCATAGAAACTGAAAAATTCTTGGTATGTGTATTACTGACCACCTTTCGTGGAATGACCACTTATTGGATATTGTTAAAAATGCGGCCAAATGCTTAGGTTTCCTAAGACGATGTAAAAACTTTTTCTCACCCTCTGATCTGGCCACAATTTATAAGGCTTATATACGTCCCAAACTAGAATACAATTCTCATATCTGGGCTGGTGCTTCTAAAACATCTTTACAATTACTAGACAGAATCCAGAATAGAGCTTTAAGGCTGATAGGTGACAGAGTAATTTCCGAAACAATTGTTTCGTTAGAACATCGTCGAAATGTCTCTTGTCTATCACTGTTTTATCGTTATTTCTATAAACAATGTTCTATTGAAATAGCGAGTTGCATTCGCCCCCTAAAAGAATTTCACCGTAATACTCGTGCCGCAAGGAATGCTCATCAATATACCCTTGAGCCAAACTTTGGACGTACAGTTAAGTACAGAGATTCTTTCTTTTGCCGTACGACTCGAATGTGGAATTCCTTAACCGACTCTGTTTTTCCTCCCCATTTCAATGTCCAGAAATTTAAGACGAATGTACATCGGTTTCTCCTACTCAATCCTCCCACTGTTTCCCAAATGCTCGCACTGTGTTCAACCAACATTTAAAGGGTAGTCATAATCCCTTGAGTGTTAATTATAAAAAAAAAAAAATTCAGTAAGATACAATGTGTTATCAGTTTTCACCTGAGATATAATTGAATCACAACTGTAGTACACTTTACAACATCCTTCTACAATTTTTTGGACAATTTGTTCGTTGATTTTTGTGCAGTCTTCATTTTTCGGGCATAATATAGCTGTGTTGATAAAGCTGTTGACATATTTTTTTGTCACTTCTGTCGTTTGTATTCATTTTTTCTCATTCAGTTTTTTATAAATGAAAGAGAATTTTAAATTACAGAAGTAAAACATATTTTTTCACTCAAAGTGAGGCATTTTTTACGCCAAATTATTCATTTATTGAATTATTTGAAAATTGCCGAAATTTATACGAAATTTTGTGGTGTAACATAAAGCTTTGTGCAATATCATGAGTATGTGTAAATTCCTATTTAGTGATACCTAACTTAGTGGATTTGACTATTTTATAAGTAAGAGAAAGGGAGTTTGACAACAGAAATAATATATACATATGATGATAAATCTACGTTAAACAATAAACAATGAAACAAACAAAAACATAAATGCTAATATCACAGAAAGAAATATATAATATTCCTTGAATTATAAAAGTTCTCTCATGGGTAAGTTGCCTGTTTTTTTGTATTAATTCATTCGTTGGTTTTTATATCCTTTATGGCCTCTTATCTTCTTTATTAGCCTTTGATAATATTTGCAACTTTAACCCCCAGTTTTACAATTATAACGGTACCGAGGTGTTGTCGGCTTGAACTCTCTTCACATTATCCCTGCGATCTCACTAACTGGTGAGGTGCTAAAAAAAACAGGCACAAAGCACATAGTGGGAATATGACAAAGCAAGTCCAAAAACCTTCCTACCTTCACCACCGTTACGACCCAGGGCTTATAGGTACATTGGGCCGATCCGGGCAGCCGGAAAGGAAGGGTGTTCAGCTTCCATTGGCGTGGCATGCTAGCAGTAGCCAGTCCTAGCTCGTCGGAATGGGGAGGTTCTTGCCAATGAAAACTGAACGGTCGTTACGTATTATTCATGCCGGAGTAGTAATATCGTAAGAATGTTCGGATTCAAAAATAGAGCCCGATTTAGTCCTTAAGCTGTTTTTTTTCTAAAAATAGAATGCCCTTACACAATCACATTTCCTAGGGGGAGAGCGCTAGATGGTGTTGGCTCTCTGAGGATAAATCCCACCCACATATCACATGGATATAACCTTGACTGTCATGTCCTCCGTATTGATGACAGCCCCTATACCTGTCACAAAAAAAAATAAAAAAAAAATATAAAGCTTACATGTTTATGTATCTTCCTTCCTCTGCCATGTTCCGTTTCTTAGGCCGGATAGCCTCGTCACATCCACCTATATGGTACTTACAACATTCTCATTTTAGAGAGTATCCCTTGCTAAAAAAAAAAAAAAATCTTCCCAAAAAAGACCAACAACAAGAGTGGAACAAGTCAAATACCTCAATTAAAAAGACAACCAATCTTCATTTCGAATTTACATAATTTGCACATTTTATTTACCAAAATAAACTTAAAATTATATTCGCAAAACAAATAAAAACAAAAAAAAACAATTCAAAAGTCCAACAGTCGCCGAAAAGGTGCTTTCAATTCAATTTAGCACTCTGTTTCCTAGGAATCGTTCCCTACTTTAAGGAATATCTCTTCGTTCTGTTGACGTTTCTATTCGCAAATATAGCTAGTTTACATAATCAAAATTATTTTGTTTTCCTTAGAGATTGATTAAAAATTTTTTCTTAATTTGGCTACGAGCGAAATTAGACCGAGGAAAAAGAATTTTCTACCAGTTGGCAACAATTTGCAAAGCATAGTTTAACCTAAGGTGTTCACACTGCACTTCATTATATATTTGAGAACAATCTTACAACTAAAAATTGTGTTCGAATAATGTTGCTAGATATCGAATTTAAAATTAAAAAAAATGTAAAATGGTCTTACCATAACTTATCCTGATGAGGTGGTGCACCGCTTCACAGGTTGATGGTTGCTTGACATGTCTTCCTATAAAAATGTAGGGGTATTAATTCCATTACCCTAACAACAGCTTCGAACACTTACACACTTCAACTTATTAAAAAACTTATTAAAATTATGTACATAGGCACTTCTTCTATCTCTTTTTTTTCTCATTTATTTCAAGCTTTTAAATATTTCTTTCTTTTCTCTACTCTTATAATTTTTATCTTACAATTTATTTCTTAAATTTTTCTCTACGTTATTATTTCACTCTCTCTACAATAATACTTAAAATTTTCTTTACAATAGAATTTGAAACTTTTTTTCTACACTATTATTTATTTTCTTACAATAATATTTTCAAACTCTTTTCTACACTTTTATTTATTTTCCTTCATTTTTTTTTTTACTAATATTTATTACTTTCTATTATTTTTTTAATTTCTATATAAGTATTTAGGTAATGTTTCATTTCATTTTCCTTTTTATCTCCTTTTGGATTTTCTCTTCTTTATATTATGTTTATGGAATTTTTAGCTCGCACTGGTAGGTATATTATATATGCTTATACATATGTATATGGCCAGGTGAGGGTAGCACACTTTCTTGCACGGGGGAGGTTGCAGATTTACTTTCCTTTATTTTTTTTGGATCTCGCGGAAGGGGAGGGGGGGGTGGTTTGAGCGGTTTTACTCTTTTTTTTTTTTTGTACTATTTTCTGTCTTTTTTTTTCAGTTATTTCATTCGTTCTTCTTCATATTTTTTTCCGTTTTGTATAATTTTTGCATGAATTTTACCTTTTTTAACTTATCGGAATTTTTTGTTTGTTGCAAAATAACTTCTTTCTCTTTTTAGGTGTTTATTTTTTTCCGGATATCGCGGGCAGGGGAGTTTTTGAGCGGTTTTTTTTTTTGTTTTCGGGTTTATTTATTTATTTTCATTTATTTTCCTTCGTAATTTCATAGTTTTTTTGCGTTTTGTGTGTTTTTTTTTCTCGGACTTTATTAGTTGTTTTTTTTTTTTTTTTGCCGTATTTTAAAAAAAAATCATTAAACAACCCGGGTTTAAGATTAATTTTTCCGCACGCAAAATTAAGTTTAATGATAACCTTCCCGGCGACCCGTACCGACTTTTTCTCACTGACACCAAAAAAGAGCTATCGTAGGTTGCAGCGGCTTTTTATAGGCTGGCCTTATGTTCGAAAGTTTTCGAACAAAACCTTCTAGAAGGAAAAGAAGGTACTTCCGGAAGTCCTCATCCTGGCCGTAATTTTAACCACAGATCAAAACTTTTGGCCTTAAAAATCATTTTCGATTTTTCCAAAAATAGGTGTGCCAAAAGTTTAATCCTCAGGTCAAAAAAACGCAAGAAAAACACTTCGGAAGCTCCTCCATGTTGCCAATACAAAAAAAAAGAGGATAAAAAAATGTAATGGTGTGAAACCAACGAAATCTCAATTTCGAAGAGAGCTTAGCCAAAGAAAACTGCTCTCGTTATGGAATTTCGCTCTGATATACCATAATAATCGACGTTTAGAAAATATTGAATTAGAAACCGATTTACCCGATCAAAATGGTTCGGATTTTAGCTAACCTACCGCCGGATATACGTATAACAGTTCGAAATGACTGTTGGACTTTTGAACTACTAATACAAATTCTTATTTGATTGCAAAAATATTAACCTGAAAGACAAAGTTTTGACCTTTGCCTTCAAAGCGTTTCCTACACCACTTTTACATTTGAAAGGGACCGACTCAAATGGAGAAGAAACGAAACGCTCTAAGTAAGGGAATAAAAAGAAAGGAAAATAGTCTACCCATGCCCGAGAATACGTCTCATGCACAGACTGTTGCTAGCCGGGTGCTAGAATATGTAAACGTATATACCCTTCGACCTATTTTTTTATGTCTTTTGAGTGGAAAATCCCTAACGACTTGCCATTCTCATCTTCCAACTCATACAGGTTGTTTCCCTTAATTCCGACGATCCTAGTCTTTGTGAATTTAGGACACAATTTGGCGTTAATTCTTTTTGTAGCATCGCTTAAAACGAAATTTCTTTTGAAAACAATATCCCCAACGTTGTACGTAATGTTTTTGCTACGCGTATTATACGCATGTTCGTATTTAAGATGAGCTTTTTCTAGTGAATCCTTAATGGCTGAATGAATGATGTTCATTTTTGAAGATTTTGGTATCAAGTTCAATTCTGAGTTGTTAACGCAGTCAAGTTTTCTTAAAAGTTCGAAGTCAGAACCGTGTTCGATCATCCTTTGACCAAACAACGCCTCGTAAGGTGCCATACCAATGGCGGAATGCGTAGATGTTCTAAGCGCAGATGCTATAGCTGGAAGATTAACGTCCCAATTCCTCTGATCCTTGCCAATGTAAGACCTAATGGCCGCGAGAATAGAACGGTTAACCCGCTCGCTGCCATTGGCTTGAGGAGCATAGGCCGCGGTCCTAATGTGTTTAATGCCAAATGAATTTAATAATTTTGAAAAACTTGAACTAATGAATTGTTTCCCGTTATCTGTTAACACAGTTTCAGGCACACCAAACAAACAAAGGATTTCTTCGTACAAAAATTTTGTAGCGGTTTCTGCTGTAGCCTTTCGTAAGCCTTTGGTTATTACAAACTTCGTAAGTTGGTCAAGAGCGATGATGATATAGCAATTTCCGGTTTTAGATCGGGGATACGGTCCAAGGAAGTCCATGTACAGGTGTTGAAATGGACGTTCAACCACAAAGGGCTTCCCCATCGGTAGTCGTTGTATTTGGCTCGAGGCTTTCGACATTTTACATACTTCACACTTATTAATGAATGACTTCACCTGAGAAGCCATATTTGGCCAAAAGAATTGTTGACGGAGCCTATGTAACGTTTTTCCCAAACCACCATGAGCTGCTCTAGGTGGCCGATGAGCCAGAGTAATCAGACGGTCGGTCAACTGCGATGGAATCCATAACTTCCACCCATGGTCATCCTCAAAAGGATTCCCTGTGCTGTGTTTGACCTTCTTGTACACGAAATTTTCCGAGACTTGAAGGTCTGGCAGCTGATCTTTTTGCTTTATGATGTTGTCAATGATCCTAACATATTCCTCAGATTGAAAACTGGGGTCCGTCAGATCTATGTGCAGCACATCAGAAGGATATAACTCCAATCTTTCATCGAGATTCAATTCGTCCGCTGCATAGACTCTTGACAAAGCGTCAGGCACGACATGTTGAGAACCTTTTCGATGTTCTATATCGAAGTCATACCCTTGAAGTTTAAGACTCCAACGAGCCAACCTACCGCTGAGGTCTTTCTGGTTCATCAGCCACTTTAAACTGGCATGGTCCGTTACTATTTTAAAGTGATAACCTTCTACATATGGGCGAAACTGTTCAACGCTCATAACAGCAGCTAGACATTCACGTTCAGTGACAGAGTAATTAACTTGAGCCTTGTTGAGTTTGTGTGAATAAAAGAAAATTGGTCTTTCGTTACCTTCACTGTCTCCTTGGCACAAAACGCCTCCCACCCCTGTTGACGACGCGTCGCACAAAATAACAAACGGCTTGCTGTAATCAGGATGAATTAATACTGGTTCAGATGTCAGAATATCCTTAATTTTGTTGAAGGACTCTATCGCCTCACTACCGAATTCAAATGTTTTATTTTTTTTCAAGGTTTCTGTAATAGGTGTTGCCAAAGTACTATAACGAACCTACGGTACCACCCCGACATTCCGAGGAATCTACGGACCTGTCGCTGATTTTGTGGAATGGGAAAATCTTTAATGGCCGACACTTTCGCTGGGTCTGTTTTCAATAAACCGTCACCGACGATATACCCTAAATATTTCAATTCCTTGAAACAAAATTTGGATTTTTCAAGGTTAATCGTTAAGCCAGCGAGCTTAAGCTTTTCTGCGACGATGTTAAGGACACGAATGTGATCTTCAAAGGTGGGTGAAACTATAAGGAGATCATCCAAGTAAACAAAAACGTTTTCTTTTAATTCATGGGGTACCACTTTGTCCATCAATTTGCAAAGGCGTTGAGGCGCATTACAAAGGCCAAAGGGCATTACCTTGAATTGGTACAGCGGACGACCCGGAACCGTAAACGCCGTCTTTTCCTTGGAGTGTTCATCCAACGGTATTTGCAAAAAGGCGTCCTTCAGATCTACGCTAGAGATATAACGTGTATCTGAAATACGACTTAGCAAAGCTTGAATATGAGGCAAAGGATAGGCACTTTTCTTCGTTAACTTGTTTACTTTCCGGAAGTCTATGCACATCCGGTTTTTACCCGGTTTCCGTACTAAGACCACCGGAGAGCTCCATGGGCTATTACTTTCTTCGATTATACCCATTTCTAGTAACCTATCCAATTCCTCATATAAAAGCCTCTGAACCGCAGGAGAAACAGGATAGTGTCGTTGTTTGATCGGCTCCGCATTACCCGTGTTGATTTCGTGTTCCTCCAGCGTGGTTTGACCTAAGCCAAGTTTGGCAGAAGACGGGAACACGCTGATGGTTGTTTTGAGTTTACTGAACTCTTCCCTTGACAGCTCCCGCATTTCTGAAGGCACATCGTGACCCTGTGTGAATGATGGTGAGATTTCGGAGATTATATGTGGTGCGATACCGAAAGACTTCCAGAAATTGATCCCTAGATACAATTTCTGTTGAAGTGTAGGGACAATATATAATTCAATTGGCTTTGTTTCGTTTTTATACGTGATGTCAGCGTTAAGCTTACCGACGATGGATTGACAATGACCATCCGCTGTTCTTACTTTGGATGAGAAACGAGTGTAAGGTATGCAGTTTTTACTCAGATAATTCTCGCCATCTACGCCAAGGCAACTAATGCTTGCGCCACTATCAAGCAATCCCAGCATGCTTTCTCCAAAGATTTTTACATGGGCATGAGGACGAGGATCATCCGAGCAACACAATGTTGTTGAAGCAATACACTTCAAAGCCGTTCTTTTGTTCTTAGTTCGTTCTCGAATCCTAGCTAACCTAGCCGATACTCGGGGTTTCGGTGGTCCGAAAATTCTTTCCCTGGCTGCGTAATACTCAATTTTTCGATCATGAAGGGATTTTAAGGAACGTTGCTTCTTTCTTCTACCTCGGGTTTTATCTCTCGATCATAGGTTTGTCGTTTTAAAATTTTAATAGGGGATTTTGTTGTATGAAGGTTTGAATTGCGATCTATGTCTGAAGTTGAAGGTCCGGTTACTAATTGCGAGAGCAAGCCATCCCGGCAGATGGTTTGCTCTTGCGAGAGTTTTCCGCACATTTGATACTTGTGCACTGAGGAGATGTTGTTCCCTCTTTACCACATCTGTAGCAAAACAGCGACCTTTGAGGAACTGGACACTCTGTGTAACTGTGTCCTGACTCCCTACAGTTCCAACATATGTATTTGGTTGTATCTCGGGGTATCTGCAAGGCTTCAACGGTTTCTGAGGCTGCGGTGGTGAATTGGTCTAGTAGATCGACTTCACTTACTTGTCGACGATAAGTTTGAGTAACTGGATCTCGAAGTTTGTTCCTATTTTGTGCATTGATGAACTTTTCCAGACTTCGACACACATAAACCATTTCGTTGAGATTCTGAGTCCTGAAGGTCACCAGTAATTCACCCATACGGCTGTTGACGTTTTGTTTTATTAGGCTGATAAATTCATGATTTGGCTTCGGATGCAGCAATCTGGTGTTTATCTTCTGGATACCCATGAAGAACTCATCGAAGGTTTCATTGGGTTTTTGCCTGCGATCGTAGAGTTGCTTAGACAACTCAGTATCGGTTTCCAGTGTATGGAACTGTTCCATCAACGCACATCGAAGACCAGACCAATCCACCCTAGGGTTGGATTTAAGGAACACCCAGTACCAGGTGTCTACGTCTCCACCAATGAATTGATGGAAATGTAACACAATATCTTGCCAAGTGGCACCGTAGCACACCTTCAACCGTTCTAATCTAAAGATGAATTCATCCACTGTCATGTTTTTGTTGTCATACTTCAATCCCCATTTGTGAAAACTATGACATTTAAGATATGGCTGGGCTGGTAACGTTTCTCTAACCTGAGGTTCTGCTTGCGGAAAAGTATCATCTAGGTTCATGTTCCTTACCCTAGACAGAAATTCATCCGCACTGGGATTGAGGTTTGAAATACCCGAGATTCTACCTACATCTATGTGATTTTGCAAGGTCGGATTAGGTATGTTTAAAGGTGGTTGTCGCCTATGCATCTCGTACTCGCGGTCAAAAATAGGAGTGGTTTTCGACAAGGTCTCACGAATAATTTTCGCTATTTCCGTATTCATTTCTGCCCTATTAGCTTCTAGTTCCCTGCGAATAACCTGCAAATCCTCGGTTCTACGAATACCTATTGACGCCGTAACTAACCCTTGGATGTACTCTGGCAAATTTATCGCCTCAACGCTTGTTCTGGGAACCGGGGTTTTTAACGAATTCTCGCCATTTTCGCACGATCCGGAGGGTCTACTCGATTCATGTTGTTCATTGACACTGCCCTTGTCTTGGCGACCCAAGGCTTCATCAGATCGCATCCCCAGATCTAAATCGGAAACAGTTGAATTGTCCATTCGCTGGCTTGCGATATTGACCCTTGCCGTTGGGTTATTGTTTCTTGAAGACCCGCGCCCACGACTAAATCTTCCCGACCCACGACTTCGACCACGATTGTCAGAATTATTGCCCCAACCTCTACCTGAGCGTAAAAGATGATGTTCACCCGACGTAGGCATAAGTTAGTTCAAACTCAAAGATACAAATCTATCTATTGGAGTAGATAACCCTTACTATTAAAAGATAGTCAACAGGTGAATGAACTCTAGTCTGAAAACTATAAATACTATGGAAAACAAAAAGGAGCAACCAAAAAAGAATAAAAAAAAATAGGTGAAAAAGAAAAATAAATCTATAAGAGAAATTACAATAAGGTAAACAGACTAATTGTAAATAAAAAAAAATTTCCCAAAAATGCGAAAAATAACTAAACTAGACTAGAAAAAAAATACTCAACCTAGAAATAATTAAATCAAATCAAAATCAAAACTTGAAATGGAAGTAATTAAAGTAATCAATTCGAACGCTAAAAATTAAAACTTGAATGTACGAGAAAAATCTACGTTAATTTTTTTTTCTTTTTTTTTTTTTTAAAGATTTTCATGAAAACAGGGTGGATGTGACGAGTGAACCACCAAGAAATCGGAAAGCTCAAAAGCATTTTTTTTTTTTTTTTTTTTTTTTTTTTTTTTTTTTTTTTTTTTTTTTTTTTTTTTTTTTTTTTATACACCCTTGGAAAAAATAGACTGTTAGGGATCCAGGTTTGAGAAGTTGATGTTTGTATAGTAGTGAGATATTATTGCAGATGAATAACTAAAGATAGTATTAAGTCTGGAGAAATCAATCCACTCGCAGCTGACATAGAACGTGCTTCCAGAGCTCATTCTATCGGTCGACATGGAAATTATTTTCCGAAAATAAAATTTAAGAAAAAAATAATGACAAATTAAACAGCTATAAATTCGACTGAGCCAAAAATACGGATTTAACTGCATTCTTCGTAAAAATATATCTTGCTTATATACATAGTTTATTGTTAGTAGCATGTTGATCGTCGCAACTGACCAAACAAGGAAAGGACTTCGAACTCATTTGCGGGCGTCCGATCATAGCTATCTAACTCAACACATACAATTGAAATATAAGCGGCGATCTGCAACACAGTCAACACTGTTGTAAGAGTTGTAAGAAAAATTTAAAATAAATCTAGGAAGCTAGGCTTTCGGAAATTTCTTAATTTATAAAAGGCAACACCAACATATCTCTAGTATGGACATCCAGGACTAAATCGGGCCCCACGTTGGGCGCCACCTATAACGGTACCGAGGTGTTGTCGGCTTGAACTCTCTTCACATTATCCCTGCGATCTCACTAACTGGTGAGGTGCTAAAAAAAACAGGCACAAAGCACATAGTGGGAATATGACAAAGCAAGTCCAAAAACCTTCCTACCTTCACCACCGTTACGACCCAGGGCTTATAGGTACATTGGGCCGATCCGGGCAGCCGGAAAGGAAGGGTGTTCAGCTTCCATTGGCGTGGCATGCTAGCAGTAGCCAGTCCTAGCTCGTCGGAATGGGGAGGTTCTTGCCAATGAAAACTGAACGGTCGTTACGTATTATTCATGCCGGAGTAGTAATATCGTAAGAATGTTCGGATTCAAAAATAGAGCCCGATTTAGTCCTTAAGCTGTTTTTTTTCTAAAAATAGAATGCCCTTACACAATCACATTTCCTAGGGGGAGAGCGCTAGATGGTGTTGGCTCTCTGAGGATAAATCCCACCCACATATCACATGGATATAACCTTGACTGTCATGTCCTCCGTATTGATGACAGCCCCTATACCTGTCACAAAAAAAAATATAAAGCTTACATGTTTATGTATCTTCCTTCCTCTGCCATGTTCCGTTTCTTAGGCCGGATAGCCTCGTCACATCCACCTATATGGTACTTACAACATTCTCATTTTAGAGAGTATCCCTTGCTAAAAAAAAAAAAAAATCTTCCCAAAAAAGACCAACAACAAGAGTGGAACAAGTCAAATACCTCAATTAAAAAGACAACCAATCTTCATTTCGAATTTACATAATTTGCACATTTTATTTACCAAAATAAACTTAAAATTATATTCGCAAAACAAATAAAAACAAAAAAAAACAATTCAAAAGTCCAACAGTCGCCGAAAAGGTGCTTTCAATTCAATTTAGCACTCTGTTTCCTAGGAATCGTTCCCTACTTTAAGGAATATCTCTTCGTTCTGTTGACGTTTCTATTCGCAAATATAGCTAGTTTACATAATCAAAATTATTTTGTTTTCCTTAGAGATTGATTAAAAATTTTTTCTTAATTTGGCTACGAGCGAAATTAGACCGAGGAAAAAGAATTTTCTACCAGTTGGCAACAATTTGCAAAGCATAGTTTAACCTAAGGTGTTCACACTGCACTTCATTATATATTTGAGAACAATCTTACAACTAAAAATTGTGTTCGAATAATGTTGCTAGATATCGAATTTAAAATTAAAAAAAATGTAAAATGGTCTTACCATAACTTATCCTGATGAGGTGGTGCACCGCTTCACAGGTTGATGGTTGCTTGACATGTCTTCCTATAAAAATGTAGGGGTATTAATTCCATTACCCTAACAACAGCTTCGAACACTTACACACTTCAACTTATTAAAAAACTTATTAAAATTATGTACATAGGCACTTCTTCTATCTCTTTTTTTTCTCATTTATTTCAAGCTTTTAAATATTTCTTTCTTTTCTCTACTCTTATAATTTTTATCTTACAATTTATTTCTTAAATTTTTCTCTACGTTATTATTTCACTCTCTCTACAATAATACTTAAAATTTTCTTTACAATAGAATTTGAAACTTTTTTTCTACACTATTATTTATTTTCTTACAATAATATTTTCAAACTCTTTTCTACACTTTTATTTATTTTCCTTCATTTTTTTTTTTACTAATATTTATTACTTTCTATTATTTTTTTAATTTCTATATAAGTATTTAGGTAATGTTTCATTTCATTTTCCTTTTTATCTCCTTTTGGATTTTCTCTTCTTTATATTATGTTTATGGAATTTTTAGCTCGCACTGGTAGGTATATTATATATGCTTATACATATGTATATGGCCAGGTGAGGGTAGCACACTTTCTTGCACGGGGGAGGTTGCAGATTTACTTTCCTTTATTTTTTTTGGATCTCGCGGAAGGGGAGGGGGGGGTGGTTTGAGCGGTTTTACTCTTTTTTTTTTTTGTACTATTTTCTGTCTTTTTTTTTCAGTTATTTCATTCGTTCTTCTTCATATTTTTTTCCGTTTTGTATAATTTTTGCATGAATTTTACCTTTTTTAACTTATCGGAATTTTTTGTTTGTTGCAAAATAACTTTTTTCTCTTTTTAGGTGTTTATTTTTTTCCGGATATCGCGGGCAGGGGAGTTTTTGAGCGGTTTTTTTTTTTGTTTTCGGGTTTATTTATTTATTTTCATTTATTTTCCTTCGTAATTTCATAGTTTTTTTGCGTTTTGTGTGTTTTTTTTTCTCGGACTTTATTAGTTGTTTTTTTTTTTTTTTTGCCGTATTTTAAAAAAAAATCATTAAACAACCCGGGTTTAAGATTAATTTTTCCGCACGCAAAATTAAGTTTAATGATAACCTTCCCGGCGACCCGTACCGACTTTTTCTCACTGACACCAAAAAAGAGCTATCGTAGGTTGCAGCGGCTTTTTATAGGCTGGCCTTATGTTCGAAAGTTTTCGAACAAAACCTTCTAGAAGGAAAAGAAGGTACTTCCGGAAGTCCTCATCCTGGCCGTAATTTTAACCACAGATCAAAACTTTTGGCCTTAAAAATCATTTTCGATTTTTCCAAAAATAGGTGTGCCAAAAGTTTAATCCTCAGGTCAAAAAAACGCAAGAAAAACACTTCGGAAGCTCCTCCATGTTGCCAATACAAAAAAAAAGAGGATAAAAAAATGTAATGGTGTGAAACCAACGAAATCTCAATTTCGAAGAGAGCTTAGCCAAAGAAAACTGCTCTCGTTATGGAATTTCGCTCTGATATACCATAATAATCGACGTTTAGAAAATATTGAATTAGAAACCGATTTACCCGATCAAAATGGTTCGGATTTTAGCTAACCTACCGCCGGATATACGTATAACAGTTCGAAATGACTGTTGGACTTTTGAACTACTAATACAAATTCTTATTTGATTGCAAAAATATTAACCTGAAAGACAAAGTTTTGACCTTTGCCTTCAAAGCGTTTCCTACACAATGAGAGTTTAAACTCTGCTGAACCTGAACTGGAGTTTAAATGTAAAGTTCAACTCGCCCGGTTTCACAGTCTAATCTGAACTTCATTTCATTAAACGTAGTTTAAGTAAATTGTTTTCTCTTTCTATCTGAATCAAAGAATTTTATTTATTTCAGTTGTGAGTTGTGACCTGTGACTGGAAACAAAATTATAAAATGAAAATAAATAGTATTTTCAAATGTGTGAAGGTTTGTTGAACTGAGGTTTAAACGGCAGAATAGTAGCGATTGACTTAAACTACAGAATGAACTCTGTTCAGGGCTTAATTGAAATTGTGAAACCAAATTTGTTGTTGAACTGAAGTTATAACCCAAAGTGGAGTTTAAACTCCCACTGTGAAACTGGTGGTAACTATAAGGAATCCTGAACTAATGAATGTGTTTTCAGAACTTTGAAAGACATAATATTAATATTTTTTTCAATTCTTTCAACCGCTATATCACGGAAATGGCAATACTTATGAAAAAAAAAGTGTGGATACATTTTTTGTAGAGAATCGGATGATCAACAATTTTTGTATGAACTGTTTTTGCTGTAAAACTCACCGTTTAGCTGAAAAACGCGAAAAACCTATTTTTGCAAACTTTAACCATCAATAAAATTTTTTCACAAGGGGGATTGATGGGGATTTTTCACAATTCATTTATAATAATATTCTGAACATTCATACCAATTTTTAGCTTTATGGGAATTTTTGTAACCCTACTTCTATTTTAAGGACTAATTTGACTGGACTACAGTACAAGGAACAAATTTGTTTTAAATATTAGTAGGGTTGCAAACTGCTGATATAGATGAAACAAAAATTAAATATAAAGGGTGGTTAAATTTTAAGGGCCGATGTTGATTTTGAATAAAATACAAATTATTTAGGAAATTATTGTCATTTCGTTTTTATTATGATAATATTGGTATGGTTCAATTATGTATGGAACAATATATCGGCCAAATGGCCGCCACGACCTCGGCGGCACACCTCCGATGGTCCAAATTTTCGATGACGATCTCATCCTTTAGCTCTTGAATTGTTGCTGGCTTATCGACGTACACCTTTTCTTTCAAATAACCCCCATGATTTTGGCGGCCAATTGACATCACCACCATGTGATATAACACCGTCCTGTTGAAATTACATATCGTCCACATCCATATCTTCCAATTCGGGCCATAAAAAGTTCGTTATCATCTCACGATAGCGAACACCCTTCACAGTAACTGCCTGACCAGCCTCATTTTGGAAAAAATACTGCCCGACGATGCCGCCAGCCCATAAACCACACCAAACAGTCACTCTTTGTGGGTGCATATGTTTTTCGACAGTCACTCTTGGATTATTATTCGCCCAAATGCGGCAATTCTGTTTATTGACGAATCCACTGAGGTGAAAATGTGCCTCATCACTGAAGATGATTTTCTTCGAAAATTGATCATCCACTGTTGCCATTTCTTGCCACCATTCTGTTCATTGACGACGCTTGAAATGGTCAAGAGGCCTTATTTATTGAGTCAATTGCACCTTGTAAGCATGTAAATGCAAGTCTTTATGCATAATGTTCATCAACGACGAGCGTGAGAGGTGCAATTGTTGGGAACGACGACAAGTTGAAGTGGACGGCTATCGCGAACAGCAGCAATATTTTCTGTACGCACATTTGGACGATTAAATTGACCGAAAAAATCACGAACTGCACGATATGCATTTTGATTTGAACGCCCATTTCCATAATAAGCCTGAATAACTTTAACGCGTTGCTCGATTGTGTATCTTTCCATGGTTCAAATTGAGTTAGTCTGACATTGAGAAATGTCAAATGAAATGCAGAAAAAAATTTGACGTTTAGTTGTGGTTCACATTCAACATCGGCCCTTAAAATTTAACCACCCTTTATACATATATTGAAACAATCTGAATTTATCATTTTCCGAACCACCGATCGGTAAGGTAACAGACCCGTTTTTTTATTTCACTGGCCCATTTAGAAATCGCACAGATAAATTAACTTGTTATAATTGGAAATCTATTTTCCACTACCACTTATTGATCAAAAAATTTACCCAAATAACCCTTCATCTATAAAGATACGAACCTAATATTTAATAACTGCATTTCAATGAATTTTTAAGATACAAAGGTAAAAATTTTCAAAAAGAAATCACGGAGCTACAACACTTTTCCATATTGTATGTTCTCAGCGTTGCCACAATGTTATAATATGTAACAATATTGTTATTCTTTTTAAAAATTGTATTTTTTAAAAAATATTTGTCTTGAATTTGTTCTCCTTATATGTTTTTAAGTAAACCTGGCTGGAGTTTTATTATTTTTGGTTTTGTATTTCAGAGAACTGATAGAAACTTCATTTATGTTCATGGTTGAAATGAGCTTGAACTACGTTTCCGCCCATTTGTATACCTGCATGAAATTGGCTTGGTTCCAGTCGATAGTGTAGTTGATCGAAATCATTTTCTAAATTTTTTTTATGAAGTCTTACTTCACTTGTCCGGCGACGGGCATATGATCTATTCAGAAAAAGATCACAATTAGCAAACAATTATTCAGTTTATACAATTTTTAAAAAAAAAATTATTACACTTTACTAACTTAACTAACTATTTTTGTTCAACAGAGTATAGCGAAGAATGCTTTGGAACAGTTTGAAACTGTGGAATTAAAATACAAAATGAGAGTTTTTTTTATATAATTTGCTTAGGTAAAGTGGAGAGGATATAATAGGAGATGTCGATCCACATTGATCTTGAAAGCTTGTGTGTCACAATGAGCGGGAAAAACGAGAGGAGCAAAGCATTACACATTCTAGTAGTGCGGCTAAAGGAAGAATCTCTATACTTCAGAGTACGTCCGAAATTAGGCTCAAGCGGCTCAACTGATGAGCATTCACAGTTAGACGAGTATTACGGCGGAATTGTTTGAGGGGAGGAATGCAACTGGCTATTTCAATTGAAATTTGTTGATAGAAAAAGCGACAAAACTATAAAAGACAGTGGGCACCAGCCCAGATATGAGAGTTATACTTAGTTATCAGAAGGGAAACCAATTGAATATCAATCTCGAATAGTTATATTGAAAAGATTTGTCTATGCTTTTATTGCCGTGTTTTAGTGAAAACGATTTAAAGTAAAAGATATTCAACAAAACGATGTGGAGCCAATAGGTTAAAAAAGCTTCTTTTGTTTTGTGCATATGGTAGTTCCAAAGTGACCATTCACATTTACATGAGGAAAAACTGTAAAGTGGCAGTAGAAGATTGTTTTTGCACTTGTAAAACGTCCTAGATTTTATTCTTCTAATTTGGATAGGTTCATGAAAATACGGCTTGGTCTATTGCTTGTCACAATAATTTTGAACAAAGGGTCTTCGTTTGAATCTTACTGAATCCAACGCGATTATGATTTGCCTAAGCAAGTTTAAAAAACGAACCAAAGAAAAATCAGTCAGCAGTCCCGCTATGAGCAAGAACCGGCCCTGCTCGAAGCATTGTACATGTTCGATGCATTACGTTTGATTTTGCGGCATGATTTCATTTGCTTTTTTTGTATAACACGTTCCATACGCAAACACTGACATAAATAATTTCTGTGGTGAAGTCCCTTCACTCACTTCATAACTCTGCAGTCATCTCGAAATTCTATTTAGGAATTTTGACATTAAGGTGTGTCGACATCAGCATTGGCTTGGCATCCCAGAAAAAAAATAATTTGTCTGTAAAAACATCGGAGTGAACATCATGAATGTATCGATTGAGAGACGAGCAAAGGGAATTCAGGTGTTGGGAGTGGGTTGACAAGAGTGAAATCTGGTCTGGGCGCCAGGATTCTGAAAGAAGAAATCATCAAAATGATGGGATAAGAATGTCAATACCTACACACATATATGTTGTACATATAATGTGTAAGAACAACCGAGAACATTATACGTGTTATATCTATGTATGCATTATTATGCTATGTCCTTGTAGGTAGATGGTATTAAATAATGTGTTCCGTTCCAACTTGCTTTCAATACCATCAGAAAATAAAATTATTTTTTCTCACCCCATAAACCATAGATTAGGTTTCAAGATTGGGATTCTGTTGAAGGATATTCTCTTATATTTCATATATCACACTTCATATCAGAATGTTGTGAAGGTGTACTCAAAACCTACAAATAAATCCTCCGATTGTTGTTCCTTGAAATATTCGTACAATTTAATTTACAAAATGTGGTCTGTGGGCTCGAATTCAATGTGAAATCAGGGTGCGAAATGCGAGTACGAAATTGGAGAGATATATTTTGATGGAAACAAGGATGTTAGCATTCAAAAACACCAAACCCTTTTTTGATATAATTGGATTTCCACGTTTGGGATTGTTATCTTAACTAAGAACAATGTGTGGTTTAGGTCCTTTGCTCATGCTACCGATCCAAGATAAGGGTCAATCGACATTAGTATATCTATATGATACCATGAAATGCATGCTTACACATACATATACACATTTATTATCCTATTCGAGCCACTGAAGTGATTCGGAAAGTTGGCTTTATAATTCTACATATAGACCGCAATTTAAGATTCATTTGATTTGGAATTAGTTTTGTGTATTTGGGATATTTGACGGTCCATATTAGCCTTCATCCGTTGGCCCTTTATAATGTGGAACCTATTTGCTAACAAACAGTCGAAATCAGGCACCGGAGAGCCAAACATTTTTTAACCGAAAAAAGTTTCCCGTAGAAAAGGTCAACTATCTGTAATCATCCCCGGGCTGGAGAGATGAATATTTTGTTTATGTATTTATTGACATATTCAAGATGTAAATGAAGTAACCGGAACCGGAATTGAACTTTTCTTGTGAGGGTTTTTATTTAATACCAGCAGAATTTTATTTCTTATGGCGTAACGGAATGTAAGTTGAAAGAACAGACAGTTTTTGTTACCTCTTCCGCCGCGTCGGTGATCTAGAGATGTTTACTTTTTAGCTTTGGTTATTTAAATATTCTTTTTTTTACTTTTATAAGCCTGGAGGTTAAAACGGTTTCCAAGGACATTAAATGTGAACGTTAAGCTAAGGAAGTTTATTTATCATCTCAAAAAGCTGAAATGATTTAAATATATTTGTATCAAAGTAAATTCCATTGTTACATAATTTATGAACCAAACAATTACGCCAGTTTTAATTTTCGTATTCATATCGAGTCCCAAACAAAATTTTTTGGTCACCGAAAAATGTGAATTTTACAGAAAACGAATTTCCCTGTTTTTTTATAATTAGCACACACTCAAAGGTTTTTTGTATACCCTTAATATGTCAGAGACACAGCGTGAGCATTAGGAAACAAGGGAGGGGTTAGAAAGGAGGTGTCGGTGTACATTGGTTTTGAATTCTTGAACATTACAATGACTGGGAAAGACAGAGCGTGGTAAGGAATTCCACATTCGCGTAGTACGGCTAAGAAACGAATCTCTGTACTTCACAGTACGACCGAAGTTGGGCTCAAGGGTAAACTGATGTGCATTCCTAGAAGTGCGAGTATTATAGCTGGCAGCTGGCTATTTCACTAGAGCATAAGTCTGTTAAAATAACGGTAAAAAAGGGTGAGGCAAGAAACATTACGACGATGTTGGAGTGACGTAAATGAGCCAATTATGTTGTTGTCACCAATCATTTTAAAAGCTCTTCTTTGAATACTGTAAAAGAGACTTAAGTAAGTTACTGGAGCACCAGCCCATAGATGGGAGTTATACTGAAGTTTTGGACGTATGTAGGTTTTATAGATTGTAGCCAGATCAGAAGGAGAGAAGAATTTCTTGCACAGTCTCAGAAAACCCAAACATCTTGCGGCATTCTTGGCAACATCGCGTATGTGATCGTTCCACAAGAGGTGGTTCGTGATGCACATACCGAGAATATCGAGATGTTCAGTTTCGTTGATGCAAGTGCCACTCATAGATAGTAGCAAGGGGGGTATATCGCGCTTTAACGATACAAGACAGCATTGAGTTTTCGAAGCATTAAATTCGACACGGTTTCTTATTCCCCATTGTACAATGCTGTTTAGGTCGTGATTTAATGAGCTTATCATATTTTGTCGTTGCAGTTCCACATCCGAAGAGGAGGGATGTGAGTCTGAAAACGAATATGAAAAGCTAAGAGTACTATCGTCAGCGAAACAGTTAATTGGATTAGAAGTTACAGACAGGAGATCATTAATAAAAATGAGAAAGAGGGTTGGGGACAAAACGGAGCCCTGGGGCACACCAGCATTTATATTGTGGGTTTCAGACTTGAATCCGTCAAGTACAACTTGTATTGAACGGTTCGAAAGAAAATTTCTAATCCAAAGAAGTAGGGAATCGTCGATGCTGAAAGCACGCATTTTCGATAAAAGAGCAAGATGCCAGACTTTATCAAATGCCTTTGAAATATCGAGTGCAATAATGTTACTTTCTCCGAAACAATGTAAAGATTTGTTCCACTTTTCGGTTAGATAAACCATCAAATCACCAGTGGACCTATTGCTACGAAAGCCGTACTGCCGGTCATTAAGAAGCTTTCGTTCTTCAAGATATTTCTTGAGCTGATAATTAATCAGCGTTTCCATGACCTTGGAAAGAAGGGACGTTAGTGCGATCAGTCGATAATTTGAGGGAGAAGAAGAGTCGCCTTTTTTTGGAATCGGCTGAACAAATGCTGTTTTCCATCTACTCGGAACGAGCCCAGAAGAATAGGATAGATAGAAAAGCTTACGCAGGGGTTTTGCTAGCGTGGAAGAACACCTCTTCAGAATAATAGCGGGGATACCATCCGGACCAGCGGATTTATGAATGTTGAGATCTTTCAGGACTCTTGCCACGGTACGAGTGCGAAAAAAGATTTGTCCCATAGAATCACTAACGCGCTCAAGAATTGGGGGAGTCATGACACTATCCGGCAAGGTGGAATTTGCGGCGAACTGCCTTGCAAACAAGTTAGCTTTATCAATAGAGCTAACGAAAGGAGTGTCATTGAAAACAAGCGTAGGAACCGAGGAAGAGGAAAAATTCCTCATATTTTTTACAAATGACCAAAAATTCTTACTGCCTTTGGGACATTGCAGTATTTTTTGCCTTGATTTTTGATCATGTAAAAATTTGGTCCGTCGAATATGGGCGTTGCAGGCCTTCCTGGCTTGTTCCGGTTTTCCTCAGTTGGGTTGGCTCTAAAACACCGGAAGCTTACCTGTTTTTCCTTGATAACCTCTTTACAGCTCAAATCAAACCATGATTTATCCTTGGGTCTGATACTTTTAACCCTATTCGGGATAAAATTTCTCATTCCCAAAAGAATTATGTTAGTTATCATATCTGCGCTGGAATCTACGTCACTATCGAGGAAGCATAGTGACCAGTTAAAGATCCTGAAAAAGTTATTCAAACCGTTCCAGTTGGCTTTCTCGTACTGCCATACGGTTCTTCTAGGAGCTCTTTCTCTAACTGGATTTGTTTGACACGAGAAATTTGACTATGGTCAGATGTGCCTAGAGGCGTCAATACACTTATTGTGTATTTATCAGGGTCAGAGGTAAGAAACAAGTCAAGAGTATTTTCCGCTCGGCCATTAACGTCCGATATTCGAGTAGGCTCGTTGACAAGCTGAGTAAGGTGGTTAAACTCAGCAAAAATCTCAACACACATTCCTTCGGGTGTTGTCTGGCCCGAATGAAGAAGCCAAGAAGAATTGTGAACATTGAAATCACCCGTAATAACGATTTCAGTGCGAGGATCTAGGGAAACAATTCTTTGCATGGAGTCGGACAGAGCATCAAATTCGTGAGAAGTTGAAACTCTATCCAAATTTGGGCTTCTATAAAGATAGCAATAGTGAATGATGTGCTTATTAATGGAAAATTTAAACCACATAAAATTGAAGAAGGAGTTGGTGCAGCGACCATATTGTGGTAAGAGCTGATAAGCAACATCATTCCTAATATATATGGCGAGACCATGGTGGGAAAAGAATAATGGCACCAAGCTATACCCATGAATAAAGAATTCAGCAGGATCGGAATCCTCACCCACTTGGGTTTCACTCAGTGCCAAAACAGCTGGCCTGTTAGAAACAGTGTGGATATACGCAGCCAGAAAATTCGCTCTCAGCCCGCGAATATTGCAATAATCAACTCTAAAATTACCAGCCATTACAATATAACAAAAAAACTAAAACCAAAACAGACGAAATCTAAGAGAAAAAATCACTGAATAAGATTAATTAAAAAGCCTTCTCAGCGCAACATCACTAAAAGTGTTATGCCTTTAGTAGTGACGTTGAGTTGATCCGAACCCTAACAATCAATCAGTAATCCTCTATACATCTGTTATCGAATGACCTAGCAAATGCAAACACATGAGAGAGCTTATATAAGCTCAGCTCAATGCATGCACCCACTAAGCCACACAACTGTAGGGAAAATTGATAGAATCGAAAAAAAAAACGATTAAAGTCTCTTTTAATCTTTTAAAGTTTGACACGAATCTTAGAGTAATTTTAAATTTATTTTGACGTATTTAGAATATTGCTTTCGATTTGTCGTTAAAAAAAATTCAGATTTTGTATAGCTGTTTTTTAATCCATCGAGATCTCAGGCATCCTCCAATGGAATTTGACAGTTTATGGCTTGGTTGATGGGTAATATACTATATTTTGACCTATTTAGACTATTTCTTTCTAGATGCCTTCCAAAAGCCCTAAAATCGCAATTTTCTCGAACAAAAATAAAATCCAAAAAATTTCTATTTTTCGGTGAAAAAATTAAGATTTTTCAGAAGTTTTTCAATCAATTGACATTTGAGATTTTTTTTACGTCTTTAACAAAATAGACATGAAGCTTTATTTCCAGATGTCTTGACATAATAAAAATCTCTGAGAAAAAAGATGCATTCCAGAACACATCCCAGTACCAAGCAAATGTTTTTATGCACTCGATTTAAGCGCCATCTACATCTCAATATATCAACAATTTTTATTCATTCTATATTCACTCTGATTGCTGACCAAATTATATTCACTCTTGATGTTTTTATTGTTTTGCATGTAAAATTTTGCTAACTTGGTTATTCACTCGTTCAAAAAAATACGGCTAATATTGTTAATCCAAAGCTGAAGTTTGTTTAATTGGTTTCATTGCCTTGCATAAAATTAAACAACTTTTTTTATACTATGCGTGCACACAAGGGGTTATGAATACCCTTATAATGTTAATCACAGTGCGAGCAATAAGGAATGTAGGATAAGATGAGAAAGCGGATACTGATACACATTCGTTTTTAATGTCTCCACATTGCATCTAGTGGGAAATATTGCGGCGGGTAAAGCATTCTAAATTCGGGAAGTGCGGCTAAAAAAGTATCTCTGTACTTGATAGTACGACCGAAATTAGACTCGAGGGTTCTTACTTTTACTTTGTCAACTTTCACTCAACTTTTACTTTATCGCAAGCAATAAAATGAATGTTAGTTATTGACGGAGTTTGAGAAGCAGCATTCCATTTCGGAATCGAAAGTATGGCATCGATCGTTATGATGTTTAATAAATCAAAAATCTATTGAAATCGAATTGTGATACTATAGAAGTCTATTTAAGAATGTCACTCTTCTGGTGCAGTACATTTTCGACAATTTTCTGTCAAACAATTTTGTCGAAATTTGTCACCTATAAAATCAATTTTATTGCTTTCAGGAACAAGCGCGGTATGTGTAAGGAAACATATTAAAGGCATAGGTTTGAAAATATTTATTTTCAGCATCAGTTTCGGCAGCAAATTAAAAACTTTATTTTTGACTTTATTTTTCTTTATTTTTTATAACAATTTGATTTTATAATTTACTTTGATTTTTAAAACTTTTTATTTAATAAAAAAAGGAAAATGACAATTGAATGGCCGACCTCGGCGACTGACTTGACATTGACAAGAATGACAATGAAAAATGTGCAAAAGCACAAAATGTCCTCCACGGTTGAAGGCACCAATAACCGGTATTTGTAAATACTGGGAAAATGGGATGCGTTCAACCGTGGAGGTATTTATAAAAGGCGCCAGAAGTGTTCATGAATACTGAGGTTGTTGGCCCTCAGCATTCAGACCAAAATGCGGACTTCGCACGTAGGACTGAATGCGGAGTGCCGACAAAAATATGCATGAACAGCATCATTTCGCTTTATGTTTAAAAACTTTTTCCAAAATCTGAAATAATCTGAGTGTTTTATTTTTATTTTATTTTATTTATTTACTTGCCTAGAAATTTTGTACAATAAAAATATTATTTATATAATAAGGAAAATAAAAAGTTTTAAATATTCTTAGTAATCGATATTCGATAGTTTCAATCGATCTGTATCCTTTGTGTTTCCCGAAGCATTTTACTCGATCGTTATCGATCCTCATTGACGCGACTGATAGCGTGTCATGAATTTTTTTTACAAAACTGTCACTGAGGATCCATCTTTAAGCCACGTTTATTCATAAGAAAATTAAGAAATACTATATCGTCTTCGGTTCCTACGCTCGTCTTCATGTCAGCTCAAACGAAAAAGCTTATTCGCTTAAAGCACAGTTTGATTTTAATTTTACGCTGTCAGATAGTGTCATGATTCTTCCTGTAATTGAGATATTAAATGATATGACGATGATCTTCTTTTCAATTCGTACAGTTGCAAGGGTACTTAAGGATATCGATGTACAAGAATCTGCTGGACTGAAGAGGTGTTCTTGACTGGCAAAACCATTGCATAAGCTTTTACATCTGTCCTATTCTACTGGTCACTTTCCGAGTGGATGGAAGATAGCATTTGTCCAGCTTGTCCCTAAAATAAGCGAATCTTCTTCCAGCTCTAAATAACGTCCAATTATACTTATATCCCTTCTTTCTAAGTTCATTGAAACGCTGATAAATTATGATGAAATATCTCTTACAGCAATAGGTCCGCTGGTGATCTAATGATATATATCTACCCCCGAACAGTAGCATACATTTTTCCTACGTTTTTGAAAAGCATAATTATTGAACTTGATATTTCAAAAGTATTTAATAGAATTTAATAAATTAGAATTTATCAAGCTCTCTTATCGAAAATGCGAACATTTGGTATTGATGAATCTCTTCTTCGTTGCACTGGAACAGCTTTCGAACCGTTATATATACCATACATTTATACAATATGTATTGGTCGGTTTTTGAGTCTGAAATTTTAAAAATACATGCTGGTGTCCCACAGGCCCAGACATTTTTCAGCCCTTCTGATCTGGCTGTTATATATAAAACATTTCCCATATTTGCGCAGGTGCTACAATAACTCACTTGAATCTCTTGGATAGAATCCAAAAATAAAATAAAATGCACGACTGGGTCGCACGAACTTGCTCCTATGTAATAGACTAGGAATTTTAAAAACGAATGTTATTAGAGAAAACTGTTCAAAAGCATAAAATATTTTTTTTAAATTCTTGTATAACAATACTTACAAACTTATAAAAAAACTTTTTAAAAGATTTTTAAGAAAAAATTTTGATACGCCAATTTAAAGTTTTTATTATTATTCGAATAAAAATTAAATTTACAAAAAAAGTATTGAGCCGTTTCTGAGTTATTGAATTTTC
Source organism: Chrysotoxum bicinctum (assembly GCA_911387755.1). NCBI lineage: Eukaryota > Metazoa > Arthropoda > Insecta > Diptera > Syrphidae > Chrysotoxum > Chrysotoxum bicinctum. The sequence continues at coordinate 264,814,232 of OU426988.1, forward strand.
AAAAAAAGAAAAAAATAGATTTTTTTTTTTCAAAAATTCAAAAAATATTTATTTTCAAGTTTTGAAGTGCAATGTGTTTTAAACTTTTTAGGAGCTTCTCTATTAAACATTTTATTAAGATCCGTTATGTGGATAATGAGAAATTCAAAATTCGAAAAATGGTTCTATGGTAGGTACCTATACAAGCTGTAATATCTTAATTTCAATTTTTTTTTTTATTAAATTAACGATCATAAAAATTTATTAAAAAAAAAATTATCAAAATTCTAGGCGCTGTTTTCGAGAAAAATACGATTTTTGAAAACCATTTTTTAATAAATCTAGCATGAGGTTTAAAAATATTGAGTTTTGAAAAAAAATTTTTAAGTTTTTTTTTTAAAATCCGAAAATTTTTTTTTTGAAAATTTGAATAATTCTATTTAAGTTTTTGGGAAGCTGTAGCAAAAAAAAAAAAAAACGATCAAAATCGGTTGTACCGTTTTTGAGAAATTCAAAAACAAAAAAAATGGTTTCATGGGGGGTATCCTCAATAACCATTTTTCGGAAATTTTTTTCAAACATTACCTAGCTTTAATTAAATGAAATTTTTTCGAACAGATTTTGAGAAAAAAAATATTTATAAAATTTCGAAAAAAATTCTTTTGACAGGTACCGTTATTTTTGGTCTTTAAAAAAAAAAGAAAAAAAAGTGTGGGAGGAAAAATTAAAAATGATATCTACCAAGTTTAAAGAAAATCGGCCGAGCCGTTTAGGCTGTAGTCGAACCGACCGACAGACAGACAGAATTGCGAGACCCACTTTTTTAGTCTTCGCTATCATCGTAATGTCAACTTTGATCAAAATCTCGAGTTCGATTTTTTTTACGAATGCATAACTTGCCTTATAGTATTTATAAGTCGCAAGTAAAAAAGAGCTTTAAAATTAAAGTTGATAAAGGTATAACAGAAACATTTTAATCTCTCGAGCACTGTTTCTTGTCTTTCATTTTTTTACCTCCCCTTAAGCAATTTAACCTTAATATTTGCGCTTCAGGAAGTGCCCATCAGTTTAGCATTGACCCTAACTTCGGACGTACAGCTAATTTCAGAGATTCTTGCCTAAGCCGCACTACAAAAATGTGCAATGCTTTACCGGGCTCAATATTTCTCTGTCATATGTCTGGATATCATTCAAAACCAATGGGCATCAGTTTCTCCGTTTCAATCTTCTCCAACTTTCCTAAAACGCTCGTTGTGCTCAAAATTTTAAGGGTAATTCTTTTAGTCCGCGAAAATGTCTACAAAAAACTGAATTCTTACTATATGAAACAATAAATTAATATTTTTGTAATATGCCAATCTTTTTTGGTTTTTCAAACATTATAACGATCTTTTTGGTCAAGTGAATAAAATATTATGATGTCTAATAGAATTTCACAAGGTTTGTATCAAGTTCTATTGGGACTTTGGTCCCATCATCAGCAAAACAAATTGAGCTTTATGTGCCGTCTGAGTTAGATATAGGTTTTAAATATGATTTTGGGACTTATATCTTAACTTTTAACTATATGTAAGACATGAGTCATCTAAATGAAAATTCGAACCTATGTCGCGTGGTCTAGGTAATCGGTATTATATATCTGTGGTGTTTGGTAGTAACAAGATAACTCCATAAAATAATTAGCTTCCTTACATTCACTTTACATCGAGCTAGAAACTAAATGGCTAAACCCACTTTCTTAAAACTTAGAATATAATTTTTCAAAGAATATTTTCATAAATGTTCCAAATTTGAAGAAAACCAGGCAACTCTTTTCAGCCCTAGCTGCATGTAAAGGTGACGTAAGAACTCAAATTATTTTATGGACTTTTCATGTTTCTACCAAATACCACAGATATATTTTCTTGGAATTTTAGTTCCATCTCTGCTTAAGACATTTGACATTTACATCTCATTTAGGTGAGAAATTAAGTGCCAAATTCTATTGGGGGCTTATGTCCTTTTTTGAATAGGTCCCAAAATCCATTGGTGTATTGTATAATTATGCTTGTCTTGAATGTGCATTTGAGTTCTGTTGTGTTTCTTAAGTAGGTACAAATTATTTCTGCGTATTACAAAATAAACAGCTGTTTTTTAATTTGTAGGCACCTACATATGTACATAGAAACAAATTATTAAATCCTCAATTTCTATATTACTTACTACTTAATTTTACTTCGAAAAAGTCTTAAATCAGTCAACCAATCATCAAATGCCAGGCCTGATTTAAATCTATAGGTTTACAAATAGTTGCTATTTTAATCTCATATAAAAATAAGTGGGTGGTTATATTTGCTTTGGTCTAAGTTAAACTAAATAATCTTTTTTAAAAATCAACAAAAAAATTTTAGCCTCTTTATGCAATACTGTTCAGTACAATAAAGAACTCAGGGCCACCTTCTATAGGAACGATGTTCATATTATGTAAGAGCCTGTTTGTATTGTCTCTTTGTTAGATTAAACGGTAAATGCTTTTGGTTGTTGGTGTCTATGAAAAATGTGATTATGCAATGTAAATAAAATGTAATAAGTTTAAACTCAATTAGGAACTCCTATAAGCTGGCATACTCTATGTCTATAAATAAAAGGGCATAGAATTGTGGCTTAACTATACTTATAAAGCGTCCTAATCCTCATAGGTGCATCAGACTCGAAGCTACTCGTATTTCATTCCAAAATTTCACAAAAACCATTCGAAAACGTAATATTTAAATTTAATGTAAATATTCATAATTACTTTCCGAAACTTTCCCCTGGGAAGTTGTAAAAAACATTTCACAGAACAAAATGCTGGTAAAAACTTCTTTTGGGCTGTGTGGATGCTATAAACTCGCTTGCATATTTTATATTGCAAAGCTAGTTAGTCACGAAATTCATAGTGGCAAATTTTCCTTTATTATTATTTATATACGAAACAGCCATGAAATATGAAACCAATGTAAACCTTTTGTGTGTGAAATTTTTTCTCTTTATTTTCTTTGTACTCTTTCAAGCATGAATTACCAAGTGAATGTTGCAGGATACCTCCGGGCGTGTGTCCATTGCCTTGTTTTATATTTGGTTGCAAGCATCACCTCTACCAAGTACATCGTTTGTCTTTTACATATCATATCACTCAAGCCTTATGGAGAACGCATACACTCTCTAGACACACTCTTAGCTGCTAATTGCTATAAAAGATACACATGACTTTGACCACTTTAGGTTGTTCATACTAGAAAATGCTTTGTTTTTGTTTTAACCTCTTTGGTACTTGAACTCGTGTATTCTCGTACCCGGGCCCACCATTCGAAGAAAGGATAGTGGAAAAGGGTTCTGTGTGTTTGTGCATGCATAAAATATTTAATAACTAGGAGTTGTTGTAATGAACAGAGTTTCAAATTAAACGCTTAACCATTTTTGGTTTATGAAAGTCAAGAAAGCCTTATTAAAACGTTTTAGCGGTTGAAATGCCACACCAATTTAATTAAACCTACTGCTAAGTAGATTAAACCGCAAGGATGGACAAAGACCCTAAGTTCTCCAAATTATTGTACAGTCCTTTAAATAATCAAAAAGTTTATATCTACATCCCAAAAGCAATGGTGTCAACATAAATGTGCGTTTATTTCATTTAATTTTATTCGTATCTACATGCTGATAGTTTCGTGTTAAATAAAAAAACTAAAAGAATTTACTATCCACATCAGCCCAATAGGTCCTAATGGAAACCGAAAAGATAGTTATAATGATAATCGAGAAAGAAATATGAATGAATGGCATGTACTCTCAGGTTGACCTGGAGAAGTTAGTAAAGTATTTATCAAGTTGGTAACTGCAGTATGGTGAAGTGATACTTTTACTTGGGTGTACTCAAATTCGATATAGCTCCAGCTTGGAGCACCATAACACATAATGGCCTTTGATGTTGCTTCAAACACTCGATACTTTGAAGCTAAATCTACATCTTTGCTGTGTTTATTAAAATTAAGGTTTCTTGTTATAAAGACACCCAGATAATTATGATCATTTACTAACTCTATGTGGTGCTTAGCAAATTTCTATTTTTCGTTAAGACAGCCTGACTCCTGCAATGTTGGTTGACTTTCAGCCCCCTCAGTATTCAGATAGCCTGTATAGCATAAGTTGAAGGCTATGTGCGTTACAATATAAAGGTCTCTTAAAATACCCTTGAGCACGTGTGAATTATAAAAAAATAAAATGCACGACTGGATCGCACGAACTTGCTCCTATGTAATAGACTAGGAATTTTAAAAACGAAAGTTATTAAAGAAAACTGTTCATAAGGATAAAATGAATTTTTTAAATTCTTTTAGTAGTAAGAGATGAAAACAGAATGCAATGCAAATATGAATTTATGCAGGAACAAAAATTGTAAGTCGTTGTAGTGGTTCCTTAAAAAAATAAGCTTTTATGTACAAAATTTTTAAAACATTTTTAAGAAAAAATTTTGATACGCCAGCCTTAAGTTTTTATTATTGTACGAATAAAAGTCTAATTTCAAAAAAATACTAAGCCGTTCTTGAGATATCGAATTTTTCAAAAAAAAAAAAAGACTTTTTTTCTAAAAATTGAAAAAATATTTTTTCTTGAGTTTTTAAATGCAATGTTTTTTAAACTTTTTAGGAGCTTTTTTATAAAAAAATTTCATTAAACTCTGTTATGTCGATAATGAGAAATTCAAAATTCGAAAAAATCGTTCTATGGTAGGTACAGTCAGTAATGTCTAGATTAAAATTTTTTTTTTTATTAAATTATAGATCGTAAAGATTAATCAAAAGAAAAAAAAATATAGCAAAATTCTCGGAACCGTTTTCTAGAAAAATACGATTTTCGAAAACCATTTTTTAAAATTTGTATGGAAGGTACAGTTAGTTTTAGATAAACCAAAATTTTTTTTCTCAAATCTTGTAGATTATGTTAAGATACTTTTATTTGTCAAGTTTGAAAAAATCGAGCATAAGGTTTTCGAAATATTGAGTTTCCAAAAAAAAAATTTTGATTTTTTTTTTTAAATCCAAAAAATTAAAAATTGAAAATTTGAATATGTAATAATATTTATACTTTGGAGGAGGTTTGGCATAAAAAAAATTATTTAAATCGGCTGTACCGTTTTCGAGAAAATCAAAAACAAAAAAATGGACCCAGGGGGGCTACCAAAAATAACAATTTTTTGTAATTTTTGTTTCAACCATTACCTAGTTTTAACTAAATGAAATTTTTTAAATTTTTTTTAAATTTTGTGGGACAGTTTTTGAGAAAAAAAAATATTTATAAAATTTCGAAAAAAAACCGAATGTTAGGTACCGTTATTTTTGGTCTTTAAAAAAAAGAAAAAAACGTGTGGGGAGAAAAAATCAAAACCCATATCTACCAAGTTTGAAGAAAATCGGCCGAGCCGTTTAGGCTGTAGTCGAACAGACAGATAGACAGAATTGCGAGACCCACTTTTTTAGTCTTCGCTATCATCGTAATGTCAACTTTGATTAAAATCTCGAGTTCGATTTTTTTCCGAATGCATAACTTCCCTTATAGTACCTATAAGTCGCAAGTAAAAATATTTAGGAACCGACCAGGAATTCAGTAAACAGTAAAGAGCAGCTGTTACTTCCACAGTAAATTCTAAAGCCTAGAACGCAGATCGGGAAAAATTTTGTCTCCCATACATTTTTTTTCCTGGGACAAATTTTGTCTCGGATATTTTTCCGAGCAGTACGCAGTTCGCGCGCAAAATTCATACTATTGTGAATTGCTCTACAAAATGTCTCCACTAAATTTTGCTAGGAAAAAGAATGATACAAGCATTATTTGCGGGACAAATTTTGACAGCCACCGCATTTCCGAAAGTAATTTTTTTCAAAATCGGTTTTATGTAAAAGGTGCTGATGCTTCTCTTGAAAGCATCGAGAGGAGATTCCAAAAAGGTATGAACGACTTTTGTAAGACAACCCGTTCCAGAGATATACTACTCGTACAAAAGACATTAAATTATTTTTTAATTCTCCAACTTCAAACTTTTGCGCGAGATTTGGAAACGTTTTGTAGAGATTAAAATTGTAGAGATAAAATTTTTCTTGTCTCGATCTGCGTACTAGGCTTAAGCTTCTAAATTTTTATTTTTGAATCCTTGAGTGCAGTTTCAACTTCAGCTGAGGTAATTTAGTAATACTGGAAGTTTTATTGTAATTGATGATTTCTTGTATTCGTTATTTTTTTTCCCGCACTGCTAATTCTTCGAAAGATAGAATTTCATTGCTGATGCTTGTATGTCTATAGGTTTAATATTTTTGTTTTTTTGGACGCTACTGATTAATTAAACTTGAATGGTTTTCAATCAATGAAATTTTATATCTCTTGGCAAATGCAATGTTCACTTGTTTACTGGAATTTATATGTATACCAAGTTATATAATATTCAATTGAGCGAAAAGTAATGATCGAAATACTCCATTTAAGCATAGACTTACTGACTATTGGTTCTTGATGCATACATTTTTTTATTAAAAAAGAACCATTAGAAAATTTCACCATCAATGAAAAATTAAGTTTAATTCACTCCAAAAACTTACTGCACTAATTTTGATGTGAAGTATTCTATTGACAATTTTAGATTTCCAGATGGACTTTGTTTTTATTGCATTTGTGTTAGTATCCGTTGTAATACTTCAGAAAAATCTTTAGCATTTAATCAGAAATAATAAAGAATCCTTAGGTAAGGTTAGGTTAGAAGAGGTGATGATACGGAAAAGCCGCACCGTCCCACTCGGATCTCAATGGATCCATTGGGCTCAGCAGAAAGCAGATAAGAATGGATCGTGTGGAAAAAAGAGGGGAGGGGGGGGGGGGTTTCGATGCATCCTTGAACCATCCTGAATTTCAGATGAATTTTGGGTTGTTCTCCTTGAGGCTGAGGACGTCAGATGGTCAACAAATAACAGACTAGGTTTCGAGGAACCGAAACCTATGGCTGAATATTTCGAAGAAAATAACAGAATATTTACACAGTGGGAACCCAATGGGCAGAACACGAGCTATTCATCGGACTTGTGCAGGGGAAAATATTTTTTCTCCGAATTGGGCGATATATCTACCCTGCCACTAATGATTCTGGCGAGTTTTGCTTGCTCCGTATGTATCACGATGTCCCGGGACCCAACTGTGGGTAACTATGTTCGTTGCACTAAGAAACTTCAGTTAATTGGTTTCAACAGAATAGTGATTAAAAAAATGGCTTTAATTATCATTGAAAATATCGGCATTTCTGGTTTACTACTTCATGTACGGCAAGATGTCTAGCGGCTTCGCAAACTGCAAACACTTATGCTTGGAATAATTTTCAAAAATTTGGAAGATTTATTGATCTCTTAATAAGTGGGTTATCTGAGTAGATGTCGTACCTTTTTAAATGCCTTCGAACCTTCCGTAAGCCCCGAAACATAATTAGCATTAATAACCCGGTTTTCACTGTCACTCTTGGTTAAAATCTATGTGCGGTGTTACATAGTCCGTCTGACTGTCTATGTTTGTGAAATTCTTTATAGTTCTATGGCCGTAGTGCTCCCTTTTCTTATAAAGTCTTAAAATGCTCTTTTTTCATCAACTCAACATAAAGTAGTGAAAGAAAGTTTATTGGGCTTTGATTTTTCCTGGTTTTTTGATTGGTTTCTTTATCTAAGGCTGACCAAGCATGCGAACGTTATAATTATCCCTATTATGGCCGTTTACATACAAATAATGACAGTGGGGCTAAAACCCCATCATTTTGCAAAACTGCTACTGCGAGAGTAAAAAACCATTGAGACCTTCTTCTCTTTTCCTTTAATATTTTCATTCCAGTTTAGTTTATTAGTTTAGTTTAATTAATTAGAACTAAGCTTCCTAGAAAATATTGGCTCATGCCAACTAAAGTTAAGTTTTGATAAGTCTTAAAAAGCTTCGCAGGTCCTCTACTGCGCTCTATCTGCAAATATCTGATATTAAGCAGCAAATCTTTACAAAAAATAGTTTTCTATTCTAAGGCTATATGACAAGAAATATAAATTCTAATAATTTATTGTTCTAACGATTTTTTTAAGTTGTCGTAAATATTCTGCCTGTCTACATGCCACTGTTTTATAATATTAATCCTAAGAATCCGCAAAGAAATTTTAATGAAAATAAAAAAACCAATTTCAACACTCAAATTTATCCTCAAAGGTTTTAAGAAATTTAAATTTTTTACTAAATAAAACAATCTATAACCCCCATCGCTTCCCAAAATTTCTCCTGTCCCTCACTCCCCATTTTTATACAAAGCAAATTCTTGACCCCAATATCTCATTATTTGTCATTATTTGAAAATTCGTTAGAAATGTTTTATCATTCTTTTCATCTCCTTTTCGAGGGTGACATTGTCACCCAGCTTATAAGAAATTATTTATCAAACTTCGATTTTCTAATTTTAATGTTTTAGTTGCTTGTGTCCGAAAATTAAAATTTTTTTAATGTTCTTATATTCCTAAAATTAAAAAAAAAAAAAAAAAACAACTCCCAATTCCAATAGATTTTGTACATTACATTGTACAAAAATTAACTTCAATTTGATCGTCAAACGATCGTCAATTTTGACGGATACATTGCCTTAGTCAATTATGCAATTATCCTGCTTGCTCGAGATCTGTTTTGGCGTTTCGAACAGTTGATTTTTGCAGTTTCCTTTTCAGAACATCTTGAAATTTTGACACAAATGACGTTTTGTAAAATGGCCATGCGTCTGTCAGAAATATCAATTCTGATCATCAAATTTCACCGCGAAAGAAATTCAAAATTCTCAAAAAAGAAACAATGCCACCCTAATGTTTATAGAAGTTGTTCATTTGTTTTCCTTGCACAAATTAACATTATGTTCTATCTCATCAAAGTAAGAAAAAACAATTTTAGAAAATAAACCGGGTTAAATCTCTCCCAAGGGTGTGATTCAGGCTAAGCAATGGAATCGATAAATTACTATCCTTCATAAAAACAGGTGCGATTAGGCCCACATTATAGCTTTTATACATATACGCACCATGGATTCACGGATTTAAACTATGAATTATCCTAAGGTAGGTGTAGCTATGGGCTCTACCTATGTGCACATGTTAGTAAGGCAATAAATTAAAAATGACTGCATATAAATCTGAGTACATGAAATAAAATTGCTACCGCAAAATAATTTGGTGCTAGTGATGTTAATTGCATTTCAGGCACCGCATATCTCATTTATTGAATACAAAATTTTATCTGGTCTAATTATGCCTCACTTAATCCCTGTTTTGGTTTAGGCTATTTCTCTTGCCAATAAACGTAACTGATATGTTTGTAATAATTTATATTTAATTTAGTGAAGAATTCAAGGAACCTAGGGCATGAATTTCACACTTTCTGCACCAAATAGAATTCCATATCAGACATTATTTTAGAATTTTGAAATAATGCATTTATGCAGTTATTTAATGTGCAAAACTATCATGACAACCATCATTTAGAGGTTCATTGTTTTATTTATTTATTCAAATAAGATGAGCAGTGATACATTATAAAACAATTCAAAACTATTTGATTGTTTTAATTAAAACATACATGCTCCTTTTATTTTGCAGTTAAGTATTCAAAAAAGTGGTTTAAAAAAAATAAACACACAGGAGCTTGTTTTCTGTTCTAAGATTTGAACTCTTAGTTATAAATCGATACGGTGCACAGAGGAGTATTCGACCTCAAAATCCGGTCAAAAATATTTTTTTTGTTTTTCTTATTGGAATTGGCCTAAAATATTATTTTATAACTTATGATGCATTAAAAAGTTACACTGAAAAAAATTTTCGGGTTAGATAAAAATAAAATTTTTTAATTAAGTATTTTTTTTTTTCAATTTTATTTAATTCATTTTAATTATTTATACATGAAATTTTTTCGTTTGTTGCTTTCCTTAAAGATCATTTGAATGTAATTTGGTTATATATCTAAATTAAACATAATTTTTTAAACAACAAAGGGCAAATTGACTAAAAATACCTCAAGACTAAGAAACCCCATTAAAAAAAAATGTGACAAGATGGGTGACTTTTTTTTATGTACATGAGATGACAAAAATGTACAGTTAAATATAAAAGAAAAATGTTTGCCCGATCGTACCCGGAACTATAACAAAAACACTTTTTTTTCCACCGAAAATTACATAAATTTTCATGTTTTTCTATGCATTCTTGTCATCTCAATTTTTAATACTTTATCAATAAAATATATGGAAATTTCTGTATTAAAATAAAGTACATACCTTAACCTTAGACATCCATTAGAAATTTTTCACAATTATCACAAATCACAATAAAAAAAACAGACTTCAGTGTTAATGATTAGAAAACAAAATAAGCTTGTGTGGCGTGAGCTTATAAAATTGACTAGATTTAGACTAAGATCTTGAGGATTAGGGGGTCAACAGTTATTATTTGAAACCGGTTTTAGTTAGCATGGGTATTGAGGAATGCAAAAAGCAAAAATTAACGGGTCGAATGCGATTTTTTTTTTTTTTACTTATGACCGGATTTTGGGGTCGAATACTCCTCTGTGCGGTGTTCTAATGTGCAAATTCATTTTTTTAATATTAATTGCAGTATGGTTTTGAAAAGTGAACTTTTTGTTTAATGTTATATAACCAATGTTAGTTCCGCTTGGCATAATTGTTAGTGCGTTGAACCGTAATGCAGAAGGTCTTGGGTTCGATTCTCCGTCGCTGCAAAAAAAGTTTTTCAGGGGTGTACTGCCCAGTCTTAGATCTATGTAGATTAACTTGCCAACGAACAGCGTCTATGGCTTTCAACATAATCCGTGCCATCGCTCATATTCAGCCTGATATATTATACTCCATAGCCAACGGTTTTTTTTTTTAATTCAAAAAAATATTTTTCTTAAAGTTTTAAAATGCAATGTTTCTTAAACTTGTTAAAAGCTTCTCTATAAAAAATTTAATTGAAATCCGTTTTGACGATAATGAGAAATTCAAAATTCGAAAAAATAGTTCTATGGTAGATACACTCAGTAATATCTTGTTTTAAAAATTTTTCTTATTAAATTATAGATCGTAACAATTCATTGAAAGAAAAAAAAATTTAGCAAAATTCTCGGAACCGTTTTCGAGAAAAATACGATTTTCAAAAAACAATTTTTTAACATTTGTATACTGTAGATTATATTAAGAAACTTTTATTCATCAAGTTTGAAAAATTCGAGCATGGGGTTTTCAAAAGATCGATTTTCCAAAAAAATTTGAATTTTTTTTAATTCCAAAAAAACAAAAAAATTGAAAATTTTAATAAGTATGTAATAATATCTATTTAAATTTTAGAGGAGCCTTAGCATAAAAAATGATTTAAATCGGTTGTACGATTTGCGAGAAAATCAAAAACAAAAAAATGGTTCCAGGGGGGCTACCAAAAATAGCCATTTTTTGTAAAATTTTTTTCAACTATTACCTACCTAGCTTTACCTAAGTTTTTTTTTTAAATCTGTGGGACAGTTTTTGAGAAAACAAAAATATTTATAAAATTTAGAAAAAACTTTGTATGGCATGTACCGTTATTTTTGGTATTAAAAGAAAAAAAAAACGTGTGGGGAGAAAAACTAAAAACCATATCTACCAAGTTTGAAAAAAATCGGCCGAGTCGTTTAGGCTGCAGGCGAACAGACAGACAGGCAGAATTGCGAGGCCCACTTTTTTAGTCTTCGCTATCATCATAATGTCAGCTTTGATTAAAATCTCGAGGTCGATTTTTTTTCCGAATGCATACATAACTTGCCTTATAGTACCTATAAGTCGCAAGTAAAAATGTTGATACCTTACACGCAACTTATTTTTATTAAATAATTTAAACATCTACCCGTCTTTATTGGTTTGAAAATCCATTATTAAAGCTTTGGTCAAATTAAGAATTCTTTGTATGTACCATGAAAGGTATGTATGTATGTAGGTTTCTTGCTCCCTTAAAAGTGGGTTTTACTTTGTCACATCGCTAAGATGATATTCATATACATGCACTTTTAATGACAACATTATACAGTAACTCTCAAATTATAGGAAAACAATTTCTAATTTTAAATACTTAGAAAATCACTTTTTATCGTTTTTTTTCCTCTAACTGGTGAAATTTTTTCTTAACAGAATTAAAAAGTAAAAATGACAATTTTAAATATTAATTAATTTACATATTCCTAAAAACAAAATTTTATTCATCAATACCAATATAAAGATGCGTATTGAGTTTCCAAAAATGTTCATGAATATGCTTTGAAAAGCGGAAAAACCACACTCGGTATTTATCATATCTGAAACTCAACCAAAAACTCTAAACCAAACCATTAAATAAACCTTACTCGGTTCCTCCACACTAACGGCTTTCAATTGATGAAACTTCTACTGCAAAGTCGAAGTTATCTGGCGATAGAAACGTACAAATAAATGTGACCTCCAACTACGAATCATACAACACCTATACCTCAAACTTCAGCATAAGTACATCTATAATGTATACATAATCTACCAGTATATTGATTCTGTAAAGCGGATCAATTATCCCTGCTTTCAAAAGTTATGAAAGCATGAAAAGTTGTATATGATACTGTATAATTACACATTTATGAAAGTAGAACCAACGTTAGCCTCTCTTCTCTTATGTTTAACTTCCTAAGGACAGATATCGATTCTTAACCCGATATAATTCTGCTGCTTATAACACTTTTTGACACAATATAGTTACACAAAATTTTTACGGAAATTCTTCAAAAAATTAAGGCAAAATTTCTATGACAAACAGTTTTGCCAAAAATCCGATATATCACAATATAATACACCTACACTTTCGACTTTCACGTAAAATATTGCCACGTCATAATTGTAATCAAGTCTGATTCCCTTGTGTCCCATTGCGAGCTACCTAAGAATTTCAAAACATATTTTCTGCTGAGTTGAAACAAAATATCGACCAAAAAAAATCAGTCACTTAATCTACTACTTTGGATTCAGAATAGGTAATGGTAGTTATGGTTATTATAGAGATGTGTTCCTTAAAAATATTTTTCTTATGAACGCCAAACTCAAAAAGCTCCCAATCGAGTAAGATAATGTTATGCATACCAATTCCTGAATTCCTGAACGATAAGCTGAAAGAATTAAGGTTGCAAACAAGTTACAAACAATGCTACATATTTAAACGCGACCAAACCGGTCCCCAAGCTAAAACCAAAATGCTTTCCAAAAAGGATCAAATTTTCTAGGAGCCATCGTAAAGTAGAATTATAAAATAAGCTTTCCAATTATTTCATCTATCCCAGTGTTCGTTGGAAGTAAAATTGTTGCTAAAGTTACAAGACCCACCACCCCACCCATCGGCATGGGATCATTAATAATGAATAAAAATGTTCCCATCAAAATTTCATTATAAAAAAATTGAGAGCGAAAGTACTCGTATTTTTGTCAAAGTTTTACTGGACAAATGGGATGCAGTCTTAACTTTTCGACGTTCCGATTTCGAGTTCCAAAATTCGGAGAAAATACAAATATGTCAACACTGTGATACGCGTCTCGAATTCTGATTATGCGATGAAAGTGACGACGTTAGTAGTGTTAAACGTGCCTCTAATTAGCCACCCGTCACGTTGATATTCATCTGAACTTTTAAATGAATGCCAACGTATCTGACAATCGTGTAGGTATTCTATTTTTGTTCTTGTTCAGGATTCGGGATACTTTTCTTAAAACCTCTTTCACAGCTCCTGTTGTCAAGGATATAATTGTGATGTGATCTGTCCGACAGCGCATGCCTTGCAATACTTTTCAATCTTTATTTGGAGCCTAGCTCCGATTGTATTGAAATTCCTTGTAATGTAAATTCTATTAAATGCATGAACGAATCCTGATACTGACTAGTTTTACATTGTTGTATTCATTAATTGATGTAATGCTGGTGTTCTTCGACAAGGCTCTGCTTGTGATGGGCTATGAAAGGCCTGAGAGTATTTCAGTTCTGGCCTTAATGTTTCGACATTTCCAAGGACCTTTTGTGTGCTTGGTATCGATTGGAAGGATGCTAATGACATTTAAACAAAAATAATCGCTTTGTGATAGATCCGGATTGAACTCTGCCAAGTAGTTCACTGAGGCAATTTCCCATTATCAGACACTGTGAGGCGGGTATGTAAAGTATAGGTGTTGAAAGGGTGCAAAAGGGGATGACATTGAGGCTCGCAGCGATTTGCGAAGATTAAATTGCTTTGGGTCGTGAATAATTTTGACAAAATGTGGATTGTTTGGGGCAATCGATACCAAGGATTACCAAATTATCCCCCAAATTAATTCGCTCAACGATAATATATATATGTACATAAATAATGTATATACAGTCTCTGGGTAAGCTGAGGATTTGGTTCATGACTAAAGGATAAATTAACTATATTTTGTGTATTTTATGTGAAACAAAAACTCTTGAAAATATACATCTTTGTAGTTTTATTACCCCAATAAAAGTCTAAAGACTTAATTGCCAATTTCATGTTTGTAAGTTTTGTGGAAAAGCTGTAATGGGCTTAGAAGATTTTATAGAAGCATTGCATAGCCAACACAGTTATTTCCTTGCACAATGCAGTCGAATCTGTTACAACAAAGAGAATCCAAAATTTCAACTTTTTTTAACTTTGTAATATAGTGGTTTCGGTTATAAGTTTTATCATTGGGTGTTCGTATTTCTTGCCAAAAGCGTGGAAAGAAAAATCGAGCAAAACGATTTACTTTCGATATAGCTATATGTACATATGACTGTGTAGGTACTCGGAAATTGTAACTTATGCATTCGTAAATTAACCCAATTCGAGGTTTAATTAAGGGTATGTCTTTACGCCTACAACATGGGTTGATTTTCTTGCATCTATTTTTGAACACTTGCTTGACCAGTTTACATTTATTGAAGATTAATTTACAGTGCCTAAAAGGCAACTCTTACAATCATTATAGAAAATATGTTTTTTTCAAAAACGGCAGTTTTAATGAAAATGTTTTCTAAAATCTTCTCACAAAGAATGAATGTAGTACTGGTGCCGAAATTGCAGTTTTTGCCGCCCTAGGTAAATTGATATTTTGCAGCTCAAAAGTATAAAGAAAGAATTACATTTACTTTCTTTTTTTTACACGCCATCAGTACTGCTTAATGCAAGCATTTGTAACAATATTTCTTTTCTCTTCGGGTTTTTTTCACCTTTAGATACTGGGAAACATCAGCTTGTCACAATCATCATTTAGCGTGGTGTTAGTTGTTAGTAAATAGATATACATACATATAGCCTAACACTCTACTAAAAAACGAACAAATATGACAAACAAAGAAATAATAAATATTAATCTACTATCTGTAGCTACAAAAATAACTTCAAGTCAAATACTACTTGCTATAAAAACAATAACGTTACGAGTAGTTTCCAATACTTAATGAGAACGCTCATACAACCTGTGCTTAAGTGTAAGCTTTGAGTAACTTAAATCGAAAACATCATGGTTTATATTAGCCTCATGTTTCATACGTGTCAAAGGCTCATTGAGACCATAATTGGTACGGTGGAAGTCTATATGAAAAATTTCAGAGTTCCGAGAACTGTGGCTTCTAGCTTTAAAACGAATTTGTTCTAGAAGAACCGGTGTATCTATGGAACCAACCAAAAGCTGGTGTAAAAACATAACATCGCTGACTTTCCGACGTTTTTCCAGAGAATTCATGTTTAAAAGAAGAAGGCGATTGCTGCATGAAGGAAGATGATTTGGGTCACTCCAATTAAGATGACTTAATGCGAAGCGTACATACGTTTGACAGATTCGATTCGATCAATGCGTATTGAGTAAAATGGCGACCATACAGAAACAGCATATTCTAATTGGGGACGAACAAAGGTGTTGTATACAACAAAGATGTTACAAGACTACAAGAAAATTCGTTACTCCAATGCTTAATAAATCCAAGCATTGAGTTTGCTTTACTGACAATTTTCTCAATGTGGAGTGAAAAGTCTAGATTTTGCGAGAAGTGAACGCCCAGGTCACATGTTGTTTCTTGATTTAGCTGTAATTGTAACATGTTGGGTTTTTTCTTCACACATATCAGAAAACATATTTATGTCATTTTGAAGAGAAACAAAATCAGATTGATTTCTGATGATTTTAAATAATTTAATATCATCTGCGTAGATAAAAACTCTACATGATTTTACAATTGAAACAACATCATTGATTGATACTATGAAAAGAAATGGACCAAGGTGACTACCTTGTGGAACTCTAGAGTCCTCATTAATTGGATCTTTCGTTAAAATACTATTTTATAAATTTTGATACTGAAATGGTGCTTTGCAAGATTTTAGTTTTGTAAATCTTGTAGCAATTTCTTCTTATCAATTAAGAATAAGCATATCTTTCTTAGTACAAATATGTAAAAGCATAACTTAAAAGAAACGTTTTCCATAAACGTCCGCCATGGATGGTACTTACTTACTTATTTAGGTCTTCGGACCTATTAGGTCCGTGTGGTTCCCCTTCCAGGGCATAGGGCCTCCACTACTCCTACGCGTGATCGTGTACGGTTTGTGGAGATGTACCTCAGCTCTCTCCAACTCTTCCCCAGTTGTGCTGATTCCTCTTCGACCGTTCTTCGCCAAGTACTTCTGGGTCGGCCCACTCCTCTGCCTCGTTGCGTGAGAGGGTTCCATTGCATCGCTTGACTCGCAATGCACTCGTGGCCTTTTGAAACGTATGTCCAGTCCACTGCCAGTTACGTTTTTGTATTATAGAGTCGATGGGTTCCTGACCTGTCCTCACATGAAGTTCATCATTGGATATACGGTTAGACCAGAAAATCCGCAAGATGTTTCGCACACATCTATTTACGAACGTTTACAGCTTTCTTGTGACAGTGGCTGTTACTTTCCATGTACTGCAGGAACAGTCGTAGTCGTTGGTCTTAAGGCTTATAGAGTTGTTTCTCCATATTTAGGACAGCATTCCGAACGCAGCCTTTGCTTTCCGAATTCGGCTGGTTATTTCTAGTTCAGTCCCGCCATCAGTAGAGACAATACTCCCAAGGTATTGAAAACTCTCTACCGTCTCTACTGGTTGTCCAGAAATATCTATTTGAGTAGATGAGGAAGTTCCAAGGCTGATTCTTTTAGTTTTTGTCGTATTGATCTTAAGCCCGACGGTTTCTGCTTCTCTCTCCACCCTTGTTGTCATTTGATGGAGATCCATGATCCTATGAGAGAGTAAGCTCGGAACTTGCCATGAATGATGTCGGAACAAAATTCATCAAGGAAATGTGAAGAAGTAGCCAACAGTTGCTAGTTTGCTGGTTATGTTATACATTTGGTTTGACGTCTCCACCACTTGCAAGTTCAAAAAATCCACTTCTTTTAAGTGAATCATCTTCGGAAGCATAATTAATTTGCTTAAAAACTTATTCAAAATAACCATTGACAATATATTTTAATTTGAATACGCGTTAATCTATAGTCGAGTTGCTTTAATACTTGAAGAACTTTCATTGGCATTCCAAACTTTCTCCTGTTATCAAAGCATCATAAATATCGTGTTTGCTTTACTTCACCGGGTATAATCCCATGACAAGTGGACAGAGATATAGAAATAAAGATGCCTAAAATACATTTCTATTAAGAACAGACAAAACAGAAGAACAAAATATTTGAAGTAAAAGTTAAAGTTTTATTGAAGCAGACGGACGTGTTAAACTTTTGTCGCCTTAAAATATACTGTAGTAATTATTTATATAGGAAGGGTATACAATGTGTCGTTCTAAGCAAATACACGTTTGCATCATAAAACGCACGTAACGCCCATGTTCCTCCGGTTTGAAAAAAAAAACAAATCGTAATTTGGTGTTACATTACTTGGTAAAGAAAACAGCCGCTTAAAGAAATGCCTTTCTAAACTTTTAAAAGCTTTGGAAGTTATGAACTCAAAGACTTATACCACACATATGCACTGAATGTTACGTTAAATACTAGCAGCCCTATTTATTAGAATTCGCTAAACGGGTGAATAGTTTTGCAATGCATAAGTCTTATTCATCCACTATACAAATTCGTATTTATAAAACATTTTTCTACCCTCATAATTATAATGAGCTTATGTCAAATAAAGTACCTAAAAGTGAAAATCTATTACATTTACCCGCCATAACAAAGCTCAGCTGTTTATCAAATTTAATAAACAAAAATGGAATTACCAAAAACTAAAAGTATTCCTGGAATTAACTGGGATTCGGCGGATAAGGTATGTCAATACTTGTATTTAAATTGTATTCTGCAAATACTCCTCAGCAGTGGTACCACTTTACTTTACTTCTTTTTTTTTTCAAAAACAAATTTTTTTTTAATCTAGGTACTTCCTACTTCGCACCATCAGCAAAATATTGAAATCTACTCCTTTTAAGAATCTCTGTTTCAACCTACATCAATTTTACATAAAAAGCCCAAATCTGCTTCTTTTTATCTACAGTGGATCAAAAAAGAAATCGGACATACACGGTTTTTCTCTTTAAATCACAAAAAAATAGCGTATTTCTGCATTTATGCATAGTTTTTACTATAAACTCTGGATATTTAGCAAAAATTACATTTTTATTAACAAATTGTCATCGAAATTTAATTTAAAAGAAAACAATCGTAAATTTAATATCAACATTATACAATCCATTTTTAAATGTATCCAATTTCCAATATGCATACAATGATAATAAAATGAATAATAATGGAAATCAGCTGGGGTTTGCTTTAAGTGTATAATAACCAGAGTTTTAGATTCTTGACTTTTTTTGGTAGTATATTTGACATAAGGAAGGCGTACCTAAAACGGCTAAGAAAATATATTATAAATAAGGATTTGTTTGACGTAGCGTAAGCCCGAAGTAAGTGCTTCGGCTCGGTTTAACTATTCCGAGGTTGAACCCAGTATTAGTGAAAAATAATAAAAAAGACTGTTACTCGATAATGAAAACGTATAGTCTTAGCAAAAATATATGAAGCTAGGTAATCAAAATAAATTTACCTTCTACAAATTTGTACTTTTTGAAATAAGAACAAATTAAAGAGAAGTAGAACTAAAAATGTATATACGAGTAGCTGCCAAGACTTGCACTAAAGAGACGAGAATCTTTTTAAATTTTGACATTTTGTTATGAGCACATTTATTTCTATGACCAGTGCTGCTATTCAAACAAAATCTGAAGAATCGCAGTAGATTGTAGGAAAAGCGCAGTGGTGCAGTAGATTTAAAAAGTAAGAAAAAATTGCAGTAGATCTACTGCTTTCGCAGAAAAGTCCGAACGCTGGGTTGAATGTAACCCCAGAAATTCCATACAAAAATAATTAACGTTGTTAAAATAAAAATGCACAAATACACCCACATGTGTACACGCTTGCGTGGTGGTGTTGTTAAATTATATTTAATTACAGTAATTTCAATGTTATAATTCTTTATACACGAAATTTAATTAAAATAAAAAAAAAGGAATGACATTTGTAAGTATGGGAAGGTGGCCTAAAATGGCCCCACTGAAAATAAAATCTAGGTATATATGATAAAAATCTAGGTTGATTTAACAAAAATTTTGTCAATATACGTCCAACAAAAAGTTTTGTCAAATTGACAAAAATTATAGAATTTTGTTGAGGTAACAAAAAATATTTTGTTGTATCCACAAAATTATTTTGTTATGCTAACAAATAAATTTGTTGAAATAACAAAAATATTTTGTCAATATGACAAAATTTCGTAGAATTTACAAAATTAATTTTTTATATTAACAATTCTTTTGTTGTATTAACAATTTTTTTGTTAGTGTTATTGTTTTTTTATTATTATCGGATTAACAATTTTTTTTTGTTAAATGAACAAAATTGTTTCGTTAAATTAACAAAATTGTTTTGTTAAATTAACAAAATTGTTTTGTTCAATCAACAAAAATGTTTTGTTACATTAACAAAATATTTTGTTAAATTAACAAAAATTTCTTGTTAAATTTTGTTAAATTAACAAAATATTTTGTCAATTCAACAAAATATTTTGTCAATCTTACAAATTTCTTTTGTTGAATCCACAAAAAAACAAAATCAATTTTGTCAAAATATTTTTTTTTTTTTGGGATTTAAGTCCACAAAAATTGGCGTTTCGTCCCTACGATCTCACATGCAACCATCTGTGAGGGCGTATGGACAATACGCAATTTTTGTTAAGTTCAGTTAATCTTACATCGATTTTTTAACAAAAACCAAGTGTGAACTATATCATACACGAAAGAAATTTTTTGATTTCCTTACAAAATAGTTTTATCTATCTGATAATATTATTTTATCAATATTACAAAATAATTCAACCCCAAAACAAAATATTTGTCATTTTAACAAAAATGTTTTCATTTTTTGTTAAATTGACAAAACAAATTAACAAAAACTTTGTGATATTGACAAACATTTACAAAACAGATTTTTTGTAGATACAACAAACATTTTGTTAACATCACAAAAAAGTTTGTCGATGTGATAAAAATCTCTGTTTTATTTTGTTATATTAACAAAACTTGGTTTGTTAAACTGACAATATTATTTGTATTGCATATTTTGTTAAACTGACAAAAAATCATGCTGGATTATAAAAATTTTGTGAAATCAACAAAATCATTCTTTCGTATTGACAAAAGTTTTATCAGAACGATAAAATTGTTTTGTTAAAGGTCAACAAAACGTTTTTGCCAATATTACCTAGGAATTTATTTTCAGTGCCCCTAAGGAAAATGTGTCATATCTCGCAAAAATGAGACATTTAAACTTAAATGTTATATTCTTTTCAAAGCCAAATCAATAACGCTTACATTTTTTTGCTTTACGAGGTTAAAAAGTTCAAAAAGTATTTAAAGTATTAAAGTTTCAAAAACTCTTCAAATTCCAACTATCAAAATTGTCCGGGTAAAATGGCATACTGGTATGCCATTATACCTTTGCAAGTAAACCAAAAACCACTTTTAATTTAATTTGAACTTTATTTTAAACAAATCATAGTTCAAAGTAAAATAAACATAAACAATACTCAACAAAAAAAATAAAAACAACAATTCATTTAAAACAACTTCACTTAAAACAAAATAAGGAAAAGTAGAAATTATAATAATACTCAATTATTGCATTTTTTTTTTTTTTGGACGGCATTTAGAGTTTTTGTTACTGCATTATCAGTCCAGGACTGCCTCTCTGTACATCGTTTATATTTTCCAACCATTTTCACTATAAAGAAAATGAAAATGTAAGGGTAAGTATAAAATGGCACACTATGCCATTTTAGGCGAGCCATTTTGCCCATTTAGGGTTCTTTTATTTAAGTTTTAATTCCGAACACACTGAAATAGTTGTAGGCCACCTAATTTCAGTAAATTAATTAGAAATACTTAATACTTACATGCATTTACTGTTTTCTCCAAAATTAAATGTTTTTTATATTTTTTTTTTTGTCAATAAACTTTTTACAACATTTTATTGGTTCTACTTTTGTAGATGGCTAGAGATAGTTTGATCTGTAACTTTTCAAATAATAGCTTGAAGCTGCTAGTATTTCGTTTATGTCAGTAATGCCAGATAAACTAAAGAATTGTGTTACTAAAACCTTCTAATTCTGTCTGATTCTACAATTTCTATCAAGGGGCCATTTTACCTTGGTGGGCCATTTTAGGCCATCTTCCCCTACATATATTTAATAATTACATTTAAGGAAAAAATGTTTGTATACAGTATTATTTCAAAATCAAAGAAGTTCCTGTATGAAAATTTTTATCGAAATTGATAGTATCAGAAATGAGAAAGTTGATAATAAAAAAAAAGATTCTATGACAGGTGCCGTTAATAACACTTTTTTTTGACGAAAATGGTCCACACAAATTTTTTTTTTATCAAAATCATTAGGACCATTGTCGAAATATATGAGATATTCCTTAATGACTCTATTAGAGAAACATATAAGCATACATAGGTTGCGGTACATACCTACAGACAGAAGGAATCACCTCTTTTTTGTGTCAATTTTTTTTAATGTAAGTAAAAAGTCATTTTGAAATCTACTTCTTTTACTTTTTTCAATTTACTTCACTTTTTACTTCAAATTAAGTTCGACTTTTTTCCCGGAAGTGGTAACTCTGCTCCTGAGACAACTTATTCAACACAAAATCTCAATAATCTAAAGTCAATTTGCGACACTAACACGTAGGGGAAGAAGAAGAATGTGTAGATAGAGATCACGAAAAGAGCTTCTTATTCTTGCCTTTAGTCCACAAAAATTGGCGTTTCGTCCCGGCGATCTCACATGCACTCATCAGTTGACTTTAGGGGCCTTGTCAATATTGTTAAAGCCCAATTTTTGTTAGATTCAGTTCATCTTGCATGGATTTTCTGACAAAAATCCGATGTGAACTATATCCAACCAAGATTAAAATTTCATTAATTAACGCTGGAAAATTTTGCCCGTGATTAAAGTTTATGAAACTTATAGTGGATTTTTAGTAATCTGTAAGATTTATATCCGTAGATGAATAAATAAATATGGCTGTAGGTATTTGCACTCCAGATTAATGTTTTGGTTGAAAAAAAAAACTTGAGCCACTTCATGTTTAGTGCTTAATTAGTCGCATTACTTACATATGTAACTTCTGATTATGTGTCAATAAACCTGCCAAAACAGACACACCTGTACAACTTAGATATTTTCATTATTAGGAGACTATTTTTCATCTGGTTTTCTTCTACCTTGCCTTGCTTCCAAAAATTACTATTTTAACTTTTTGCCTATTAACTTTGAGACCCCAAGTATCTCAAAATAAACCAAATCTGTTTATCTGTATCTGCAGTTATAGAGTAAAAGGGTTATCTGCCAAAATAACCAAATCATCAGCATAAAGCCGGACTTTCACTCTAATGTTGGCATACATTGCTCTACCAGGAAGAAGGTCATTATCAATAACCCATAAAAATATAACACAAATTTTCAAACTCCTTAAAATTCCCTAAAGCTGTTCTTTGGTCGAGAGCTTTATTTTTCTGTTTTAAGTATTTGCTATTTGGAATGAAAGTCTAATATTCCATACAGCCTAGTATATCGAAGTAACCATAAACCTTGATGAATATCTTCACAACGGTAATTTTAACAAAAAAGAAAAATTCCAAATGAATGTTTAATAACCAAACCAAACTTTTTCCTTCTGTGCCATCATTTCGCAGCTTTAATTTCACATAAAATGCGTTGAAGTAGCTGGACCTTCGTCGTCATTGCGAAACCATAAAAAGTCATGTAATGCGGGAAAGGACTATCTGCAAGAGATTTTTGAAAAATAATCATAAAAAAACAATAACAGTTAAAAAAATAAAATTCCCATAATTTTAATAATCAAAACATACCATCAAAACAAATGCGAAAGCATATCTCCCTTTCACTTTAGACAACAAAATTCGAAGAATATAAAAACATGACCCCTCAAGCAGTTTTCATATTACTCGTACGTTATGAATATTCCCGCAATACCGGGCACCTCATCAAGTTATATTAATAAACAAGCATCAGCGCTAGAAACAACCAAAATAGCATTTTACAATATTCCATCATTTTATTTGTCGGAAAAGTTGCTTGCGAGTTTCACAGCACCCAACGCATAACGCGCTTTCCATACAAACCAGCCAAAGCAGCTGTTGGCAACATGTCAAGAATTTTATTTCTGTTCGCATTTAAGAAGAAGGGAACTCTCTACTCTATCGTATTTTTATATTTTCACAAAACTCAAAATATACTTACACGAAAACAAACTTAAAAATTTTGAACACGCTTGTGCCTATTTTCGAAAAAAATGCACCTGCGAGCATCAGTGCGACGTACATCAACACATGCTGCATGAATTTAACTTTAATTTGTTGCATATATGCACAGCATTAAAAAATACCCATACTTTTGCGAAAATAGCAACAATATACTTGAGCTTCATGCGCGCCATAGCGTAATCAACTGGGCGTTCGAAGAAACTCCGCATACGATATACGAACTTCACGACTCGGATATGTCGTTCCTAGAGTTCATAGAATGATTTAATTGGAAGAGATGTCTCTTGTACAGAAAAGATCCAAGGCGAACAGATGGAACTTTTCCTTAATGGAATGCGAACAACTTTTTGAGTTTATGTTCTCTGGCTGAATGAAAGTAGTAATTAATCAAGAGGAACAAAACATGCTTCCAATTCCGAGAAGCACCTATGAAGGGGACCCCGATCCATGGTTTTAATAAAATTCAAAAGTGTGTTTTTATTTTTGAATAGTGTTTCCTTTGGTTTTTTGCTAGTTAGTTTCAATTTTAATAGAAAACAGAAAGTGGAGATGTGTTTTGTTTCCTTACTAATGAAATACAATTATAGAACTTTTGCACATGGTAGAGACAAGCAGCCATGTTTATTTATTAACTCGAATACTTGTTTTCAAAATGACATATTTTATGAAAAAATAAGAGCTAAAAAATGGAATACTTTTATTGTGGATGGAGTGAGGAAAATCCAGAGACGCAGTCGTGTCATGTTACCTTTTAACACAAGAACCCACTACTTGTGTTCGAGACCCCGTGCTGCTAAGTGAACAAGAAAACTTCATTACCAGCACAAAATGGAAACTTTTTTAATCACGGAAATGCGTTTTGAAAAGGATTCTTGTGAAAATTTCAATTAAATATTATTATACAAAATATAGCTAGTTCCCGATATGCAGGTCCTTTTAGTATTTAAAAAATATACTAAATACATCTAGACTATTATGACTTTTTAACAATAACAGGAAGATCATCAACTTTTACGTTTGAGCTTGTGTAACCTGATCAAAAAAAAAAATTAGAATGGAATCTGAAAGTCAGTAGTAGGCTCTAGAGAAAACTTCTAACTATTTACTAATCTCTAAACAACGATTCGATTTAGATTTAAATTTTCATAAGGTACGTAAAAGATAAGGTTAAGTTAGGTTGATGTGGCTGTCAGCAGAAGAGCCGAAACACTAACAGCCTTATTTTTTTTTTTTTTTCACTAATACTAGGTTCAACCTCGAAATAGTTAAACCGAGCCGAAGCACTTACTTCGAGTTTACGCCACGTCAAAGAAATCCTTATTTATAAAATATTTTCTTTGCCGTTTTAGCTACGCCTTTCTTATGTCACCAATCTAAAACTCTGGTTATTAATTATACACGTAGGCAAACCCCAGCTGATTTCCATTATTATTCATTTTATTATAATTGTATGCATATTAATAACTTTAAAATTGGATTGTATCTATAATGTTCAAATCCAATAAATGAATGTACCACCCGCATTGCGTCCCCAATACCGTACAACGTTAGAGCGTTTGAAAAATATAAATAATTCATCAATACAAAATATGTATTTATCCTTTTTGTCTTAGTAACAAACGAAAAAAAAAATAGCTTACACTCCTTTTTGTAAATTTCACAAGATGTCATCTCAAAATGACATTTAGATACGAAAACGGCCTTAAACATCCTATGAACCAGTTTTAGCATTATGAAGTATTAATATAATAATGAATAAATTCCAAACCGCGTTGCGCGCTTGCCTATTTAACAGTGTACTGTTATTAAAACTATTAAACATTTGATTAAATGAATGAATAAATTGGGGTATAAAAACACTGCGACCTAAATTTTTACTGTGCCCCCCATCTAGAACTGGATGAGGTTAGCTCATTGTTACAGTTCTTCCTCCAAGTTTGTTCCTTTCAGGAATCGAAGCATTTGGAGTATTTTAAGGGAGGATAATTCACTCTCTTCCTTCCAGATTTTTGATCTTTTTGCCTCCTCTTCTGTTTTGATTTTATTTTAAATCACGTTCTCTCCTATTCCGCAGTATCGCTCTGGCCCTATAAGGTGTGTCGATGCACCTATTTTTGCTAAGGAGTCTGCCTCTTCGTTGCCCTGGACACCAACGTGGCCTGGTACCCAATGAAGTGTCAGTGTTTTTCTTGCCCAATTCATTAAGCTTACTCACGCACTCCCAAACAAGTTTGGAACTAATGGCGTAGGAGCTTAGTGCTTTTAGTGCAGCATGGATGTCTGACATGATTGCAATGTTTTGGTTTTTTCTATCGAGGTTTCTTTTAGCACATATCATATACCTATGGCACTTACTTCTTCCTAGAATATACTAGTGGACTGTCCCATCGGTAAGAAGAGTTTAGTTCTAGGCCCAAAAACTCCAGCACTAGTCCCTTCAGCTGTTCTCGATCCATCAGTGTACAATTTGATGCCATTTTCTTTTAGACTGTAGTTTACTGTTTCGCCTAGCCAGCCGTTTTGAAATGTTTTTCGAAGTTATATCTCTTGATGGTACCGTCTCTTGGGATGTCAAGAAGGTTTGTTACTGCGGATCTGAGTATCGAGTCTTTTACCCTGTTTCCAATAATTTTACCCGTCCCAGTACCCTCCTTGGCAAACCTCATTATGGCTCCCTTAGCAGCATTTTCAATGGCCACGTGTAAGGGCGTTAAATGAAGGATGGTTCCCATTGCTCCTGTTATGCATATACATGCAAGCCTTTGCAATTTGTCTAGTGATTTCCTAGTTTTGTTAAGTTCGGTTCTTTTATCCCATGCAGTCGTCCCATAGGTAATGATGTTTGGTTTGCAGCCCCATAATTTCTTGCATATCATAAGGGCCTTTGTGGCTTTCCCGACAATTATTTCAAAATGTTTGTTCCAGAGGAGTTTGCTATCTAGTGCAACTCCTAAATATTTGACCTCCCACTGGGTGTCGATTACTTCTCCCGCCAATCGAATAGGTTTCATGCGAGGAAGAAGTGATCAGCAAACCCAATACATCGAATCCCTTGGGTAGTTAGACTTTCTAATAATTCATCCACTACAAGACTCCACAGCAAGGGTGATAATACCCCTCCCTGTGGACAGCCTCTTGTTGTGATGACTTCCTGGACGTTTAGTCCTGCGTATGCTTCCGCATAAGCATTTTACTTATCCATCTGACTATAGTGATGGGAAAGTAGAGCCGAATGAACTACTTCGTGAGAGGTGTTGTCGAAGGCCTCCTCAATATCAAGGAAGGCGCATAATGCCGTTTGTTTAGTATCTAGAGCTCTCTGTACTGTATTAGTTAGCTCGTACAGAGCGGTTTCTGTGGATCTACCCGCTCTGTAAGCATGCTGACGGTGATTAAGGGGCATGTTTACTAATACTTCCGATCTAATGAAGTTATCAATTACCTTTTCCAAAGTTTTCAGTAAAAAAGATGTTAAGCTTATTGGTCTGAATGACTTAGGAAGGATATGTGGTATCTTTTTGCCCCACTTTGGGGATGAAAATTACATTTGCTCTCCTCCATAGAATTGGTATGTACCCAAGTGCAATACTACTTCGAAGTAATCTTATAAGATAGGGCATTAGTTCCTCCTTACCTTTTTGCAAAAGTGCAGGAAAGATGCTGTCTAAGCCCGGTGATTTGAAAGGTTGAATTTTAAACATTTTCTAACTAGTATCGTACTAAAAGAATTTTCTTAATAAATTGCTTCGGAACACACCTAAAAAAATGACATTTCATGTACAAAAGTAAGTACACGAACCTTTTTTGATGTTTGCAAATGTCAAAGAGTCATGTGAAGCTATACTTCATCCAACAAAAATATGCAGTACACGTCTTATGGGAGAGCTTTTTCAAAATCAGTAGCGTGCTGCACCATACTAAATTGAAGGAACTCCTCCATAAAAAAAGTGTTTGTGAGCCCATGAATTTTCGATTGCATCTGACGCAGGCCCGACGTCCTATTGACTGCACATCTGAGTGTGCACTGAATTGCTGTGGTCTACGGCTGTTGGTGCTTTTCAATTTCAACCCCCATTAAATATTGATGTGCGTTCAGAGTTACCCTTGTTCATTTCGTAACTTGTTCAGTTTTTTTTCCTTGGGTTTCTGTTGAGGTGCTTTTGATTTTAGAGCTTTAAAAAAAGGGTCTATTTAAAATCAACACAACGATAACCCTGTTAGAGCTTTAATGAAGGACAGATTTATGCAATTCACTGTAGCCAGAATGCGAGGAAAACGTCCTATCTTGCCCACACTGCATATTTTTGTTGGACAGAGTATAGTACGATACTAAAAAAAAATAAAGTATGTATTCGATGATTTTAACTTTAATAAAAGGTTAGAGAAAGTATGTACCCCTTGGCATAATGGTTAGTGCGTTGGACTGTCATGCGAAAGGTCTCGAGTTCGATTCTCAGCCGCTGCAAGAAAGTTTTCATCAGGGGTTTACTGCCTCTTGCGAGGAATTGACAAATCCTCCAAGAGTATCTCTTGTCATGGAAAGTGCTGCTCATTAGCCGTTCGGAATCGGCAGAAAATTGTAGGTCCCCTCCATTCCTGGTAACACGCACACAGGAATGGTTGAGAGTTGTAAGTCACTAGGTCCTGGTTCACTTCGAGCTGTTGCACCACCATATTTATTTATTTATGTATTTAGAGAAATTATGATGCTATATTCGATTCAAATGTTCAAATTCGTTGTTTTAACTTAGTATCATACTAAAACAGCTTTAGCATCGTACTAATTTAATTAAAATTTTGCGCCATTCTCTCTATCATATTTCCTACCATTGGTAAGCTGTCTGGAAAATGAGTATTTAGCAATAGGTTTAACCTTTGCTCCTCGTTTTCATTGAAACTACCATCGGCGGCGGAGTAACGAAGTGCCAAAAAGGTTAATGTGTTATCTTTGGCTAAAGCCTTGTGTAATCTTGTATTAAACATTTATAGCGCTTCATATTCAGAATTGGCCAAATCTGTTTTGTCACCGAGCAGGTGGTGATATTGTTGGATATAAGGTTTGTTCTCTGTATATGCTTTAGCATAAGTGAACAAGTAGCGATGGGAATACCTTATTTTGCCTTATCTCACAAGATATAAAGATATCGTTGTTCTACTTTTGGGAAGTTTGCCAACTTTACAATTTTCTGAAATGGCACCCAGCAGAGGTGAATGTTTAACTGCTCCGTCATCTTCCAGAGACGATCGGATATTAAGTGCTGTTATTGAGACATGCATTTTTCTCTGTATATGTTTTTGTATACACAATTTCTAAATTCCAAAGAACTTGTACATAGGACCAAGTTGCATCGGCTGGAAATTGACAATACATTATGGAACTTGCTCTTATGATTAATCGATTTGAAAAACACTTTTTAACTTTAGCTGATCTCAGCAAAGAACATCGTTAAAAAACGTGTTCAGTTGTTGGCCAAATGAAATCGTGCAATTTTGGACAGTATGGCAATGAAAATTCACGAAGTCTGGTCCTTTTAAAGTGCACATTATTCTAGTAAGCAAGGAACAAATTTATTGATTAATAAAAACTTTAAATGAAGAATATCTTATGAAATTAATGAAAGTTCATCTGTTAAGCTTTCGCTGCTGGTGACGGCTCTTAAGTTCCTTAAAACTTTTAATAAGCTTAACTCTAGACCATCTATCCTTAGACAATTCGATTGGTTTTTGTTATATGAATTAATTTATAAAGTATGTTGCATTCAATGGAAGTATTGACGATATTAAAATTCTATATCAACACAAAACAATAAAAAGTAAAAAGTAAAAAGTAAAAAAGAATCGTGGTATAATCATACAAATTAGACACTGCCTTATTCACTTCTTTCATAGTTCTTGTGTGCTTATTTATTTAGCTGCTTCTTTTTTCAAGAACTTCTTACAACTAACAAACAACTACTACCGACAATACGCCGCCATTTGTTTGGATACAACATCAATAAAATTTACTACCGGGTCTTAGTGTATATATTAGAAACATCCATAAAAGTTTTTTTTTCTAATTTTTCTGATCACATCTTTTAGGGTCATTTCCTCATACATAAAATGATGAAAAGATTTCTTTAAGTAATCACAATTATTGCTGATAAATAAACAATCGTCTCCATGTTCTGGCTCTGTATATAAATCATCATCATCCTCTGTTCAACTAAATGAAGAAACTATGGAAAATTGAATAAACAGACAACATGAGTTGATTTATTTCCGAAGGTTGATTATTCTAAAATGGATTATCTCGAATTCTAAATGTATAAGACCATGATACATAAGATACATTATGACGTCAAAACTTTGAAATATCTGTCATCTTTGGAATATCAAAATTAGTTTTTAAAATATTAGCATTGAAAATATTTTTAAAAGTTTATACAGTGGGAGGAACTCTGGCGACTTTTTTCCTCCGAAGGATACAGTTCCTCAGTATACGAGTAAATTGATAAAATGGCAATGTTCTCTGCCATCTTAATCAAAACGTTTGTAATTTAGAATGTTTTGCAAATATGTGTTGAATCTAAGCTCTTTAAACTAACTATTTTGCACTCTTGCAAATAGAAGTCGAATATAATCATCAATCGTAATTCTAAGCAGGATCTTTTACCCACATACTCATAAAACTTTCTTTTGATAGAGTCCAGTTTATATGTTATTCATTAATACTTACAAGGAAGTAGGGCATTCCCAAGTCGATACAAATATTAGTTCGTTATAGTTAATGAAGACTACAATTTAAATCATAGCTATATTTTTTTATAATTTCAAATAATTAACTTAAATAAAATATTACAACAATTTCAATAAATCATTCTAATCTCCTTTTATTCAAATCAATCACAAAATCAAAATCAAATCTACGTAAGAATCAGTAATTGGATTGTGCTTGGCAAAACATCTATAATATGAACAAGAACTCGTATACAAGATTACAATCTCCTAGTCGTATGACTACGATAAGGTTCATTAATATTGAACATTGATAGCAGAACCGAATAAACAATGTTAGAATTTAGAACATCGAAAGCAAAGAGTAACGAATATAGTTTTCTTCTCGAAACTAAAGATTTTAAATCAATAAAGATACATAACTGGTCTTATATCTTTAGTTAACCTTTTCTGAACTTTTTTAGACCCATTGATACTTGATTTGAGTAAAGAAATGAAATGACATGGTCATTTTGGATTTAAAGGTACCTCCAATATATTTTTGAGTTATTAATCTTTTTAAGGAATGATGAACAAAATGAATCTAGTATTTTTGAAAAAGTAAAAATACAGCATTTTTTAATATTACAACATAACCCATTTATATTACACAAGTTTATTATGCAATCAATAAATATCTAAATAAATTTTACCACCATCTTACGCTGCTGAAAAGCAGTGATCTAATGTGGCTGCCCTGAGCTACACCGCTAAAGTTGTTTACTTCATTTGATAATAAATCACCCATTTTGCCATATGCCTTCGTCCAACCAACTAATTTTTAATCGGAGTGAAAATCTAACAGCTGAAGTTTTCTTAGAAGAATATTTTAAGTTTCATGTTGTCACCTTTGAAAAATCGGTGTAATTAACGTTGTCCTGCAAGCGATTTTCTAAAGCACAAAGGCAGGAATTTGTAAATATTGATAAATTAGATAATCTTGATCTTCCTCATGAAACCAGTTTTTTTTAGAACCTTCATAAAAATACTGTCTTCCAAGAGAAAGAGTGCATATATGATCGGACCTAGAATGATGGGACCCTTCTAAATTGTTTTTAAAAATATTTCGGAGAACAAAACAAAGAAATTTTCTTTCAATTCTCTTTTTACTAAACTCAGTTGTAGAACTCCACACAACACCGTTATATTCAAGAACAGGACGCACAATACCGCAACTGCAGTATAAGGATTCAATCGTGTAAGATCTTTAAACTCTAATGAGTTACTTTTAAAAACAGTAATGTTCTTTGAACACATTTGTGAAATATTTTAGTTAATTTAGTACGATGTATGCAAAAACATTTTTAGTTCGAAACTATGTTAAAACAACGATTTTGCAAATTCGAATATAGCATCATACTTTCTCTACCCTTTTATTTAAGTTAAAATCAGCGAATATCTATTTTGTTTATTTAGTACCGCGCTATGACTCTTTGACATTTACAAACGTCAAAAAAGATCTATTCACTTAATTATTATTTGCACGAGCTGTCATTGTTTTAAGTGTATTCAGAAGCAATTTATTAAATTAAGTAGCGTTAGCACGATACTAGTTAAATAGGCGCAAAATTTTAAACAGCCTATTATTAAGGTATTAGTATGATACTACTTAACAATTTTCTAACTTTATAGTAGTTTACTAACTCATTTTTAATATTAAACATTTTCTAACTAGTATCGTACTAAAAGAATTTTCTTAATAAATTGCTTCTGAACAGACATAAAACAATGACATTTCGTGTAAAAAGGTAAGTACACGAACCTGTTTTGATGTTTACAAATGTCAAATAGTCATATGAAGCTAGCACGATACAGTAAAACCCGCTGAAGAGAAACGGCAAAATGTCACAGTCTTTCTTTCACTTAAGCGGAGTTCGGAGAAGTGAAAAAAAAAATTCATTAAACGGATTTAAAAATTCCATTAAGTCGAGATTTAATGCTAGAAACAATATTTTTTTTATCTTTTGGATTTGCTTTGAAAGAAGTTAAATAAAACAGCGATTAAATAACACAAAAATAATTTATTGAAAAAGGAAAACTAGCAAATTTTTGTTCTGTCCGATTCATTTTTTTTTTTCACTTAAGAGAGTTTTTTTCAATGAAGAATATAAAAAATTAACTGAAAATATGTTTCAGTTATCCGGGTTTTTCGCTTAAGCGAGTTTCACTTATGCGGAGTGTTTTAACAGAAATTGGTCGGAAAATACTTGGAGTGAAAAAAGTGTTTCAAGTAAGCGGGTTTTCCTCTTAAGCGGGTTTCTCTTAAGCGGGTTTTACTGTACTAAAAAAATAAAGTAGGTGTTCGATGATTTTATTTTTAATAAAAGGGTAGAGAAAGTATGATGCTATTTTCGATTAAAATTTGCAAATTCGTTGTTTTAACCTAGTATCATACTAAAACAGCTTTAGCATCGTACTAATTCAATTAAAATTTTGCGCCAAAATGTTTAAAACTAAGAAAGAGTTAGTAATCTGCTAATAAGTGAGCAAATTGTTAAGTAGTATCATTATATTAATCCTCCATAAAAAAAGGCTGTTTAAAATTTTCGCCAATGAAATAATATGTAAATTAAAATTCAACTTCTAGTCAAATATTACACCCAAATCTTTGAACTCTTCAACTATTTGAACTGGCAAATTATTTAATGAATAGTTTGGAATAACATTTAACAAAGCACACTTTTCAATATTTAACAAAAAATCGTTTAACTTCCACCAATCTACAAAAGAATTCGCTTAGAGCAAAATACAATCATTTGAAATAGCAACCCGAGGAAAAAACTTTGTATCATCCGCATATATATAAGCCAATGGGAATTTTAAAGATTATTCGGTAATAAAAAGCTAGAATAGTAAGGGACCCAAATGACTACCTTATGGAACTCCAAAAGTTAAAAGCGGTCTTATTATATCTACAAGTACAGTCAATAGTAAAATAGTTTCGCCGTAAGATAGCTATTGTATTTATGGGAGAGAATATGCCACAACGTGTCGGAATATGGCGAAAAATCAATTTTTTAGGGTTTTTGTATCAGATATTATAAAATGTAAATAGTAAACAAAAGGTAATTTATTTGGAAAAATAATAATTTGTTTTATTTGTCTTTATTTTTTGGTGACAAAATATATTTTCTGCATTGTTTGATGAATGTCAGCTCATGTCAAAAATACCTGAAGTTTAGAATTGTTTAGACTTTTTATACTTAAAAAAAAATAAAATGCACGACTGGATCGCACGTACTTGCTCTTGGAATTTAAAATTTTCGGAAAAGTATGAATTTATTCAACCAAAGTTTAAAAATCGTTTTATTATTAAAGTAATTTCTTATATAACAAATTTCTTTAAAATTTTTCAAAAACAAAATTTGGGATGCCAATTTTAAGTATTTAGTTGTATAGATTTTAGGAAATAATTTAAAAAAATATCCGTCTACACGTTTTAAAGATATTGATTTTTCAAAAAAAAATTGGATTTTTTTTTTATATTTTTGAATATTTTTATATACAATACTAGCGGCCCGGTACGTGCTTCGCTACGTATAAAGTGAAATAATAAAAAAAAATTAATTGCAACATCAAATTTATTTATTCAAACAAAAAAATATTTTATTAATTGCTAGCTATTTTAAAACTTAATCCAAAACATTTGGATAAACAATATTCTTTGTTTTTCCATTTTGGGCATGAATAAACAAACGGCTGGGGGTACCGACTCTGGAACAGGCAAATGTGAATAACATGATTCCTCAAAATTCACACCACAAACGTGAAGTGTTTGCCCTTGATCCTTGTTGATGGACATCGCAAATGATAAACGCACAGGATATTGTAATCGTTTGAACTCAAATGGCATATCAGTTGGAATCATAGGGATACGTGGTATCAAAAAAACTTCTCCTTTTGATTTAGCAACTAAGATCGTAGCTTTAATCAAATTTGGCAATAACTTTTTCACTGCCAATCTGGTGCCATTACACAGTTTTGGTGGATTAATATTTCGCAATAATATGATCAAAGAACCAACTTTCAAATTCAAGCAATGCGGTGGCATACCAGCTAGTTCCAATGAATTTAAAAATTCAATTGGATAATTCATTGCCTCATCTTGATTCATAACACTGTTGATTACCACGTAAATCTTGCATTGTTCGATTAAATGCTTCTAGTGATTTTTTATTCACTGTTGTACACTCATCCCATAAAATAATTGGCGTTAATCGCAGAACTTTTGCCATAGCAGAATTTCTCGAAATATTGCAAGTTGGAGTTTCAATCACCTGTACATTCAATGGCAATTTTAGTGCAGAGTGTGCAGTCCGACCATCTTCTAATAATGTAGCAGCAATTCCCGAAGATGCAAGTGCCAATACAATTTTCTATTCCGATCGAATTGTTAGAATAGCTAAAATCAATGACATAACGAACGTTTTGCCTGTACCACCAGGCGCATCCAAGAAATATAATTCACCTGCATGATTGTGTCATATACGATGAAGTTCCGAAACACGTTGCAATTGCTCATTTCTGCGATGAAGTACAATATCACGGGATTGAAACTGATCACCAAGAATTACAATTGCAACCTCATCAATTGTGGGTGCATTGAATCGCCTTGTATGCTCTCCAAAAGGTGTTCTATCAGCCCTTATTACGATTTTGTGATTATCCGATGGCATACGATCGAGAGCAATTTTGAACAATTGAACTAATGCGTTATGTTGATGGAAAAACCTTTGTAGCTCATAAATAATTTCTCGTCTTGTATTCGAAACAATTGCACAACGTTGATCCAATTCACGATTTTCATCACCAATAAAATAAATTTGCAAAAATTGATGATCAGCGTCGGGGTATGGCAATAACGAACCAGCTTGATGATAAATCTGGCCCTGAATCTGTAACATGTACTCAATTTTAGGTAGATGTTGGATGAGAATTTTTAAAACAATCGAATACTTTATGATTCAGATTGATATAAACATGGAACAATCCTGTTGAAGTATTTACCTTAAACGTCGGCATAAAATTATCTCTAATAAATAATTTTAGTAGCTTTGGTCATTTGAAATGCCGAATTGTATTGTTGAATATGACTCAAAAAGTGATTTGACGTTTGAGATGTCCCAAAAATATATGAATACAATGGTTCGGGTGGAGTTTCTAATGCTGGCAATCTCACTTTGCCATTAGCACAACACATGCCGGGCGTTTCACCTGGAAAGTTAGCCGCATCACAATGTGGACATATTGCGTTCATCATTCCAATGTATCCGTACATCTATAATCAATTTGACTGTTGTAAGTAAAAGCAGCACGCATCATTTCAGCCAAAAGAGCACGGCGTATTCGTGATCTTCGTGCAAGATTTAGTACGGGTACAGGGTCAACAGATCTACAATTTCGTGCATTACGTTCACGTTGCGATGCATTAGCTTGTGCGCGTTCATTTGCAGTTTGTGATCGTCTTAGTAATGCCATACCATTTGCATTACGCGTACGCCGACCTATATTTGCTCGCCAGGCTCGTGGCATTATTCCTTCATATTATAAAAAAGAATAAATAAAATTAAAAATAAATTTCTACATTAATAGTGGTGTATCAGTATCGCTCAAAAACTGAGAAAAGTATACACGCACACATATACATAGTACATTTGAACAATTCAAGACTCACCGTTTGTATGAATGCACTAAAAAAAAAGTTTCAATTTGACAGCACAATTCTCATATGAAAAAAGTTTCAATTTGACAGCAAAATCCCCACTAACAAAATGATCCGACATTTATTGAATTCATTTGTTACAAAAAATGTGATAAATGAAGAACCGCTAAACCGATTTTGTTCAAACTTCACATAAACCATCTACTAAATAGTCCGAACAAAGCGTAAAAATTTGGTTTGGATAGGTGACCCCGTTCTTGAGTTATAAAGTAACAACGAAAAGTGGCATTGATTTTTATATATATAGATTATTTTAAACTTAAGGGGGCTCCTGCTGAAAATTTTTGGTTAAAATCGTTAGAGCCGTTAATGAGAAAGTCGAAAAAAAAAAAAAACGGTACTATGGCAGGTACCGTTAAAACATTTTGTCCCAAAATTTAGTCCATGTCCATAATATCACACGTAATTTTTTTTTATCAAAATGGTTAGAGGCATTTTCCAGATTAATGAGATTATGCATTATGTGTGTATTGGGGGTACAGTTAGTTTTAGAGCTAAAAAAAAATTCAATTTCCCCTCTAGGGAATCGCCGAAGACCCTTCAGTACCGAGTTTGAAAAAAATAGTTCCAGTGGCTTAGGCTGTAGATCGAGGTATAGACATACAGACAGACAGACGGAATTGTCGGACCCACCTTATTCGTCTGCGCTATCATCGTAATGTCAACTTTGATCAAAATCTGGAGTTCGATTTTTTTTTCAACTTCCAACAGAACTTGCCCTATAGTACCTATAACGCAAGTAAAAATATTAAAATTTTTTTTACAAATAAAAAATAGGAACTTGATCAATGAGATTCGAAAGTATTTAAGCAGCAAGTGTAAATGTTAATTACAACAAGAATAGCATTAATTAATTGAACGATACAGAAGAGAATTTCTAATCTAACGATTAAGGGTTTCATTGCTACCAAACGCACTTATTTTTGATATAAGATAGCTTGATATAGAGAATAATTTTTGCGGGCTGTAGTGCAAATTTGAGAGGTCACCAATAATTCCCACATAAGATAGCTTGATTTCAAATTATCAAATGCCTTAGAAATATCAAATACAATAATCTTCCTTTTTCGAAAAATGTAAAGATCTATTAAGATTATCGGTGAGATATCATAAGTGAAGATTTTGTTCTTGTTTTTCTATTGTAAACTACAGATTTATCTTAAACGAGTATAAGACCCCATATTTGGTCACATATACTATCGGCTTCCTATCCTGGTTCCGATCCTCTATCGTAGAAACATATATCTTGGCAAATACTGTTACAATGTTTTTCGCTAGATCATCCGTTTACACAAATGATCTAAGACATTCCAATATTTTTGACATACAAAAATTGAACTGAAAATTAATCTTTAACTGACATGGGGTAAATTCGTGCTCTCTATTTTGCGCTCAAATCACTCACTTTTAGAAGGTGATTGGAGCTTTCTGCCAAGTTTTTCAGTCCGAAAAGTGTCTTTGAGCAGAAATATGATTTTTGTCGAACCAAAAACGTAAAATTACAAAATAGCATTACACCGAAATAAATACTTATTTAACTTATTTATTTATTTATTTATTTCATCTACAAGCTTAATAGCTTAACAGATTACATGTCTGTAAAAATAAATAGTATACATTTATAAATTTCCTAAAGAGTAGATAACAAATACTTAACATCTTAAGAATAAATAGTATAGTACATTCTTAAATTTTTCTCTGGAGAGATATAAGTCAACATGATCATAAATTTTATTGAACTCTCCAATTGACCTTGAAATTGGTTCGTTACTACCGTAGTTCGTTCTATGTCTGGACTCAAAAAGAAGGGATCTTTCCCTCAACGGCCTCGATGGGGCATATATACACATAAAGGAGAGTAACTCAGGACATCTTATGTGGTAGCAAAGAATATCCCGCACAAAAACAATATCGTGAGTTGTTCTTCTGGCTTTAAGAGATTGTAAGCCCAAGAAGCTTTGCCTGGCTTGGGAACATGGATAGAAATTCCAACGCATTTTGTAAAACACATATCTTGTAAAGCGATTCTGAACTCTCTGTATTCTATCCGATAAAAATTGTTGACAAGGATTCCAGATAACATCCGCGTATTCGAGATTTGGCCTGACCAGAGAAGTATACAATGATACAAGGGTGTATGGGTCGGAAAAATCAGTGGAGTTCCTTTTAATGAACCCTAACATTGAGTTAGCTTTCGCAACAATAGCATCAATATGAAGAGAGAATGAAAATTTAGAGTCAAAAAGAACCCCCAAATCTTTCATTTTTAATGATCTCTGAAGAGGCTTGGATTCAAGAGAATAGATAAACTCATAAGTATGAAGTTTTCTAGAGAGGGAAATTATGAAACATTTTTTTATATTAAGATTTAAATGGTTTAAGTTACACCAGAGACATATATTATCCAGATCCTTTTGCAGCTTGAGACAGTCATCTATACAAGTTATTTTTGAAAATAATTTGAGATCATCGGCATAAATGAGACATTTACTAAAATTGATATGATTGACAATGTCATCAATGAATATTATAAATAGCAATGGGCCAAGGTGACTACCCTGAGGAACACCAGACGTACACTTAATTGATCTTGAAGTATATTCCTGAATCTTAACTTTTTGAACCCTGCCAGTTAAAAATGAAGAAATCCATTTGAGTAAGCTTGAATGGATTCCAAAAACTTCAAGTTTAAGAAGCAAAATGCTGTGGTTTACCGAATCAAAAGCTTTGCTGAAGTCAGTATATATGGCATCGACTTGACTTTTATTTTCGATAGCATCAACAACAAACGATGAGAAACAAGTCAAGTTTGTTATAGTTGACCTACCCGAAAGAAACCCATGTTGAGCACTATTTATATGTTCTTTCACAAGAAAATCGAGTTTGTATTTTACTAAACTTTCAAAAAGCTTGGGAATTGCGGACAACTTGCAAATACCCCTATAATTTTCAACACTATTTTTAGAACCCGATTTAAAGATGGGGATTAGGAAAGAAGATTTCCAGTCATCTAAGAATATCCCAGATGACAAAGATCGTTCGAAAATTGTAAGCAACGGTGCACAAAGAGACTCGGAACATCTTTTTAATATTATGGCAGGGATGCCATCAACACCTGGATTGGAATTTGGCTTAAGAGAGTTAAGTGCGCTTAGAACATCAGAGTATTCCAAGTGTATAGATCCAATATTTACCCTAGGGTCATTCCGAGGAGATTGAGGAAAGTTTGGATTGATATGAGAATACACTGATTCAAAAAACTTAGTGTTGCCAGATTACTTCTTATAGTTTTGTTCCAGTTTTGTAATTTTTTTTTATTACAACTTTTAATTTATTTTACATATATTCTATTTTGTTACAATCTCTTGTTTTCTGAGTAAATAATACATTATTAATTAATGAACTGCGTTTATTGAAGTCTTTTTTGAAAGTTAAAATATGTTTAACTTTACTAAAAACTATTTGCCTCCGATTGTCAGAATGCTTTGGTTAGGAATTCTCAAATATCTACGGTAACTCTTTATTTTTATGTCAGTAACATTTGAAGCCAAAGATAATATCACTGCTCTGTATGTCTTTTGATATAATTCTGTCAGACGGTTTGACTGTTAATATAGAACCGCACAAAACTGTAAACATAACAAATTTCAGCGGTACATCTATGAAAAATAAGAATCTGCCAATCTGGTAGATGGCTTTGATTAAACCAAAGTTCATGTCAACTAAACTAAGGGATTAGTTAAATAATCGACCTAAATGACATTTTATTAATTGAACATTTCGCCAGATCCCAAACACAGATTTTCAACTTACGAATAATTGTGTGAAAAAAGCTGGCAGTTTTGTACCACTGTTAACTCTTGAAAAAATTTGTATACCAACCCATTCGACAAAGAGTTGACTAAGAATGTCAAGCAAAGAACAAGAATGTCTAAGTTGCTCAAAATGTTTTAACTTTACCTTTTAGTCATCATGCTGAATTCGCTTTTTCTCAGTGAAGCGGAATTTTGATGGAATTCGAATTCTGAAGTAAAATTTCTTATAACCATAGATACAAGTATCTTACATACAAAACGAATGTAGAATGTATGTGTAGGTTCGTTAGTAGAATGGCGAGGAAAAAGCGGATACTTATACACTTTAGAGTACATAAAAATACTTTTCTTGGCTACACACATGTTCACATAAGGAGAAAGGAGAACGATTTTAAAACTTTCTGTTTTCGTCCCTTATCCCCGGAAGACTACATTCAGAAAGTTATTTACCTTATGGAACACATGCAATGGGCGTTGTAGTCGTTTTTCTGCTTATTTTTCTTCCAGCATCAGTCCTAGTTTCCCAGATACTACATACCTCGAAACTCGTAGGAGAAGGACACTGGTGCTGCTATGCAACAGATTACGTTGAACCATTGATGTGGAAAGCGCATGCATTGATTTTTTGGTCAGCTTTTAGAATTTTTAATTTCCTGATGTTCAACTGTTAAAGAATTTTTCTACAAGTCGTGAACGATCTCTGTCGAAGGGGAAAATTGGAGTTTAATTAAATCTCATCATTATTGACTGGATGCATAAAAAAAATAAACACTCCTACTTACTTGTAACTTACTTAAAGAGATTTTTTTCTCTCAATTCTCAAGGCTTTAACTTTTATTAGTGCAATAAAATTTCATCACTTTGTGTATATAGTATGTGATCTTATGTCGTAGGGTCTATTAATTTTTATACCCTGTCTGGTATTAATTTTTCTTCTATGTTCAAACATCCACACATATAAAATATCCCATATTGCCTTGAAGCTTGAAGCAATAAAAGTGTAGGAGATGTTTCATTTCCGCCACAATAGATAGCCTCCCCTTTTCGTGTTCAAAGGCTCAACAGGGAAGTCAAACATTGACTTAAATAAATTCAAAAAAAAGCATTTTTCTGAACCAAGTAATATCGTTGAAATTTAAACGAGAATTGAAATAGGTACTTATTTATGTGTTTTTTGTTTAAATACATTCATATTTCTCGCTTAATGTGGTGTTCATGTTAATTTGTTTGACATTTGATATTTTCGAATGAAAAACAGAAACAGAGCAAATATGAACACATTTTATATTTCAAATTTTCAAACATTACGGATATGTCAACAGCGGAAAATGGGGTACGCTGTTTTTATGTTTATTTAAAAGATTTCAAATTCAATATATTAATGACGATTTTTTTAACTTGAAAACTTAAAATTAGTTTATCATCGTTTTTTTATTTTTTTTTAATATTTGAAATTTAATTTAGTTATTCTATTTTACTCAAGGGGAAACTATTTCCGTTTGCTTTCATTTATACATACATATAAAAACGAGATACTTTTCTTCGTTATTATTATTTTTAATAATTTGCAAATGAATTTCTGTCGTTTCTAATATTTTCCAGAAATAATGTAATTTTTCTTGAACAACAATCTTGAAAGTTGTAAACAACTTAAAGAGGAGTTGGATTGTACTTGGAAAAGTGATTTCAATCCTGTGCTAATGAAAAGCCAGAGCATCTGCGGTTAAAAAAAATGTATTTAGAAATCAACTGATTACGATAATTGACGATGAAGGAGCTAAGTGGGATTCAAATGGGTAGTTAGAAAAGTAGGATAAGACAATCCAATTTTCGTGGAAGATTAACTAATTTCTGTTAACGATCTTTCCGGTTTGCTATTGTTTTTGAAACCAATTGAGAAAAATCGACGCACATAATTTTTCTCTGACTCACACACAGTGGTTCTATTCAAAGTCAAATAAGAAAAAATGTTTTTTCTCGCGTATAAAAGTTTTTGGGTATGTTCTTGAGTAAACAATTTGTTGTAAATATGTATATTTGCCCGTAACGGCTATTTTCACATTTTAGAAAAGAATGCCTTCTTTAGTTGCTGTTCTTCATTAACCCATTGAATAGATGATTATGCTCGAAAAGCTTACACATTTTTTTTTCGAATTGGTAAGATGATAAAACAATTTTAGTATAATACGGTCTGCAGACAGATTGATTGAGGAAATCAATAAAACCGTAAATGTTTGAAAATGACCAATATGCTTTATTTTCAATTCATACATGTGAAATTTCATTTGTAGCAGTCTTGAAAAATGTTTTGGCCCCGTAATTCAAATTTTGGCTTATCACATTTATAAAGTCTTCATTTACTTGAGGGATGAGGGTATGAGGGATCCTAGAGTCCTGGGACGATTGTTATAAACAAGAGATTTAAAGAATCCCTACAGGAAAAAATCGGAGGGTGCCAAATCAGAAGAGCGCGCTGGCCACATCAAATCGATGAGTCCCGGAGAATCTGTCTCTCAAAAAGTCCATGCAAACTCTGGCTGTGTGGGCTGTGACTCCAGCCTATTGAAATCATCTTTTAGATCTAATTGTTCCAATTCAGGCATGTACAAATTCGGAATCATGAGGTAACGTGAAGAAGTCACTCGAGCGGCTCGATCATTTTCTTCAAAACCATAAGGACCCATGATTCCCATTCTTTATATTGCACAACACACTGTCACTCGTAGGGTATAGGTGTCTCTATTGAAGCATGTTTGCGCTAGGTAGTATACTGGCCTCAAAAACATGAGGATTTTTGGAAGACCACCATCTTGTAAGGTACACCCCTAGTTCTTCAACGATTTGTGGAATAGGATGTTTCGAAATGCCGACGATACAATCCTGTTTTCGAAGTGACGCCTGGAAGGTTGTTCAAATGCAGTTCGTATCCTCTCAATGTTTCTGGGGTAGAGACCGTTCTCTGAGATCCATTTTATAACGTGGACACATTTTTAGTACTCAAAAATGCTTTAACCAATGTAAGAATTTGATTTCGCATGGGTATTCGACCGATGGGGAGCCATATTGAAATGTGAACGGAAGGCAGGTTGTACTCGAACTATCGAGGGGACGTTTGAAAAATATCGGGCCCCTTATTAAAATTACCTCAAAATTTAACTACAACCATAAGAAAGGTATTTTTGACCGATTCGAATCTTTCCGTCTGCCGTGCGCCACCGATAATAATCGAACCATCAAACTTTCGCTTTAGATTGTTTATATTTTAAATGTTTATCCATTTCTATATTTTGAGTGAATAGAACACTAAGATATTTGTAATATATATCATCACTTCATCATCTTCTTAAAGAAGGGCCTTAGCAGTCCAGTTCTTATAGTTTTATATTATATTGAGCTATAGAGCTCAAAAGAGTCGTTAAAGTTTGTTAAAGCTCAATTCAGTTAACTCTCCATTAACAGCGATGCTCGAGTTAAATGAATTAAAAGCACCCGATATGAAATCGAAATTATTAAAAGAAAACCGAAACATGAAATAATTCCCAAAAACGATACGACCTTCAGCTCTTGGTTTTTTTTTCAGTTTTTGGCAACATTTTTAATGAGTTCAGCAATAAACCTCGCGAAAAATATAGTTAAATCAGAATATTCGATTCCTTAATAAAGATATAAATTGTTGAGCAAAAAACTTCTCGGTAAATTGGATTTCTAATTACGTAATCAGATTCCGCATAGATGAGAGTCGACTGTAGTAGTATCATACGTTTAAATTACTCCAAGAACACTACATGTATTAACATAAAATGGGACGTTCTAGGGTTGACGCAGTCAAACCTATACATTTACTGTCTATTACAAAAAAGCTAGCAGCACATAGAAATTTCATTAATTTGCCATAGATACTCGTATATATTTGCCATAGCCCCCACGAAAACTTCGAAGATGGAAATATACTTTCGGTAACCCTGATTTGTATCGCCCCTTGGGTGCAATAGAGTTTTCCCTCATTTAATTAACCGAGCTTTTTCGCCTACATCCATGTTAGGTTTGAACTACATTAAGAAATAGGACGCCATGTATAGGGAGGAGATAAATGAAATGATGCTCAGTATTGGTCCCTTAATCACTATACTGTCCACCATCGTTGTCCTGCTGTGCTTTTTAAGTAATTGGGCAAATCCCTCACTCGAACACCATCCGCATCCATTCCAACAGCGTGATAAATAAGGGTTGAATAAATTTCAGAACAAGAACAGAATAAAAAGAACTTTTTGCTAGTTCAAAAATACTTTTTTGTTTTATTTTGAAAGTAATAGAGTTCCATTTCGTCGACAGGATATCCTTGGAGTGACATTTTCTCGAAAATCGTATAAAATATTTGAACGATATATTGCGATTAAAGAACATAGGAGAAGTACTCAAACTGTTTTTATTTTTGTGCTCTTTTTTATTTTATGTAAGCGTAGCTCAGTGAAAAATAGATTATTTGCAAACATTCTCGTCCATTGTTTTTCCAACACAATCAATTTACGTCACAGAAATATGTACATAATGATTTCGACAGAGGAATAATGATTGTTGGATTCTTTTCTT
Organism: Chrysotoxum bicinctum; assembly: GCA_911387755.1. Taxonomy (NCBI): domain Eukaryota; kingdom Metazoa; phylum Arthropoda; class Insecta; order Diptera; family Syrphidae; genus Chrysotoxum; species Chrysotoxum bicinctum. The sequence continues at coordinate 264,859,043 of OU426988.1, forward strand.
GGGCATAGTCACGCACTGGATTATTGAGTGGTGGGTGTACTTGATATTGATTTATCAAAATGCTGCGAACTTACATTTTTGATGAGTGGGCGTGTTCATGTAGGAACATGAATATATCTCTCAAATGGACAGATTAAAGCTACTTTGGGGCGGATGATAATATATAATTTAGGATCGCAATCAAATCGATCCGAATTAAGCGCAGAAACGGTTTTTTGATTCAATAACTGAATTCGAGTACATGTTGATGATTTAATATCTTCTCCCGAACAGTTTTTATATATTTCAATTCTCTGAGAAATAAAACGGTTAGGGAAAACAAGCCTTCGTCGTTTCAAACCAACATACTATAGAGCCTGTAAAAGACTTAAAATCAATACATTATTTAGCAGTTATAAGGTTGTATGAAACAGTGTGGCAGCTGCAATACGTGTAACCAAGAAAATTTTCAAAGCTAGATGCTTTTCTTGACACATAAACACTTTGGAGAAACATACAAGAACTGGGAATAGGAAATAAAAACGAGATACTGGCTGATGTAATGAGTTAAATATATTTATTTTTCAATCGTTTTTGGCTCTAGAATGGTGACGAATTAGTTTCAATGATAATATCGTATATCGGCTTTTGTTTCAGAGCAATAGATGAAAGTGACGAAAGTGACGAAAGCCATTGGGAATAAATGGGGGCTCCAACCACGCATCACACATTGGCTATATACGAGGGTGGTCCGATAAGTACTTAGCCTCACCGCCCGATGTTACCAGATTTACTATCGTCTAGTACATTCTCTTAGACGACTACTGTAAAAATTTCAGCTGAATCGGACTCGTAGTTTTATTTTAACCACGTGGGGAAGCCAGCTTGTCCGCAAATTTTAGAAAAATGAAAAAAAGAGATTCGATTCTTGTTTTTGGAAGGGAAATCGCGCCTCGAAAAGAGCGCTTGGATGCTGTGTAAGGTGACTCTTCTCCTTCGATGGCGACCGTCAAAAATTGGTATAACGTGTGTGGACATCGGTTTTTGATGAGCCCCACCCAGGTGCCCCGAAAATGGCTACCACGGAGGAAGCAGACCGCTGATTGAAGGTGTGCGATAGTGCGATAGTTGAAACAGTAGGTATTCTCTAGATTTGGCCCCGTGCGACTTTTTTCTTTGCAAACTTGAAAAAATCAGCCGCCGGGCAGAAATTTGAGTCGAATGAGGAGGTCATCGCCGCCACTGAGGCCTACTTTGCAGACCTCGAGAAAACCTATTTTGCGAATGGGTTTAAGAAGTCGGAGAATCGCTGGATCAAGTGTATCGAGCTAAAAGGAGACTATGTTGAGAAATAAATCGCCACTTTTCCAAAATTTTTGTTTTTCTTTTGTAGGCTAAGTACTTATCGGACTTCGTACTTCGGTAATCAGACCGATTCTTGCATTCGGCATGGCAGTATGATGGGCAGCTCCAGACAAAAACACTAAGTAATCAATACTAGGCAAGGTCCAAAGGTCAGCTTGTCTGTACATGGGCTGAACACTTCGCGCAACTCTCTCCGTTGCCCTGGATCATCTGTCCCACCTAACACCCCTCGAACAAATCTGGGGATACGGCATCCCTGGAAGATGATTCAATAATGGATCAAAAAATAATGACGGGGATGGTGGAGGTGTACACTCTTAATTTAAGTCTCCCAACCACTGTACAGTTTTCCAGGCGGAACTTTTGGAGATTAGAGAAGTTTGTCTTGGCTTAAAGAAAACGGAAGGCCAAGCAGCCATTAAACCTCTTGATTCTATTTTGCATCTATCAGCTCAATACCATCTCTTAACTACGGATCATCTCTGCCGGAGATGGAGCAGCAGCTTAACATTCACCTCTGCTATTTGCGGGCCACAGGGACATTTCAGGAAATTGTAAAGCTGACGAACTCGCCAAAAGTGGAACAATGATACCTTAACTAACAGATAAAGAAAATATTGATATTCCCATCGCTATGTGTAAGCTTATGCTAAAGCAAGTGATGTAAATAGAGAACAAAAATAAGGTGGAACAATACAAGCCCCTGCTTGGCGACAAAACAGATTTGGCCAATTCTTTACCTGAAGAGCTCCAAATGTTTAATATTTCTAAGCAGATCACACATAGGCTGCGTAATAAGTGCTATAACAGGACAATGTTAGATAAGCAAGCACGCAACGCGGCTTACAGTTTGTTTTAACGATTTATAATATATACATAGGCTATCTCGGTCGCTTCATAAGGAGTTCCAATTGGTTAAACGGTTAGGGAGAAAGTCTTCAAGATTCAAAGTGGTATCACAATGGACCAACTCATGGTCTAATTTTCTCCGCGCACCTTTTAATTGGACTGTGTGCTTTGAATAGTCGATTTTCTTAAGCGCAATCATCCAGAAGGCTATGCTTTGGTGTGTGGAGCAGTTAGCTACAGTGTAACTGTTGAGATTGAGTTCCGAACCTCAAAAACTCCGAATGAAAGTTATAAAAGGAATTTTGAAAAGAAAAATTTTCGGAAATTTTTGGACCCATTAACTGCTCTTTTTTTACCAAGACAACGACCCATTCACACGGCGTGAATAGTAACAAATTAGATAGAGGGGCAGAATGTGAAATTGAAAATATTTAAGGATGGTTAGTAAGAAAGAGTCTAAGTCGTCAGTTTGAAGTCGGAGAATTACTTATTGCAGCCATTTAAGCAGTTTCGAAGGAAGTTTCTCATATCATTTCCGTTTTCATGAAAATTTGACCAAAAAGCAAACGGACGCTTATGAAGTGGTGCCGAAACATTTGTAAACACAGAAATCGCAGTGTACGAAAAAGCTTAAAACCTATGGTTATTTGTGCAGTGAAACATATTTAAATTCATTTTTGTAAATGTATTCGAGCCATGAATGTGATTTTGATTAAATTAGTGGGAAATGTTAAAAATCATCATTAAGTCACAAATACTAGGACCATTGACTGTCTTTTTTAAATCAAATTAAAGTCGAATAATCTTGAAGTTTGCTACCTATATTGCGAATTATTATTAGAATCGACATTTTTCTACTCGATAGAGATTCTTATTAGTAAAATAGTACATTCGATCTAATACCGAAAGGCGAGAGATGAATAAACATTTATAAATATGTATTTCAGATAAAGTTGAAACAAAACTTGAGAAATCAGATAAATTAACTCAGGCGCAAAGACGTTCCTAAAAGAATATATTAAAGAAATTATATCTCCATACAAACATGGATTTGTTAGTGGTAGGTCAACAACTACAAACTTATCTTTGTTCACCAAAATTGTTTCTGATGCCCTTGAATCTGGTTTTCAAGTGGATGCTGATTTTACAGACTTTCAGAAGGCGTTTGATAGTATTTGCATTATGCAACTTTTAAAAAAACTTAAACATATTGGATTTCATTCATCATTTCTTGAGTGGATATCCAGTTATTTGCTTAATCGAAGACAAATAGTTAAAATTTTCAATAGTACTTCAAAAGTAATACATGTTTTATCTGGTGTCCCACAGGGCAGCCATCTTGGGCATTTATTATTTTTAATTTATGTAAATGAATTACCTTCACTGCTACAATATACAACTGGTTTGTTATTTGCAGATGATTTTAAATTTTTTTCTAAAGTTAAAAGTACTAATGACTGTCTTAATATTCAAAGTGATTTAAATAAAATAGCAGATTGGTGCAAAAATAATTTTCTCATCCTTAATATTAAGAAATGTAATAGTTTTTCATTCTGTAGATCAAACATGATTATTTTATATAATTATAATATTTCAAACACTGGATTGAATAGATTATCGGAAGTGAAAGACCTGGGAGTTATTTTTGACGAAAAGCTTAATTTCTCCGTGCACATTGATTTTATTGTATCAAAGGCTAATACAATGCTAGGTTTCTTAAAAAGAAATTGCTCGGAGTTTTCAAATCCGTTCGCATTAAAGGCAGTATACACTTCACTTGTTCGACCGTATTTAGAATACTATTCAGTCGTGTGGGATCCTTTTTATTCAGTTTCAAAAAATCGAATTGAAAGGGTTCAAAAATTATTTACAAGATTTTTGGTTAGACAATTGAAATGGAATTTGCCAGAAATGCCAATTTATTCCACGAGATGTGCCTTAATTGGCCTAGTTGTGTTATGTTTGTTTATGATATATTGTCATACCATATAAAATGCCCTATTTTGCTAAATCTTTTAAATATCTATGTTCCAGAAAGAAATGTAAGATCCAGAAAATTATTTTATATACCTTTGCATAGATATAATTATGGCGGTAGTGAACCATTCACAAGATGTATGAGACTCTTTAATAAGCTTCATTTAAATTTAGATTTAAGTTTAGAAAGAAATATATTTAAATTACAATTAAGTGAAATTAAGTACCTTAGCTTAAGCAATCTGTAAGAGGAAACTCGATAGATGAATGAATGAAATAAATAAATAAATAATATTGAAAATCTTAAATGACGGAATAAAACAAATTCTATATCCGAAAATGAAAATATATTTCTTAAGATTTAATGAAAATACTGATTTCTCTTTCTCATCCCTAAAGTTTTTTGCAACATAATTATGTTAATATTAGTTTGAAGTCAAATCAATACTTCTCATAAATTTCTTTATAAGTAATTCACTTACAATTATTTACAATGATCATTATATCATCTTTTGAATATTAAATGGAATTGAAATAAAACTATTATATAAAACTTAGAATCTCAGTTGTTGTTAAACTTTAGCTCAACCAAAGTCGTGCTTTTTCTTTCAGACCCTAACAAGCTAAAGAACCGATTAACTCGCGCTGGTAAAAAGAGTGGTGATGAATAAATTTCTCTTTGTGTATCGCAAGACTCTCCTTGGATTCACCTTCCAATTCCCCAAACCCTGCAAACTCATTCTTTTCAAAAATATATTCAAATCTAAAGTTCCTTTATTGACCACAAAATTTCAGTCTTTTCCTTCCAACACAAAATGTCAAAGATTCTTATAAATTCATATTCAGACATTATAGGAGAATTAAAACCTGAATTTTAAAAACATTTTTTTTCTATTTTAGGAAGGCGGTTCTACTTTAAGTATTGTTCTACTGGCTTAGGCGATACTAAATCAAAGCTAATCGATAACATTCGAATCGACTTTTGTCCTTTACGTTTTCTTTCAATTATATTTCTCAACCAAGAAGTATCAATTCCAAAGCCCCAAGGAACGCGCGCCGTACCGCAGTCAAGAATTTTTATACATTAAAGATAACAAGGTGTTTGTCGACTAAATAACATCTAACAAATACAATAAACAATTCAAAAGGCAGCAAACACAAAAATACCAAATCCCTATCTTTGCAATATATTTTTATGGATTTTTTATCAATAAGATTCGAAGAATAAAATAACTTCAGCTTGAACATCGGGAACAAAAACATAATAATCATTCACAGGGGGCTGTAGTAGGGCTCTTCTACTCCTTTCATGGTTTTGTTTGAACATTCAAAATCAACCGCTGTAGGACACTCAAGGTATACGTTTTCCGACAAAGTGTCATAAAATTTGCATACTTCAACCATTTCCTCGAAAACCATATATAACCTTCATCAAGTTTTTATTACTTTCACATTGAATCGCAACCATAATAATTACCATAGAACACACCATAATCCATGTAGGTATTAAGGTTTTTGTGGAAAGAAGTCAAAAGGACTACGATTGGCATTGGTAATCTGAACAATCATGCTGAATGGTTATAAATGCCCCCGACGACGACGACACGAAATGTTGCAAAAGGATTGTGGAAAATAAAATTTTAGTTAAAAAACATAAAAGGGTTTAACCGGGTGTTTCCAGTTCTTCAGTTATATTAAAAACAGAAGCCATTTTTAAGCATTTAAGTGGTATTCACTAATTAAAATTGTTTGACTTGTGTGTTCTGCCTGTTTAAATTCGAGCATGAATATAAATCAGCTAGTGAAAATCCTTCGAAGAGTCTTGCAACACTATTCTATTTCAAACAGAAACAGTACTGTACAACCAAAATAACTCTTCAAAAGGGGTGAATTGGAATATACAGAATCAATACTGAGGGTATAAGGTAATATAAAAATCCAGAAAATAAGCTTGTATTAGGTTCCAGTTATTCCACCGTATCTCCAAATCAGGAGATACTTCTTATACCTCATCTAGTTCCATTATGCCAACCGTTGGTAGTGTAGGGAACAAATCCAACTAAGTTGTCGCAAGTTCTTCAATGGTGGTCGGTGAGATAAACATGCCTAAAATATTAGATATAGGATGACAAGATTCAAAATGTGCCCAGCCTTTTACAGGAACAAACTAAGGGAATTTTTGACCACCCTTCTGACTTTAGAACCAATGACAATCTTTAAATTAACAGCATTTGCTAAACTTAACAAACACAGGCGCCTCACCGAATTTCAAGTTTTTGGTTTCTAAGATAGGATTTCAAAACTTGCTAAACCCGAAACTGACTCACTGACTGACTTTTAGATCATCAACATTATGGAGCACTTCTGGACACCGAGAAACCATGACATTTCGCTATACGGTGTATAATGGTACATAAAGGGAAATCGACAATTCGGGATTTTTTATTCGGGGGGTCAAGGCATCCACTGACATTCTCAAAATTCTTTCCAATTAAATGAAGCACTATTCCGTAGACCGGTGGTACTTGTTCATTGCCTTTTCTGTATCATATATGTACGTATGTATATGTATACGAAAATTGCTTTGAAAAAATATCCCGATAAGTTGTCTTTGTTCGTATTAAGAATCCCACACCACCAGCTTCACTGATGTCTTTAAAAGATTTCGAGTGAAATTACTACAAAATAAAATACGCTACTGGATCGCACGAACTTGCTCTTATGTAAAAGTACTTTGGAATTTAAAATACATTTTATAAATATAAAACATGGATTTATTGAGATACAAATGTTCAAATGCATGGAATTGCCTGATTTCCGGAAAAGTATCGATTTACGCAAATAAAGTTTAAAAATCGTTTTATTAAAAAAAATTATAATTCACACGTTTTCAGGATATTGATTTTTCAAAAAATAAATTTTTATAAAAAAAATTGATGTGCAAATTGTTAGTATTCAATAAAATACATTTTATAACGTAATTTTAAAATTTATTCATGTATCCGTTTTCAAGATATTGAATTTTCAAAAAAAAAACATGTATTTATTTTTTAAAAATCCAAAAACAATTTTTTCGAAAAAATTTTTAGATTTTGTATTTTTAAATGCATAGGAGCTTCTGCATAAAAATTTTCGTAAAAATCGTTAGAGCCGTTAATGAGAAATTCGAAAATCAAAAAAAACGTTCTATGACAGGTACCCCCAAATTTTGTTTTTATTAAAATGTAGTCAATGTTAGGGCCGTTTTCGAGATAAATAAGAATATGTATTACGGGTGTATGGCGGGTACCGTTAGAGCTAAATAAAAAATTTCAATTTCTCCTCTAGGGAATCACCGAAGACCCTTAAGTACCGAGTTTGAAGAAAATAGGTCCAGGGCTTAGGCTGTAGATCGAGGTACAGGCATACAGGCATACGGACATACAGACAGTCAGATGGAATTGTCGGACCCACTTTATTCGTCTTCGTTATCATCGTAATGTCAACTTTGATCAAAATCTCGAGTTCGATTTTTTTTACGAATGCATAACTTGCCTTATAGTACCTATAAGTCGCAAGTAAAAAGGAGTATTCGAGGTATATTGTAATAAAGTTTGTTTGATTAAAATTGATATCACCCTGTCTAACGTTTTTATTCTTTTCAACCTTACGAAACATATGGAACCATTTTAATTTATCCTAACAAAAGGACGGTATTTTATAACTCGTCATAAGAAGTGCTAATCGTCATAATGTTGCAATTAAAACTCTATAAACACTTATTTAATCTCTCTCTTTTGTACCCAGAAACCTACAAAGTAATTAAATAACATTTATGCTTTCTTTCCCAGCTTTAAAATGTCAGATGAAAGTCGTCGTGTGGTTTCAATGGCGATGAGAAGTTGTGACCATGATGTCTCCAGAACTACAATTTGAGAAGAACAACCTGACGGCCATCCCAACCCAAAACAAGCTTTGTGCGGGTCGAATACAAAAGGACCAATTTTCTTGTGTTGTTTAGTGCGGGGATAAATTTGAAAATATAAATAAAAATAAAGAATAACCAACATATTGAAGGCTCAACTATGTTAAGTGATAGAATTAATTTTCTTCCTTTTAATTTTATATTTTGTCTAACATTAAAGTTATGTCCCAAATTTTATTCCCTTAATAAATGAAACATCCCTGTGCATAAAAGTGAATCCTTCTAATTAATTAATTAACTGTACGAGTAAGAAAGTAAAAAACATATCAAAAGAAATTTAATTGGCTTGCATATAGAAGTGTTTTTATGAAGAAATATGTAGGTATGTGATTACACAATTTTAAGGGCTTTATAAATCAAAACAATTACAACGAAGCATTTAAGAATAAGAATCCACCCCATCCATGTGTTGTACTATGAAAAATGGGAACAAATCAAAATTCTATACTTACAAAATGTCTTTGGAGTATCGTTTCCCAGCAACTAGTTCTTATAACTGTACTGACGTCTTTAGCTGGAAGAACAGGATGCGACGATACACAGGATTTCCAAAAGAACAGTAAGTAAATATTTTATTTAATTTAACAAAAATGTATTTATTTATGTTTATAAATCGTTGAAAATTGAATGGATCAGTTTTAAATTAGTAAACGTTTTAAAAAATCACTGAACAAAATTTTTTAAAATTTATAAAACATGGCCAGTTGGATGAAAAGGCCTTATATTATTTGTTTGGCTTAGGTTACGCGTACAGTGGTGCGACAAAAAGATGCGATGCGAGAAGCGTTTGCGTGCGAGACAAATATTTACACTGATCTTTATATACGTGCGCACAGTGAGTTTCTCGCATGCCTATCGCAAGCATCTCGCGCACAAACTGTTTTGACCACTTTTTCAAGCGAGTTTGTGCGAGAAGGCTCATATTGTTTGTGTTGAGGTTTCAATCAAACGAGTAAAATTTTGTTATTTCCGGGCTTGTGTTGTGTGGTGCCACTTTTTGATAATTTCGGTGACAATAATTATCAAGGAATTAACAACACAACCGCACTAATTCTCGCATCTCGAATCGCTTGTCGCATCGCTTTGTCGCACCACTATACACAGATTTAAATATTAAAACAGTAAACAAAAATTGTATGATGAAATGGACAGACAAAATAAAACAAATTAGGATAAGCTGGGGTACATTTGACTTTGCGTTTTTCGGTATGATCATGCCCTTAAAAAAGAAAAGTTTGGATGAAGGAAGAAGCTTAGTTTGATTTAAAGAAACGTTATAAATTTGGCAGTCTTTCTTTAACTCTTCGTGTAGTACCACGGGGAGAGTACGATAACTTTGGCGCCAAAAATTGATAACGGATTTTTGTAGAAGGGTTAAATACAAGCGTTTTTTACTATGGGAGGGGGGGGTCTATCTCGCCCCGTTTAGGAGGTAGGGGCGATTTTAGAAAAAATGACTTAAATTGAAAACAAAAATATTAAAAAACAACGGTAATACTTACAATAAAATACTATACCGGTTTTGAAAGCCAGAAGTCTGTTCTATAATCGTAAATTTAAATTAAATTATTTATGTCAATAGTTTTTGAAAAATTTGCATGCAAACTCAAAATTTTGTTAAAAAAAATGAAAAAAAAAAGTTTAGACCAATTTTTTTTCAAAATTGTAAAATGAAGTGCTCAATTGGCTTTTTATGGTCAATGCTACTATTAATTCTGAATCGAACACAAAAAACCGAATGGTTTTATCCCTTCTAGTTTTTGAGAAAATCGAAAATTACTAAAACTACTTTTTATGAAATTTTTGATTTTTTGTAGTTAACTACGGTGATTTCATTTTGAGGATTAATGTTAATGTGGTTCATTTGTAGGTAAAGTACAGCAAATCATTTAGGGTTACCAAGAATGCACCAGAGGAGGTAGAATTGCATGGCATTTCGCGTCTCAGTCAGTCAGTTTGTGAGTAAGTCAGGTGTTACTTAAAAATAGTCAAGTCAATTTTTCAATGTTCAATGTAATAAAACCGTGTTTACAGGCATTTTGATCACAAAAAAAAAAATTATAGCAAGCACCTCCCGAATCTCTAGCCAATATTGAGGCCCATGGAAAAATGTGCCGATAGATGGGTTTATTGCTCTGAGATTAACTTTTATATGGATTGCACCAGAGAAACTTTTAAATCATTAGTTTTAAGCAAAATTTAAGTAACGTTATTTATTAAAATAAAAGATTAACTATGTAAATCATTTAAATGTAATTTGAATTTTATATACCCACCTACAAATTTGTAACTATATATTTACTTATGTATCTTAGTCTGTAAGAGTATAATATTATGCTCTGGTTGATGAATAAATAATAATAATAATATTGTATTCTTACAATTTTTGTCACCTTTTTGAGTTGGAGTTGAGGGGAGTTGACGCTTTAGTTGGAATTAGACCAATTTCTTCTAAGAACGCGATGCTTTTGAAATATTTTTTTTGAAATATTGAAAAGTTATTTAATTTAGGATGAAGTAGTGGATGATTAGTCGCCATTCTTTATTCAAAGAAAAAAATACTTCACTCTTACAAATGTTGAATAACGAATGACCTTGGTAAACAATAACCTGTACCATATTAGCATTAAAAATGTTAGACACAAACAATAAACATACATATTAATTAAGGAATTATATAAATTTGCTGCATTCGTACAGTAGTACCTAGGTAATGTGAATTTTTCATAATGTATTAAATTTTCATGTCTGAACATTTTAAATGAGCAACTTTGGGCTACGTAAATACATATATTTAGTAGACATTGGATATAGACCATAGGGTAAATTCAAAGTTTCTTTAAATCCAGATTCTGTAAATGCAAAAGAAACCTTGCATACACCCAACCTCGCACCTACCCCAAATCCTATAGTGTGCCCAGGCAGGGGGGTTGCAGGGGGGCAGCATGCCCCCCCATACATATCTCACTGTTTATACGCTGTAATGCGTAAGTAAGCAAAAAAAGTAAATATCCCATAAAAAAGTAGTTTTAGTTATTTTCAATTTTCTCAAAAACTAGACGACATAAAATCATCTAGTTTTCAGTTTTTGAATAAGAATAAATTAGAGCAACGAATTTTAGGAAAAATAATAATATATAACTTTGCAGTTTTGAAAAATTAAACTTTAAACTTTTTTTTTATGTTTTTTTTCACCAAAATTTGAGTTTAAAACTCGTTTTTTCAAAAACTGTGCATAGATTCTACTTGATTTAAAAATTATCTAATAGATCAGAGTATTGGCTTTAAAAAAAGATATAATACTTAATTGTAAGTATTACCGTTATTTTTTAATATTTTTGTTTCCATTTTAGTACCTTTTTTATAAAATTGCCCCTCCCGCCAAAACGGGGGGAGATAGACCCCCCCCTCCCATAGTAAAAAATGCTTGTATTGAACTGTTCTACAAAAAACCGTTATAATTTCTTGGCGCCTAAGTTATCGTACTCTTGCCAGTACCACGTGTTTTCTGTGTCTTTGATCTAATTTTTGACCACCGGTAAGTAAGCGATTTGTGAACCTAATAAAATAAATTTTTCTATCGTGAATCAATGTTATGATAGTACTATGCTTAAAGTTCAATAAATATATTAGTATATATTAGTTATTAAAAAAAAAAAAAAACTTATAAAGTTCCTTCGGGGCACCTTTGACTTTTGCAAAAAAATATTTGTTGGACGTTGATTTTGGGAAATTATATATTAAATAAATTGTTTAAAAAATGTCGATATCGATAAATTTTAATTAAGATTTACCTGGACTGATTTTTTTTTATGTTTATCTATAAATGAAATAATTTATGTTTTTTGTTATTGTTGTTTTTTTTTAGAAAAAAAATTTATTAATTTATTTTTTTCGTTATATTATTTAATAACTTGTTTAAAAACAAAAATTTACTTTTTTACTATTCAAACAACAGACGTGCTCGATGCGTTGATACTTTTAGAAATTTAATGCACACGATGTGGGGTTTAATCCACCATTGTCAAATGTACCCCTTTTAAAGTCAAAGGTGCCCCACTACCGGATCACTTTTGACAAAATGACTTTTTTTAGAAAATATTTTTCTTTAAAATGTGGAAATGTTTTAAAACAAAAAAATATATGTTAGCATAATCTTGAATAATCAATAAATCAAATACAAAACAAAACAATGTAATACATTGACAGTTTTCGGAAATACAGACTTTTTAAAACTAAGTGTCAAATCGTCGCCCTAGTGACACAAGAACGTAACTACATTTTTTACGATTTTGGACTGGGTATGCCACATTTCTTAAAATATAGCATTCTATATTGTGGCAAAAAATTGTACCTCTTAGTGAAGTAGCTTAGAAGTTACCACTTGCCGTATCAACATTTTTTTCAAAATAATTCGAAGCAAACAAACGTATGCGGCGTTACGTTTCTATGACCCAAATTCTAGAAATTTTAATGAAGATACGTTTCTATAGAAATAAGCTTTAACCGTTTGACCTGCGCGTATACTTCAAATTCAACAACTAATTGTCATGTCATCAATTAAGATTTGATTAAGCTTTTGTTGATATTGAAGATTGACATTTGTTCTGTCAAAGTGAAGATTAAAATTTGTTATAGAGCTCTTGTAAAAAGTCTTTAAAAAAATAGTAAAAGTGCATAAAAATCTAAAACTTCTTGTCAAAAGAATCGTCAAGTTACGGATTATCCAATAAAAAATCAAATCTTGCGTAAGTTCTAGCATTTAAGCAAAAAAGAACACAAAGTAATTTTAACACCAAAGCTAACCTCACTAAATGAGCAAAAGAGGTTTGTTTTTTACCTCCCCCGACCAACTAAGAGAGGAAAAGCGCCGAACGATTATAGTAGGCAATCCTTGCAAAACCATGTCAACAATGGAATCTTCAATACTTACCAATGAATCTCTGATACAAATCCTGCGTAACAACAATAAAGAGCTTTGTCAGGAGCTTCCTTCCAAAGTCGATTTTCAATTGCTTCGCAATGAATTGGCCGGCTTAAAATTGAAGTACGACAACATCTCTGCCAAAGTTATAGAGTTAGAGAGACGAAATAATGTGTTGGAAGACCAGATTGACAGAATTTTGCAAAAAAACACGGAAACGAATGTAGTGGTGCACCTTCCCGCAGAGCCAAATACGGATTTGAAGGAGAAAGCTAAGTCTGTTTGCGCGGGTCTTCTTGTACCCTCTGAGGTCTCTGAAATCGAGAATGCGCATGCGATAACAGCCAGGAACGCGAGAACCGCAATGATTATTGTAAAGATGAAAACGCGTAGCGCTGTCTGGAAAATTCTCAATAACTCAAAAGAATTAAAGAATACACAAATTCACATACATAAAGATTTGCCGTATAACGTGCGACGTAGGAAAAGCAACCTTCTTCCGATTTCTAGGTTCCTTCGCGAGAGGTTTCCTATGATCAAATCTCAAATTCAACTAAAAGACGATAAACTTTTCATAAAAAATAAACTTTTCACTTGGGATCTGGGGCATGGTTTGAAATGTGGAGCAATTGATCCTTTAGAGGTACTGCGGTCCATTTTTGGAGATAATTCTATGCTTTTTTCAACAATTGAAAGTTTTATGAATGAAGTCCAACAAGCGAGTAACGTAAACAATGTCAAAAATAAAACGTCAAGAGTACAACCCGAAGTTGGTAGAGTTTCATCGGATCAAATACGAGAAGGAGCCGCTGTAAGCAGTGTGGGTTATTTGGGTGCACACACAAGTCCGCGTTTGAGAGAAAACCCAAGTGTGAGCTCGGAATGAGGAGCAATCGTCTACCAGAACCAATTAAAAACTTTAGATTTAAGAATATTAGGGTTTAATGTATCAGGTCTTAAAAATAAATTTTGTGCTATAAATTTCTTTGATTATATTAAAAGTTTCGATGTATTTCTACTTTATGAAACTCATGTATTAGAAGATGAAAAACAGAAATTTGAAGGTGTATTTAATAATCATGAATTAAAATGGATTCCAGCAATTAAAACAAATACTTTTGGAAGAGGAAGTGGTGGTGAATTACATGGGTATCGCAAATGCCTCGAAGGAATGTCAATCAAGTTTAAACAGGTTGAAGAAAATAATGTCTTGGAGTTAAATATCAACGGTTATGTGCTTCACATTATGCCAATTTACCTAAACTGTAACCACTGGATGAGAGATTTCGAAAAACTTTGCGATGCACTTCAGTATTTAGGGTCGATGAATGTGTTACTTGTTGGTGATTTCAACGCAAGGATTGGCTTGTCGCAAAATAATTTTCTGAGTGGAACTGCAACAGAGATTTTCAATCTAACTCGAAATTCAAAAGATGAAATTTGTGATGGAAAGGGCGAAAAGGTTTTGGAGTTAGCGGACGCATTTGATGCAAGAGTTTTGAATGGTAGCTGTGAAGGCGATTCTTACGGCGAGTTTACTTTTATTCGAGGAACGGCGTGTTCAGTCATAGACTACTGTTTCGTGTCTGGCACCTGGAATTTAATCTTGAAGAACTTCAAGATAGCTGCACAAACTTTTTCGGACCACATGCCTCTAGAAATTTTTTGTTCAGTATCAGCGTCTGAAGAAACTTCCAATTCTAAGTGTCTGGCCCTCCTTCCAAAATTATTCTGGAAAAATAGCTTTCAGCACATTTATCAAAAGAATTTAAATGAAGAACTGGGTAAGCGGAAGGCAGAAAACAACCCTCTGCACATGGAACATCTTTCACAAATTATTAGAGATTCAGTACCAGCTTACAGTTCATCGAGTCGTAAGGTTAAATTTAAACAAAAATGGTTTGATGCAGAGTGCCTTAAAGCAAGGAAAAAGTCGTTTTCTTTTTTAAGAATCCTGAGAAAATTCAACTCTCCTGTATTCAAGAAAATGTACGCTGTAGCAAATAAGGATTTCAAGCAACTCTGTTTTCTGAAGAAGAGGCAAAATGAACAGAAAACTTTAGAAATCTTAAACAGTGCAAGGTCTTCCGCAGAATTTTGGAAAGCTGCAAAAATCATAAATGGTAGAACCAATAGGATCGGTTCCTCTTTGCATGCAGCTGAGCTCCGAGACTACTTTGAAAATCTTCTCAACACCCCGCGTTTCTCTCCCCTTCCGCAGTATGCAGCCCCTTTTTTCACGGATGATCTTCTGGATTCACCATTTTCAACTTTGGAAGTGGTGAGTGTGATTGAAAAGGCTAAAACAGGAAAAGCTCCGGGAGATGACCGAATACCAGTGGAATTCTATAAGAACTGTACGATAGAATTTGTGTCTGCATTAACCGAGGAATTCAACAGGATATTCGAAACAGCAAACGTTCCAAAAGACTTTAAAAAAGCAATAATATATCCTCTGCATAAAAAAGGAGCTTTAAACAACCCAGATAACTACCGGGGTATTTCATTCCTGAACATTTCGGTAAAGTTATTCAGTGCCCTAATATTCAATAGGTTGACGCAGTGGGTTGACAATAAAGAAATACTTAATGAGTTTCAAGCGGGTTTTAGGAAAAATCGGTCAACTTCAGATCAATTATTCTCATTGATTAATATTGCGGAAAGTTACAAAAGAAAGAACAAAAAGCTATATGCTTTCTTCGTAGATTTTCGCGCTGCTTTTGATTCCATTGCACGTGAAGCGCTTTTCTATAAGTTGTATAAGATGGGAATCTCAAGCAAAATTGTAAATATATTAAAAGCGATGTATGAAAGCAATGTCTCGTATGTCTGGGATGGTGAATTTGTTTCAGAAAACTTCGCAACGGAAATGGTTGTTAAACAAGGTTGTGTATTAAGCACCTTACTTTTCATTTTATTTATCAATGATATCGTGGAAGCTATTGGAGGAGGAATAGAGTTTGGACGATTACGGGTGCCATGTCTGATATTTGCCGACGATATAGTTTTTTTGGCAGAGACAGTAGAGGGAATGCAGCGAATGATAAACCAACTTGAAATCTATTGTGGTCTTTGGAATCTTTCTGTTAACTTAGAAAAATCGAAAATGATGATCTTCAGAAATGGTGGCGGTAGATATTCTCGGAATGAAAAGTGGAAGTACAAAGGGCAAAATATTACAATTGTACGGGAGTACAAATATCTAGGTCTGTTGATCACCCCAAACCTTAATATGAAAAGACATTTCCAGTTGAAGTTATCGGAGGCGAAAAGAGCAATTTCAGCAGTTTGGGGTCGTTGCATCGATAATAAAAACGTTGACCATAGTGCAAAGATTAAACTGTTTCGAGCGACTGCAGTCTCTATTTTGCTGTATGGTGCGCAAGTCTGGGGATATTCCAAGTTCGATGAGGTAGAAAAATTCCTGAGATACTTTCTTAAACGGATTTTCCGATTACCTTCAAATACACCTAATTACATGCTTCATTTAGAAACATCAGTACTACCATTGTTTTTGGACGCTCTTAAATTGCACTTTGGTTATGTGATAAAAGTCTTGGAGATGGAGGAGGGAAGACTACCTAAACTGATCCTGAAAAGCATTATTTCATCAAAAGGGAATCTTGTCAGAAAGTGGGAGGAGCTGGGAGCTGGTTTTGGCGTAAACGTCCAATTACATGCAGATATTAACCCGGGTGACTTGAGGAGCTGTTTTCAGAACTTAATAGAAGGAGCAAGTCAATCTATTTATAATGATTGTTTGTTGGAAGCGCAATCTTCTCAGCATAGGATGATTTATAGCCAGTTAAACTTAAATCTCCAAGAAAATACGTACTTCCTTAATCGATTGCCTCTTAGCATGATATCTTTAATATTTAAATTAAGAGGAGAAATAATTAGACTTAACTACATGCCACATCGGCCTGAACTAACAATTTTGTGCGACCTTTGTAATCTTAAGGAGAGAGAAGACGTGTACCATTTCATTGGAAAATGTCCGATTCTAAGAGAATTTCGAGTAAGATACTTTGGCAAGACTTTTATGGATGTAAACGAAGTCCTGTATGTTTTGAATGGTGAATCAGGATGGGAAGTTTTATATAAATATGCAGTAACAGCGCTTAGATACAGATCGCAAATAATTGAAGGCGACTTTTAAAATAAAATAAGAAAAAAAAAAATAAAATTTAAAGAATATTCGAAATATTAAGCTTAGATAAAAATAATTGTCAATCTGGTAGACGGCCTAAGGCCAAACCAAATTAATCTTAAGTTAAATCCTATAATTGTTATACTATTTTATGCAATCAAATAAAGATTTCATTAACTTAACTAACTAACTAACTTGAAGTCAATACAGTTAACAGCGTTGGTGAAGAGAACGATATTACATCAGAAAGAAAGCGAAAGCTTGATCCCAAACCGTGGAAAAATAATATTCGAAAGGCTTTATTTCAATCGGGTAAGAAGTCATATGTGTCAATCCGTTGGAAAAGAGTCAAAGCGCAAAGTGTACAACCCAAATACTGTTCAAAATGCCCCAGAAAGTGTAACACTTATTTTGACGAAGAGGCAAGGCATTATTCGTATGCAACTTTCTGGGAAAAGCTAAGAGACACCAAAAAAAACTGATACAATATCTTACTTCGTTGATCGAAGAAATACAAAAAAGTCAGTTAGAATTCCAGCTCAACATTCACGACGACGACGTTCGAACACAAAGTTGTTTTTCCTAATTAAAAATGGTCTACAAATTCAAAGGTTTTTCAACGTTACATTCAACGTTTCTGAAAAATTTTTGAGAAATATAGTAAGAAATAAATTAGATTGTAACGTTGTCGCATTTGCACTGGCCTAGTGTAAATGTGAAAGTCATATTTAATAAAAGACGTTTCGCAGTTTACAAGCTGACCGTATACAAGTTGGAACCAAAGAAGCTACCTGTTTTATGTGGCATGAGGTAATGGCTAGAAGAGGGCCGAACGAAGTGGCATCATGTCTTTATAATTATGTATTTTAGGTAACATTGCGACGGTAAACCATTTGTCCTGATGGGTGATACTTGTGGAGGGCAGAATCGAAACGTAACCATTTTGAACTTGGACACTATGATGAAATGCGATTCCGTTCATGCCCATATTGAACGATGTTCATAAAAAAAAATATATTTGACCTCGTTGGATATAACACTGTCGTAAGGATTAAAAATCTTAAGGTTGATTCTTAAGGGAATAATGTTAATTCGCTAAAAATATCTTCGCAGCAGTATAATAAAAACATATTTTTTAAGTATGACACAAATCTGGAAAGTTCAAAGCTGTACAAATAATTCCGTTAAAACTGAGAAGAAATCTACGAGATAGCTTCAACCCATTTTAAGTTTCAAAAAATTTGTTAGAACAAAATAATTAATTATTTTTCAGTTTTTTTGTTCTTTTCAGATTTTTGACCGATGCAGAAAAAATTTTCTCTTCTTATTCGTTCTTTTTATGATATAAATTTTCTTTTTTGTTAACTTTATTAATAAATTATTTCTTTGAATTATCTTCTTTCATTTTCAATAATTTCATATGGAAACGATTTAAAATCTCAAACACAAAAACTTCGATTTTATTTAAATCACTAAGAATTCTAATAGAGCGAGATTTCAATTCGCCAAATCAAGTAAAGAAGAGTTACCAAAATTAACTCAATGCTTTACTGGACCTAAGTGTATTAAAAGAGACAATAATTATAATGATTTGTTGGACCTTTGTAACAAACGTATTATACTCTCACACTACAACGATTTCTATCGTTAAAAACTTCCTATTTGAATGATGAAAGTGTTATCTTATGTACTTATATTACAAGAGAAAAATTAATAAAAATTAAATTAATGAGAAGGTTTTTTTGAAAGTTATTCTATTCAAAAACGTAACAAAACAAAATGGGTTAAAGTTACAATTATCGGTTGAGGCACAGAAACGTAAGAGTATATCTTTTCACTTTATTGAATAAAATATCTTTTAAACCACAAACAAAATGAGGAACATTTTATCTATTCTATAGCTAGTATGTTAATATTGAAATTTTTAAAAGTGAACCTTACAAAAGTATTCATGGAACTCAGAAAAATGAAAAATGATAAAAAAAAATCACAAAATCGTCTCTCCTGAAAATTAGAAAATATTGACATACGTTTTTGTGTCACTAGGCCGACGAAATGTACCCTCTTCTCCCCTACTCGCATAGAATTGGACAAAATCCCAAAGAAATTCGTAAAATCACAATTTTGCCGAAAAAAAACTCACAAAGCGCAACGTCCTCTCACCACACCCTCGATGTAAAAACAAAAGATTGAAGACTCATGCTTGATATGTGTATATGCAACTTCAACCCGAATTTATCAATACACTTGCACGTGCTTGTCATGCATTTGAACAATGTATATCCGGCATTAAAGCGAAATTTTTCAGGTTTATCAACACTCAAATGAAAATGTGACAACCATCTTTTTGTTCCATCTATTTGTTTTGGTTTTGACAATGGAAGAGCATCTTATAAAATGACTAAAAACAAATTAATTTTAGTACGACAAATGGCGCAATTCCAATACATTGAAGCAATCCACGTTAATTTTTATCATAACGTATGGCAAAATCATTTCGCATTTGCAACTATTTTGATTATATGCTGTCAAAAGTGCTGTTCGCGTTGTAATGGGTTTCACAAGATTTTGATGTCGAAGTCTTCGTTGGTGTTGAAGTTGCTGTGTCAATCTGTTTCTCGCATTACTCTTTTGATTTTTTTCTTTAAACATCAAAATAAACAATATTAACGTTCTCGCGGAAACTCGGACTTTAACAAACTCTAAATAAAATGTACGACTGGATTGCAAGAACTTGCTTTTATGTAAAAGTACTCTTGAATGAATGAGTAAATATAAAACATGGAATTAATGAGATAAAAATGTTCAAATGCATGAAATTGCCGTCTGATTTCCAGAAAAGTATGAATTTATGAAAAAAAAGTTTAAAAATCGGTTTATTATCAAAGTTTTTTCCTCACATCTTGTAGATTTTATTTTAAAACTTTAAACTGTCAAGTTTAAAAAAAAATATAGGAAGGTGTTTCCGAAATATTAAGTTTTAAAAAAAATACATAAATACATATTCATAATCGGTTGCACCGTTTTAGAGGAAATCAAATACAAAAAAAAAAATGGTTCTAATGGGAATACCATTCGGAAATTAGTGTTCAAGCATTACCTAGCTTTAACTAAATTTAATTTTGTGATCGTATGGCAGGTACCGTTATTTTTGGTCTTAAAAAAAAAAACGTGTGTAGGTAAAAATTTTAAAATGCTACCTATCAAGTTTAAAGAAAATTGATCAAGACCTTGAGTTCTATTTTTTTAACGAATCCATTACTTACCTTATACATATTTCCGGCTTGGGGCTTGTGAACCCCGTGCTTCCCCCACATAGGTACACCATTGGAAGTTAGGTAAAACATATCTCGTAAATCGGATACATGCACATATTTAAGAACAAAAAAAAAAAAAAAACAATACGTACATATATTGCTTAAAATATATTCTTCATTTAGGCAACATTCTTTATAAATTAATAAAAAAAACTTGCAGTGAAACGGTACAATACAACCAGAATAACTTAATTAAATTATGCAAAGTTGTTTCAATTACATTAATCTAATCCCTCTCCAGAAGTATTGACCATATCAAAATTAATTCTACCCTATAGCTTAAAGTTTACGGTAGTCTACTGAAAGGGTATTTCATAAAAGAGCTTTTCACAATTCACTTAAGACGATTAGGTGTATGGTGCTGACATTTTCAATCTCAAATTTTATTAAAATAACAAAATTAAAGGTCCTTGGTGGAAAGACTTCATCACCATTACAATGTACATATTATTCTATAATCCTATTACCCTGTTAAGCATAGAACACCGCAAAGCCTCAAAGCAAAATTCGGGAGGTTTGTCACTTGAAGTAGGTAGGTATATGCAGAAAGACATATTATCAGCAGCATGTATACTCTGTTTATATAATATGTATGTATGTTCTCTGCATGTACAGATGAAATTAAGATCTTACATTCCTTAGCAAAAATACATACTCGTATGTACATATGTACTGACTGAATAACACTGCATATTATACAGATATCTTAAATTGTGCGTATGCTTATGTAGGACTCAGGTGAGGACTTTCGAAATTCTATAACCAGTTATAGTAGGTACAGGATGAAAAAAATGAAATATCTGATAGCAATCTACTTAAATTCAAAAATGTTCCTTGAGTGTGAAGGAAGGTAAAATGATTCTTTTAAAGTGCTCTCCCGTTATTTGAAATCTCAAGTCATACAGATTGAATTATTCAATTAAACATCCTTTTCTAAGAATAGAATCGGAATCGGTTTGCTGTACGAGTAGCAGATGTAATGTGCTTTGTACCATTTCCTCTGAAATGGAAATCAAATAAATGAGCTCTTTGATGGCATTGACTCCCAAGTATGTAAACTTTCATCTGGTTCAGTTAATGCGAGTATTTTATGGAATGCTATTTTCGGTTTTGACATGTGTGGCTCTTTTACTACAACTACGACCCTTTGACAGGACAAAATAATGTATGAACAATCTGCGGTGATGGCGGCAGCAACAGGGAATAAAAGGGGAGGACAGTGCCATAATTATAAAGGCGAAATAAGCTGACTCCTCCATTGAACGTTTCAAAGAAATGCCTGCATATTGACTGTAGATGATGCCTCTTTTCATTCATGGAAAGCCCCCAACCGTTTGTACAACCTCATACTCGTAAACTAAAATAAAAACCATGGTGAAATTCTTACACAAATCGGTCGACGAAAAGAGAGGACTTTTTTATTTTGTTTATTTATTTATTTTCGTTCGATTACGTAATTCAATATATGTATGTATTTGTTAAGTTTTTACGTGGGATGAAAGAAAAACCACACGCAATTACCGGACAGCTCTTATTTTTTTCTTTCGAAAATTCTAAAATAAAAAAATTGTTCTTGCTGAACTTTTTCTTTTAAAAAACAAATATTTTTTGATTATGTACATATACCTACCTACGCTTATGTGTGAATACTCGTAAAGTTATTCCTTAAACATCTGGGCACATTCTTCGAACACATTAAGTATGCGTCATAATTTGCAGATTCCCACAATGACTTCAGGGCGAGCAAATTATGTTTTTTCTGGGAATTTTGTGGATTGGAAACACACTCGTAACTGAAGGCAAAACCTTATAATAGACTCCTCCATCAGTCGTTTTATGCTTAAGACTTTTTTTGTTATACAAAAATAAACACCACACATATGAGTGTTATGATCAAATTAAATTTTAAGAAGTCAGCCTTGCATCAAATCTTTTGTTTGCTTAGGCCTGGTTTATTCTTAAAATTGCAGATTTTTGAAAGACCAATATTACACATGTGATTTTCATTTACGTCTTCAACTTCTGGGAAAATTGCTAGTGTAAACGACTGTGGAAATGAGATACACTAAGTTTTATCAACTTTTGTAAGCTCTAAGTTGAGAGAAAAACTTACTAGTGTAAGCACGTTTTTTTTCTAACATACTGTAATATTTTTCCAAGGTTCGTTATATAAAACTTATTACTCTTTTTAGTATCTCTTCTTTATTCACACTTTCCAATTCAAAACAGTAAATCTTTATTTATAACCAACTCAAATACTTTATTCAAATTAAAATCACACTTGTTTTACACAATCCAATAAGCAGAGTTTTGCACACTTCCGTAATCAAAAATCAACTGTCTCTTGCTCACCGCGAGCACTCCCTTATATACTCATGTTAGTAGTTCTCGAAAATTCGCGCAGCTTCTCGTCTTGGAATGTTCTAGATGATTGGAATAAGGGGAAATACATTTGACATTAGAAAAGAGCTTTTTTGCTTCTTTTTATAAATTAGATATGCAGTTTTCCAACAGATGGCGCTGTAGTAGTATAAAGCTCTGTTCACAACATTGCCCCCTTCTTAAGATTGTTCGTCCGGAACAATTCTATCTCCAGCTTCGCCACTGTATCGGTGCAGTCGATCGCTATGCACAACTTTTAACTTTCCTCTTGACCCTCTTTGAATTCGGTAAACGACATCATTGATTTTCGTGACGACAGTATAAGGGCCTTCCCAGTTTTGTTGAAGCTTCGGCGACAATCCCTTTTGACGATGTGGATTATACAGCCATACACGATCTCCTACTTGGAATCCTCTCGTGTTTGCTCTTGTGTCGTACCTTGTCTTCATTCGATCGCTGTAAGTGCTCATTCTAGTCCTGGTCCTTTTGTGGATGTCGATTAGCCTCTCTTTTAGGTCACTCACGTAATCCCCTGTTTCCTGAGACTCTTGTGATGGGTGTCCAAACCTTATCTCACTAGGCAGCCGAATGCTTTTTCCGAACAGGATTTCAGATGGTGTTTGTCCTGTTGAGCTATGTACTGCACTTCGATAGGCCATCAAAAATAGTGGTATGTGCCTATCCCAGTCTCTTTAGTAGTCGCCTACGACTTTAGTGAGGTGCTCTTTTAAGGTCCTGTTGAATCTCTCGACCATTCCATCAGATTGCGGGTGAAGTGGTGTGGTTCTCGTTTTCTTAATGCCAAGGAACGCGCAGACCTCTTGGAATATGTTCGACTCAAAGTTTCTTCCTTGGTCAGAATGGAGCTCCATAGGCACACCGAACCTGCTTACCCAGTTAGACACAATCTGGTCGGCCACGGTCTTGGCTGAAGTAATCCATTACCACCAGAATGTATTTGTTTCCAGCATTCGTTTCTGGAAATGGGCCAGCCACATCAACAACAATCCTTTCAAACGGTGAGCCAACATTATACTGCATCATTTTTCCTTGCAGTTTTCTACCAGGTCCTTTGGTTGCCGCACAAGCCTCACAATTTCGGCACCACTTTTTAACGTCGTCTCTTGCATGCAACCAGTAGAATCGTTGTCTCACCTTTTCTAACATCTTGTTGATTCCCAAATGGCCTCCTGAAGGTCCATCATGCATTTCTCGAAGAACCTCTTTGATTTTCGATTGAGGTAACACAAGCTGCATCACATAGGATTTACCATCAGCGGATTCCCATTTTCGCCGAAGAACACCTTCTCGCACATGAAGTGAGTCCCATTGTGCCCAATAGGCCTTTAAAACTGGACTCCTATCGGAGATGTCATTCCATGCGGGTTTTTCTTCATGTTCTTTCCATGCGAGAAGAGGTTCAATGTCGGGGTCTTCTTGTTGAGCAGATCTTATTTCTTCATTGCTCCATCCACAAATGGGCTCAGCCCTTATTCGCAGTGTGTTGATGGAGACCATGCGTTTGTTGCCATTTGACGTTGCCTTGACAGTCAGACTTTTATTGTTTCGTTTCTGAGAAACCTGGATGGTGTTTCTAGGGCCATCGATACCAGAAACCAGCTTCTGCCCCTCGAAGTTGGTTCTTACTAGTTTCTCTGTTGGGAAACTTGTTCGGGAAGTAACACTGGTGTTATTGTTACCTTGTTCTGAGTTTGAAACTCCATGTCCACAATGTTGACAAGCTCTTCTTGGTGGTAATCGACATTGACGCTGTAAATGTCCAGTCTTGTTGCAATTCCAGCACTTTGCAAGTCCGTTTCGTTGATTCCTTTGGACATCAGTTCTTCGGCATGAGCATTCTTCGACAATGGCTTCTCTAAGTCCATGTACTCCGTGAGAAGCTTGTTCTGCTGCTTCCATTGTCAAGGCAAACGCTAATGTTTCAGAAAGCGTTCGTTTTCCAGCAGTTCGCACGGTCCTTTGAAGATGTATGTCGGAAATGGCGCGAACAAATGCCTCGACTGCAAACTGGTTACGGACTTCTTCTCCAACATCTGGATATGCAAAATTGGCTATTGCTCACCGCGAGCACTCCCTTATATACTCATGTTAGTTGTTCTCGAAAATTCGCGCAGCTTCTCGTCTTGGAATGTTCTAGATGATTGGAATAAGGGGAAATACATTTGACATTGGAAAAGAGCTTTTTTGTTTCTTTTTATAAATTAGATATGCAGTTTTCCAACAGATGGCGCTGTAGTAGTATAAAGCTCTGTTCACAACAATACGATTTCTCACAGCTTACACCCCTGGCAGTGATAAGTTTTGAACTTAGGGGAAAAAATTTTTGTTTCTTGGTAAATAAATCTTGTTATTCTGTCCATACGTTTGGTTATTATGTTTATGGCTATTATTATGTGGAATAAACCCCAAGTTTTCAAACTTGTTGAGGTGTATGAATTCAAAATTGTTAAAACAATAGCAGCAGCTACTTGCTTTCAAGAACTCCTCTTCATAATAAACTCGATGATCACTCGATTACAGTAGTTTCTTCATAAGTTAATAGCCGTATTTTTTGAAAGAGTGAATAGCCAAGTTATCAAAATTTTACATGCAAAACAATAAGAACATCAAGAATGAATATAATTTCATCAGCAATCAGAGTAAATATAGAATGAATAAAAATGGTTGATATATTGTAGATGGCGCTTAAATCGAGTGCAGAAAAACATTTGCTTGGTACTTCGATTTGTTCTGGAATGCATCTTTTTTTCTCAGAGATTTTGATTATGTCAACACATTTGAAAATAAAGCTTCATGTCTATTTTGTAAAAGAAGTACAAACAAACTAAAATGTGTATTTGTTGAAAAACTTCTGAAAAATCTCAATTTTTTTCACCGAAAAATCGAAATTGTATGGATATTTTTTTTTGTTCAGGAAAATTTCGATTTAGGGATTTTATAAAGCATCTAGAAGGAAATACTCAAAATAGGTCAAAATATAGTATATTACCCGTCTACCAAGTTATAAACTTTCAAATTCCATTCAGCCATCCTCCGTCTGAGATCTCGATGGATTTAAAAACATCTACAAAATCTGAATTTTTTTTTTAAAGAAAAATCGATTTTTTTGCTCATCAAAATTGAAATTTAGGGGTGACCCGGTGAACTTCGTATCACTTGTGATTTATTTATGACGGACGGGAAACTGTAGACGATTAAAATCGAATGGCAAATCCGTTTAAATCAGCGATATACGCGGGATCAAGACATCCTCTCCTTTGTATTTTCGATTGATGATCTTGGCCTCGATGACGTTATTCATTAACTTTTTTACAGCTAGTCTCATCCAATTGCACAGTTGACGTTGATTTATGTTACGCAACTACTACTTCTAATTGTAAATTGTGAGGTGGTAGTCGAGGCAAATTCAGGGAATTTAAAAACTCTGTGGGATAGTTGATTAATGTCATCCTGGTTTGTAACTGTGTCAACTGATTTGTAAGAAAACAACTCTCCGGGAAGAAAATTCTGAATGGTTGCATTCAGATCATCTACACCATTGATTTTGGCCGCCATTATTGCTCGTTCACTCAGCCAATTATGGTTTCTGAACTGTTTTTCTATGTCCGTAAAAACACGAATAAGCTCCTCTTTTTAGTCGACGAAACGACAAAAATCTGTGAGTAGGGTAATTAATCCGGTGGAGGTGTCAAATGTGACCTTACCATTTCCAATGTCTAATAACTGCTTCGAAAACATAATCGCAGTTTGATCTTGTTGCAAAAACACTCACATGTTTGTTGTTAATTGGAGTATGATGTGAATATAATTTTAAGCATGCGTTTAGTTGGTTGTTGATCAGGGAATAAATGGAAGAGTCTGACAAAAATCACCTGGCAACGGAATCATGGCTCCACCAAAAATCTTTGTGGGCATCGTACATTAATCCCAAACGATCAATTTGCATATCTATAGAACCTTCGCCATTGCGCTGTTTTTGGCGATCTTGCTAACTGTTGCTTCATTGATTTGCAGGTTTAGTGGTAATTTCAAGGCAGAATGTGGAGTTCGTCCACCTTCTAACAATGTTGCAGTTATTCCAGATGAAGCCAATGTTAGTGCTACTTTATTTTACGATCTGATCTTTGCCAACAGCAATGAAATTAGGAACTTTTTTCCAGTTCCCCCGGTAGCATTAATGAACTAAATTCCAACAGATCCACCGTTCACAGCTTCCATCAAAGTATCGTACGCAATTCTTTGTTGTTCATTCAATTGCGGAAAATTTGAACCAACTGTTTCGGCCAATACCTTAGTATCGTATTGTTGTTCTCTTTACAACTCTTGGTTTAATGCATTGCGCATAGGAGGATTGGATGCTGTCATGCCGAAACACGACAGTACTTTACTTACCATCAATAAACACATATCTTCTATCATGATCAATGTCCAATTGTAAATTTCTGTAGTAATTTGTAGTGTAGGATGCAGAGTTTGATAATGCACACGATGCAACACATAATCGCAAGCAATGTCCAAATTTGATGTGACGATGAAGATATGACGGAATCCTTAATCGTATTATCCCATTGTGAATCGTTCTCGAGCAACTGTAGTAGTTGACACGTCTCACGCAAAGTCGCACACAAATATCCATCAACTGTTTTCAGTTGTTGAAACGATGTTGGTCCACGAATATCCACCATCAACTATCGAAGATAATAACATTCATCGTTATTTGGGTGTATTGTGTAAATGCGACCTAGAGCGTCTGAGGCAAGTTCACAGCTAGGAACATTTTGTATTGGAAAATTAAACAGTCGTTTTTAGTATTTTCCGTAACTTATTAAACCTTCCTTGAACTTCCACAAATATTTCAAGATCAAAATCAGCAAAATCGTTCCAGCCATTTTCGAGTTTTAGAGACAAACGAACAACAAATGATTTATATATACATATTTAAATAGATAGATTAAATGCCTTTTCCATTTGTAAAATAAATCAATTTATTTTTGACTTTAATTTATAAAAATGAAAGTTTTAGTAATGTGTGCATTCCATTGAGGAAAAAATAATCTATATAAATAAAAATGAATCGCAAAATGTGTTGCTAAGCGTTAAACTCAAGAACGGCTCGACCAATTCGCCTAATTTTTTTTTTTAAAGTTTTTGTTAATGTTCATGGAAGGTTCTTATGGAGAGAAAAAACGTTTATTGTGGGTGTGTGAAAGTTAAGTGTTACAGAAAATCGTTTGCTTATTGAAATACACTGACTCAAAAAAAAAAAAATAAAAGAAAACTTTATAGCTAAGGAAATAATTTCTTCATTTAAATAATAATTAATAATTCTACAACAAACAACAAAATTAACGAGAATAAGAGAACTTAAATAAAGGTAATCTATATAAATAAAAACGAAAACCAATTGTGGTTTTATTTGTCGAGTGTGTTTGCTTTTAGAACCATGCCGCCTATTACACGCGGGCGCAGCAATTTGAGTCGAAGAAAACGCTAGAAACCAAGCTTACTTTCAATCAAATCGGACTTCACTGCAACGTGAAGAGCGAAATGAAATTGAAAGGATTAGGATATTACAAACACGAGCAACGCGTTGTGTTCAAACTGCTTTCACAGTTTTACGAGCGGCTTTCAGTTACAATGTTTCAATTGACTACAGAATGTATTAGGTTCGTTCGTTCAACTTTACCCAGG
Source organism: Chrysotoxum bicinctum (assembly GCA_911387755.1). NCBI lineage: Eukaryota > Metazoa > Arthropoda > Insecta > Diptera > Syrphidae > Chrysotoxum > Chrysotoxum bicinctum. Next base: position 264,887,662 of record OU426988.1, read on the forward strand.
TTTGACCCAGGTTTTCTTGACAACCCTCAGAGTTGTCAACAAAAAGTGAGGTTTTCGGTTTTCAAAAAACCTCCAAGGGCTGTCAACTGTTTTGTTGACAACTAAAAGACAGACAAAATAATTTTGTGCTCTGATAAAACTTTAAATTTGTTATAAATAAGTTTTAAAAATGAACGAAAACAAAAGAATTACAACAAAAGAAATACATATGAAATCTCATATGACTTTTGACAGTTTGACCGTTATCTGAACTCGCCCCAGCAAAATACCTCGATCTACTTCAGGGCGAGTTCAGGGCGACCCCAGGTCTCAAAAAACACAGAGTTTACTCACCAGGGTGACTTCAGGTTTTTTCAAAAACGATTTAGGGCGACCCCAGGGTGACTTCAGGGCTCAACGAACAATGTCATTTAGACACTATTTTATTGACAGGTGCTCAAACTAATAACAAAGTTAGTTCAATGAACTATTACTCCTATCGCCTGATGGTTCATGAAAATGAAGACATGTGCTTGATGATGTCGAACAAATTATTATCTCAATTATTAATGGCCGCGCCTAATCGCCCAATGCATGACGCTTTTAATCAAGAGTTGCATCGTGAAAAACTGTTCGATCTCGATGCTTTAAGGGAATCGGTTCGAATATAAATGTTCCGTTGTTGAACAAACAACAAAAGTATGTATTTGATACAATTATGAAAGTTGTAAATGATGGAACTGGAGGATTTTACTTTTTGGATGCTCCTGGTGGTACAGGAAAAACATTTTTAATTGCATTGATTTTAGCAACAATTCGCTTACAGAATGGAATTGCACTCGCACTTTCTTCGTCTGGTATTGCAGCTACATTGTTGGAAGGCGGTCGAACAGCCCATTCAGCGCTTAAATTACCATTGAATACTCAAAGCAACGAAACTCCGACTTGCGACATTTCGAAGAACTCTGTAATGGCAAAGGTTTTGCAGCAATACAAGTTGATAGTATGGGATGAATGCACGATGGCACATAAAAAGTCTGTGGAGGCATTAGACAGAACTCTCAGAGATCTGCGAAGCAATCAAAACCAATTCGGTGGAGCGATGATTTTGTTAGCAGGAGATTTTCGTCAAACATTACCAGTATTCCACGGTCTACACCAGCAGATGAACCATTTTGTGGACAAAAGTTAAGATACTAAATTTGAGCAAGAATATGCGTGTCGAATTGCAAAATGATCGATCTGGAGAAATATTTTCAAAACAACTCATTGACATTGGTAATGGTAAAATCCCTGTAGATGTTATGACAGGCTGCATTACATTTCCTGTCAATTTTTGTCAGTCTACAGAATCAAAACTGAGCTTATAGAAAAGGTGTTCCCAGACGTACAGAGATCATTGTTGGTTGACTTTGTAACGGCACACGGTCAGCAGTGAAAATATTAATGAACAATATAATAGAAGCAACTATTTTGAGGTATGGTACCAACTGACATACCGTTTGAATTTAAACGACTGCAATTTCCTGTGCGGCTTGCTTTCGCTATGACTATAAATAAATCACAGGGTCAGTCGTTGAGTGTTGGCGGCGTCAATCTGGAAAACCCATGCTTCTCTCATGGACAGTTGTATGTTGCCTGCTCTTTTTTTTTTTTTTTTTTATAATCTACCCGCGCTCAAGGGATTATGATTGCCCTTTAAATGTTTTAACACAGCGCGGGCGTGAAGTTCATGAAGAGAAAGAAGGATAGGAAAGATGTGTGGCACGATGTTCTGAGACTGTTGGTGGTTGTCTCAGATATTTTTATCTCCAGGGATGGCGGCTGAGCTAAAGCGGAGAAATGCCGTGTCTTGCGTGGGAAAACCAACAGCTTCATTTATTTTCGCGCCAGGTAATCAAACAAAAACTATCATGTACGATCAGGCATTACATTGAAAATACCAGATTATGACTACTACTACTACTAAAGTCTTGCAATTGACAAAATAGGACACTTAAAATTGTAAGTAATCGTTGTTTATCATGGAGACATAAATCTATAAATATGAAAAGTGATCACTCCTAAATATGTTTTATTACTGTTGTTTTAGAAAAAAAAGGGCAGAACAACGTCTGCCGGGGAAGCTAGTAAATAATAAAATCGTTCTAATTTTTTTAGTAGAAATGTTTTGATATTGTATAATTCTACTAAAACTTTCGCATAGAGCGAGTAGATTTCTAACTTGAGTACCTTAATCAGTATTGTTAACTCGGAAGGTGGAATTTGATTTTTTTTGTTGCCCTTGTCAAAACAAGATAAGAGGTTAATCGAACTACGATTTGAAAAATGTCTATTTGCAAATATCTCTATTTTGTTTTAAATACAAAGTCAATACCGAATAGCCGATTTTGTCATTTTATCAACCTCGACTTATCAAATCTGTAGCTAAAAGTCAGTGTGAATTGAAACAAATAAAGGGCAAAATTGCATGTAAGCCAAAGTGGGTTTTGATCACATGACTTTGAGTACACACTGGATATGTGTAATGTGATCATTTAATAAGGCGATATGTATGTGTCGTAACGTTTCGCTCGGAAATACGATTAGGGGTCGTTGGTGTCATAACGTTTTGCTCGCTAATGTGAATACGGATATGTAGGTATTGTAACGCTTCGTTACAAAGGAGCTTCGATTATTTTGTTATTATTTAAGGATCTGAGTACTTCGCTATTTCCAATTCCTGCTCTACATATACTCGTCCATACGCATGAGGATTTGAAGAGGCCAATAGTGGTTTTCGTCTTTTCCGTTCTTTTCTATTTTCGTCGTATATCTTTTATTAATTTTTAATACGATTTATTATTTAGCTGAAAACTATTAAGAACGTTGTTTTAGCCTTTTAAAAAGTGAATGTCATGTATTTGAAATTTTTTTGTCTAATAATATCAGTATTCTTATATATGTACATACATACGAGTACTTATATACAATTTTTAAAACTCAAAGACTCTCGAACAAGAACATGCGAACCAGCCGTGCATTTTATTTTCTATTGAATTCTTCCATGATGCGTAGAACATAAATCTTAAAACACAACCTTGAATCGTAGGTTTTGAGTAGAAAAGGACCCTTTTCCCGTTACATCCCTTTATCTATTAGCTTTTCAAAGTTTCAAGCCCTCAATTTGTGCCCTCAAAAATAGAGCCTTAAATATTCCAGTATAATATATTCTAACACCAATGAAACCCCAAAGTGTCTAAAAAATTTAAAATCGATCTTTTAATGCGGTCAACATTTTCAGATTTATTATTCCCCTATATTAACCACCCTCCGTACTTCATTTCATCAGCCCATTCCATCATGTGCTCCATGATAAACCTACTTGATCCAAGGATTCGAAACTTTGTGTACGTAAAAGAGAAAATGACCTGTTCCAACCAACCTACCAACCAACATATACACTACATCAATCAAGATTTTAAAATTGGAGTAAGCGAACCTGCCAAGTGAAAAACATAAAAATAAAAACGTTAAAAAAAGTGTGAAGAGGAAAATTTATCGGTAGGACTAAAATGTCTTCTGATTAACGTCGTCGTGACGGTATTTAAACTGTTTCGGCATGCTACACCCGCAGTGATGGTGGACGGATGTGGGAGGCAGAATTGTATTGAGGGAAGGGTCGTTTGCAATAAAACAAATAATAAGTTAATTAACATCCGCAACAATCGACAACATACAGTACTCCTTAGGGTAGTCTCCTGATAACTCTGCAATAAGTTTAAATTGTTCACCCGCTGGGTGTACTCAACAGCCTGCCATTACATATTTTTTTATGTTTTGTCAGTTTCTGAGCAATGAAGGCGAACCAAACAGAAAAAAAAGGAAAATGTGAAAATAATTTGAAAGTCGGATTTTTGTCCCTTATCGTTCTGTGTCAATCCACTAACTCAGATATTCGTACCATGAGCGCTTGGATGTTGTGAGTTAAGGGTATCTTCGGGCAGTGCCGCATTTCTTCATACTTCAATTTGGGGATAACGGGCAACATTTTCCAAACGGTGAAGAATTCTTGAAATTCTTGAAAAATATTGATGGAAATCAGAACGTCAGGAAGTTGTACGAGTAGTACTTAAAGTTGAATTGGTTAAAGTCGGGAATGAGAAGATTTTTTGTTGAATATCGTTGTTGTCGGCCTCGAGGCGATTTATCTAAATTTTTCGGAGTACTTTTTATTTCATCCCAATTTAAATTGTGTTATCTTGTTCTTATCTTTTTACTATGTATCGACTTAATGGCGTTTCTTATAAAGTTAAGAAAAAGTTGAAAAACACGTAAAAGGGAATACAGTTAACAAGCAGCGTTTATCATTTAGATGAAACCTAAAGTTCTCCGAAAAATTAATTTGAAGATCTTCGGGCTAACAACACGCATGAAATTAATGGAAGCTTAATAATAAGTAACTTTAAAATAAGTTCCTCTGTCTACTGAAATAATATAGTCCATAGTAAATTGTTATTATACATTCTCTACGACTCGCCAAATCAAAAATACTCGTAGCTTATTATATAATATCTTGGAGAACGTGTCGTGATCAGGATCGCAGGTCTCAAAATCAAAATGCTCATTTATTTTACTATTGAAGCAAGCAAACATATTGACTGAACCGGCGCCAAATTTCTAAATGTTAATGATGTCAAATGAAATGTAGTCGTCGGAAAGTTCAAGTTCCTTGATGTTAGCGCTTCTTCCGGATGAAATATGGCAGATTTCTATTTAAGATTCCTTTTCAACCGAATTTAAGATAGAAGAAAGCAACAAGCCTCTTCTCATAGATCACCTCAAGGTAGATAAGGTTTTAATTACTTAATGGGTTTTCCTGACACCAGATTGTGATTCTATTATTAAGGATTATTTTCGAAGCACTCTTCAAGTTCTTTAAACGCGATCTTTTAAACAATCTTTTCGTAGGTCTTTGAAACTTTTACACTTTTTTGTATTGTTAATTTTTACTTGCGATATAGGTACTAAAGGCAAGTTCTGCATTTGGAAAAAAAATCGAACTCGAGATATTGATCAAAGTTGACATTACGATGATATCGAAGACGATTAAAGTGGGTCCGACAATTCCGTCTGTCTGTCTGTATGTCGTATTTCTGTGTGTCTGTATGTCTGTACCTCGATCTAGAGCCTAAGCCATTGGACCTATTTTCCTCAAACTCGGTTCTTAAGGGTCTTCGGTGATTCCCTAGAGGAAAAATTGAAATTTTTTTTAGCTCTAAAGCTAACGGTACCCTCATACACCGTAATGCATAATCTTATTTATCTCGAAAACAGCTCTAACGATTTTGATAAAAAAAAATTAGGTGTGATATTATGGACATGGACTACATTTTAGTCAAAAAAAATTTTGGGGCAAAATGTTATTAACGGTACCTGTCATAGAACCTTTTTTTGATTTTTTGACTTTCTCATCAACGGCTCTAACGATTTTAACCAAAAATTTTAAGCAGGTGCCCCCAAGTTTAAAATACTATTGTATATACTGTTGTGAACAGAGCTTTATACTACTACAGCGCCATCTGTTGGAAAATTGCATATCTTCTTTATGGAAGAAACAAAAAGCTCTTTTCCAATGTCAAATGTATTTCCCCTTATACCATCTAGAACATTCCAAGACGAGAAGCTTCGCGAATTTTCGAGAACAACTAACATGAGTATATAAGGGAGTCGGAGTGCTCGCGGTGAGCACAACACAGTTGATTTTGGAGTATGAAAGTGTGCAAAAGTATTGCTTATTGGATTGTGTTATTAAACAAGTGTGATTTAAATTTGAATAAAAGTATTTGAGTTGTTTATAAATTGAGATTTACTGTTTTGAATTGAAAAGTGTGAATAAAGAAGAAATACTAAAAAGAGTAATAAGTTTTATTTAACGAACCTAGTAAAAATATTACAATACATTGGAATAAATATTCGAAATTTTTTTTTTGGGATTTAAAAAAAAAAAAAAAAAAAAATACAAGTTTTTTTTTGAAAAACCAATATCCTTAAAACGTGTTATTTTTTGAAACTATTTCTAAAATCTAGTACCCCTTGGCATAATGGTTTGTGCGTTGGACTGTCATGCAGAAGGTCTCGAGTTCGATTCTCAGCTGCTGCAGGAAATATTTTTTCAGGGGTGTACTGCCTCTTGCGAGGAATTGACAAATTCTCCATGAGTATCTCTTGTCATGAAAAGTGCTGCTCTCCGTACCTAGTAACACGCACACATGAATGGTTGAGAGTTGTAAGTCACTAGGTCCTGGTTCACTTCGAGCCGTTGCACCACCAAGTTAGTTAGTTGGTTTATTTCTAAAATCTATACTACTAAATACTTAAAATTAGGCATCCCAAATTTTTTTCTCGAAAAATTTTAAGGAAATTTGTAATACGAGTATAAAAAATTATTTTAATAATAAAAGGATTAATCAGATTAATCCATACATTTGAACATTTTTATCTCATTAAATCCATGTTTTATATTTATAATATGTATTCTAATTCCAAATTACTTTAACATAATAGCAAGTTCGTGCGATTCAGTCGTGCATTTAATTTCAAAAGGACTGACCGTTGATTCTTTCCAAGAGCCCACAAAAAACCTTCTTGAAAAGAATTAGATTTTGTCTTTAATCATTTAATGACACTTAGCAGTAGGTCTGAAAGCAGCATTTATGTATTATAAATTGTTGAGAAAAAATAATTTTTTTTAAGACCCATGATTATTTGCAGAAAGCTCACTGAACTGAGATTATAGTTTGAGTTTTTTAAATACATTTTTCTGCAGTGCAGTTAGTCTCACAGTTGGTTTTCTTACCGACCTTAAATGGTTCGAGAGACCTTTAGCCAAAATGTATGTGTCGGATAAGTATAATTAGACTTTTAATGGTTGGAAAACGAGCATTTAATATACTAAATAATTTAAGAAACGCCAGCTTCTTTGGTACTGACAAGTTCTCCTTCTGATTGTCAACAACCGGAGGAGAACTACGTTGCGTTTCATTTTCACTCTTTATTGGTTCAATAATTCTCGTTATTTATATTATTCCCATGATTTTTCTATTTTAGTTTTTGTATTTAATCATATTTATATAAATATTATAATCTTCTTTTTAATTTTTTTTTATTTTGATTTTTTTGATATATCCTTTTTTCTATAGGAAAATAAAAAATAAAAAATAAAACATATTTTTAAGTCATAAATGATGTCATAATCTCAAGGGCTTTGCAAATAAATAAATATGTATAAATATTTATATTTTTTTAATAAAATTTTCATTGTTCGACTAGAAAATAAATATAAAGCTGTTGTCATTAAAATAAAATAAAATGCACGATTGGATCGCACTAATTGCGCTTATGTTATGTACTTAGGAATTTAAAAATCGTTTTCAAGAAATTGATTTTTCAAAAATAAAAAAATTGCGTTTCTTTTTTTTTTTCAAAATGCAAAAGATATATGTTTTCGAAAATATAATACAAATTAAAAGGAACTCGTGTTTAAAAATGTTGGTAAAAATCGTTTTAGAGAAAGTCTAAATTAAATACAAGAAATACATTTAACAATTCTTTTTACATTCCTTTTATCTTCTTAAGACACTTTCTTTTCATCGGTCTTGAGTTTGATAAAAACCTCGATTTTTGTCTGTTTTTAGTTTACCCTATAAAGCAAGTAATCTAATTGTCAAAGTAAATTATATACAGAAAATAAAAACATAAAAGTAAACAATTTGCATTAAAATCAAATCTGTCTTAAATGTTTACCTGACTTGCGGTTCAAAGACTTTCATAGATTTTAAACAATTAAAGTGAGGCCCCATTAAAAATCAAGTTATCTAAATCCGCCACTGCTTAGGGATGACTATTTACTCTGGGTGGCAAGTAAAAAAGGACAAATTAAAAATCAAATTAACACTAAAAACGGAGGAAAATATTTTAATTTGGGTTTTGTAAAAGCTCTTTTTATGTGCGAATGAGTATACGAGTGTATATCTCTTTTTGTGATTTTTGGAGTGTCCTTTCTTCTGCTCGATTACTTACGAAATGAATGGAGTGAAAATCTGGCGACACGAGATGGAAATGGCAGCTGCTCAGTTTTGTAGGTTGCCGTTGCTGTTGCCGCGAATGAATTGTTAATGCAATTGTGATGTAATTAAATTAAATATAATTATTTTCCTTCCTTAATTCAATGTGGAACGGACAATTTAAATGAGTGAATACATCCCTTTCCAAACAAATGGCTTAAATGCAAAGTTACATTAAGGAAATATCATTCGACTCTAAGAATGTTGGGGCTTAGGGAAAAATATTGTAGAATGGGGATTTGTTGTACAATAAACACACACACATGTTAAACATTTGTTATTACTTTGATTTATTTAGTGTATGAACCAAATATTTGGATTCGAAAATTGTTTGTCGCATTACTGATGGGTGGAAATTAAAATAGTACACATTGTGTGAAATTCATTCAATTTGACTTGTCTCGTTGAGTTTTCCAAATTAGATTTCGGGGAATTTATGACTTTGCATTGTGATGTCGTCAATATGTGTCAAAATGCCTTCTTTCTAAGTAAGTTGAATTTTGGTTAATATTCCCATGGCCAAGATTTGTTTTCACTTATGTATGCAGGCACATTGACGAAAATAGATGTGTATAGGTATTTTGTGTTGGGAAATTGATCTGGGTACATAGTGACAGAAAACGACATTCTTCCTACGAGATTCGTTTGATATTAATATTTCAATAGGTTTGGTATTGTTTGTTTGGCTGTCCATGGAATACTTGAAGAGCCTTTAAATGTAAGAAAATTAATTTCTATATCTATCCTGGAGTTAGTAAAAATGTTCGTTATGTATGGCTTAGGTGCATATGCATACATATGAACATACCTTTGTGTGTTCCTTCCTTCATATATTATGTATACATATAATGAACGTTCTTTAGAAGCAAGTGTTCCTGCCACATTTTAATACCGCATTCATGAAAGTGTATACAGTATTCCGAAATTGCTGCTAGTTTTTTAGAACTAAAAATTTACGTTTCTAATGAGATATAGTAGATAAATGTATATTGTTCAAAACCTTATATCGAAAATTTCGACAAAAACAGATCAATTTATTTTGTATCTATCTTCTTTCCAAAAATATAAATTTTTTTTTGCATTTGTACTTATTTGTATTTTTATTTGAAATATATTGGCATGATTTACAAGTTTATTCTTTAAAAAGTATCTATACTATTTAAGCTTCAAAATAAGAATAGTAAACTTCAAAATGAGAATAGTAAATTTCAATATGAGATTTTTTATGCAAATTTAATCTAAAACAATTAATATTAATAATGCATATTAAAATAACAACATATTTTCTAAGTTCAGAACTACAGGAAATTTATTTTGAATGCTTGCGATGCAATTGGCACACATTGTTTGTGTAATTGTCTGCAAACCTTATTCTATATAGCTTTCTAAGACTCTTACTCTCTGTTCTCATATGGATGAATCGTGTCTGCTGTTAAGAATCCTCATTAACTTTACCACAGACCAAACATTTTCAATGGGGTTAAGCATTGCACTACGGGGACCAAGTCTGAGTATACGGTTGTCACGAAATTCCTCCTCCTGCAGAACTTCTTCAAATTGACTATGACAAGGTGCATTGTCAATTACAATAACAACTGGTTCACCATATCTAACCATTGCTTTATGAAGACAGGTTTTCATCGGCTCCCTGAAATTAAGCCAGAGGAAACTACGCCAGTTTTATATTTGGAAAAACGCCAAAACTTTGTTCATACAAATTCTGTCTAATTTTCCTAGGAAAACAGCCCAGACTTTTATCTTTTCAGAATTTCAGGCATTTTTTCCAAAAAAAATCTGACTTGTTTTCCATTTTTAGAAATAGAAGAAAGAAAACTGTCGCATTTAAAGTGTCTTCTTTGAAAATAAAAAAAAACATTTTCTGGTCGTTTTTCCAAAATCTAATTTACAAATTGGACCGGAATAAATTGATTTTCCGGGCTAATTTCCATTTTGCTTTTTGGCTCTTTTTCCATACCTAGCTCGTCCAATTCCCAACATTTCTGGCTTATTTTCAACTATAATTTCTGGCCCTTTTTCCAATTTTGAGCCAACAACATTTTCTGGCGTTTTTTTTTTCAGAAATAAATTCTGGCGTAATTCCCGGAAGCCGTTTTCATCCACTCTCTTGCATCGTCTTTCTTGAACGAACATCTTCTTATTTCGTAATGAATAAATCTTACCGTGCTTATGCACCCTATGACATGAACATTAGCACCTTTTGAACCAGCAGCTATAGTGGTGCATGTTGTTCCCTTTAATGATCTCCCTTGTGTTCTTGAAATATGAATATTTAAATTTGTTGCTTCCATAAATAAAATAGGTTTGTTTTGGGACTGAAATTCTAACAGGCGTTTAACGAACTCCTTCCGTTTTTATTTGATTTCTGAGGAATTTCCATCCTCAGGTTCATGCCTTAAATATTTCAAAGTGTAACAAAGAGAAACTAAGTCTTTTGATTTTGTTGTTTTTGAGATAACAAAATTATATTTTTCTTAAAATGCAGCACCAAGTTCCGCTAATGTAATACAGCAGTTTTGTTCAATCATTTCAACAAAATAATCCAAATGAATTTGTGTAATTTTTGAAATCTCTTCCCTCCTCGATTGTCTACAGTTTATCCCTCTGATATTCAACGATATGCTGTTGATTTAAAAAAAGGTGTATATAAACCTGCAATTGTGCTGTAAAATTTTATTTAACAATTTTTTTAAAACAAATACAAGGATTACTTTTTCAATTTTTACTTTAGCTATTCTCATATTGAAATTTTCTATTCTCACATTGAAGTTTTCTATGCTCATTTTGAAGTTTATTATTCCACTTTGAAGTTTACTATTCTCATTTTGAAACTAAAATAGTATAGATAAGCTTACCTAGTAAAAAATATCGAAAAATTAAATACAAGATATACATAATTTTCAGTTAAAAGAAACAAAAAAAATGTCTCGCATAGTTTTCTGCAATACTATTGGAAAGCTGATCCCTATAGAGTATCAGATAAAAAAAGACCGCTCTGCAATGGTGTCAGGGAACAAAATGAGTAGCTTTACGCTTGAAAACTTATTTCCAAAGTGAGTGCTGTGTAGCCTAAGTGCGTTTTTTGAAAAGAAGTTTTGACCGAATTGAAGCACTCACTGCATCTGGCTGTACGCATGTTTGTGCAAAAAGTTCGTGAGGCTGGGTATGCTAGTGTACAACACTCATGGTCCCCGTCGTCGTACGGTATGTTCGAACGAGAATGTGGAGATGTAGCCGAGAGTGTGAGAGTCCATTCGCGAACATCAACTCGCTATCGATTTAAACATCTTAACATTTCACGCATCCTAAGGAGTATTCTGCAGAAAGATCTCGGATTATTGGCTTACACGGCCCAATCGGCTCAGCAATTGAAGACGCATGACCATCTACTTGAACGATGTTGTGTTCCAGTATTAATGAAAATGTTCGCTCTTACTAATTAAGCCATTATACAAGAAAACAAATTTAATTTTGTTGATTTTATTGCAATTTTAAAAAGAAACTTGTATTTGGCCAACCCTTATTGTGATATCGTAATCTTTGCTCTTAATACTGAGGATACTTATTATGTATTATATTGTGGAGGTAAGTAGTGTTACGATACCTTATAAACTTGAACAAACTCAAAAGAAAGAACGTAAAGCTGCAGTTAAAATAATCAAAATACAAGTTGTAAACCTTATAGTAAAACAAAATCCATTAATTTAAACAAATAAATGTAAAAGCTTAGAGAAAAAAGATTTTTAGTATTTGAGTTAATAATTTCAAATTTATACCTACTTTGTTTTTTTTCTTAAAATTTTACCTATACATACACTCCGCTTCTTAAGGTATGTTGTTCATTTTTTTCAAACTTTGGTCCTTAATGTATCATTTGATGATGCTTACTGTTGGCTTGTAATGTTGAGAAAACAAATCAGAAAGAATAATTCAAAAAGTACCGTTATTTTTTCTCTCGCTCTTTAACAAAGCGTTCCATATCGAAAAATGCAGATTTTTTTTGCGTCAACTGAATAGGTACAACAATCAAAATTGGAAATAAAAGCTAATGGAATGAAATAAAACAAGTTTTTCCTTTAAATATTTGTTTATTGGTTATTTCTAGTAGTGGGTACTGACACATTTATTGGTAAATACTTCATGAATTCGGTCCCGCATGCTCTTTGGGCAGTTCAGCAAAATTTCCCTCCAGGCTAATTTAATGGCTGCAATTAGGGATTATCTGCCCTCAAACCGATGGCCAGACTCATAAACTTTTCGTACCAACCATCCCCATACATTTTCTATAAGGTTCAGGTCGGGAGAGTACGGCGCCCATTGAAGCAATTCCACATTCTGATCCTATATCCAATTTTGGACAATGCGCGCGGTGTGGATGGGGCGTTGTCCTGCTGGAAAGTCCAGTTAATGGGTCCTTAAATATCCGCAAATTTAGGAAAATTTCTTTTCAAGATTCCTGTGTGGGTAAATGCAGACATTTTTGACTTTTGAACTTCAAGCTCAACAGTCTCATAGTAGTTAACTGAACCCCATACCATAACTCGACCTTCTCGACTATGATGCCGCGCTAAAAATCGTTCTTCTTTCCTCACATCGTGGAAATAATAATTACAACTATCAGAGCCATGAAATTTGAACCTTTTCTCATCAGAAAAAACGACGTGGTGCCATTCATTTTTTCAACTCATATGGAGTCTAAAAAATTCTAAACGCATACCTTTTCTTTGCTCGTTTAGTGGTGGTTTCTTTTGAAGTTTCAATCGTTTTAAATGATTTGCACTGTTTATTACTCTACGGAATGTTGAAATGCTTGCAGTTACACCGGCTTTTTGTTTTAATTTTACCGCAAAGTCACACGAATCAGAAACACATCTTAAAATTGGTCTTCGATCAATTGCAGTTGTTGCCGTTTTTTTACTTCCTTTCATGTTTTTCCCTTATAAACTTTTATTTCTTAGGTGGGAATAAACAACACTAAAACTTTGTTCATTTTTGGTAGCTTTAGCACGCCCAGTTAGCCCTTGTTCTTTTAACAAATCGGTTTTAGCTCTTTCGACACTATTTAAAGCTTTTGATCTACCTATTTTTTTTTAATTTCAATTAAACGGCTAAATTTCATTTAAAACACTTCAAATTTTGATTAAATGTGTCAGTCATTTTTTTTTTTTTTTTTTTTTTTTTTATAATTCATTTTTATTTAATTCAATCTTAAAACTATCTTAAAGCTAGACAAAAATTCATAAGAACTAGCCTAATTATCCAATAACTTAAAACTAACTTACTGGCCCTATGCGGACGCTCTAAGCTAAACTCTATCTTAAATCTAATGCCTTTCGGCCTAAAGAACTATTTTTAATTAAAAAAAAAACTATATCTATTTTTTTTTTGTTTTCTCGAGAAAATTTAAAAAAAAACTCGGATTCATTATCTTTAATGTGTCAATCATCTCAAAACTCTCATTAACAATGAAGATAATGATCGATAAAGATCGTGTACCTATTCAGTTGACGCAAAAAATTCTGCATTTTTCCATATGGAACGCTTTGCAAGAGAGCGAGAGAAAAAATAACGGTACTTTTTGAATAATTCTTTCTGATTTGTTTTCAAGCAAAAGCAAACAGTAAGCATCATCAAATGATACATTAAGGCCCAAAGTTTGAAAAAAATTAACAATATACAGTAGGCTCGCGTTAACAAAAACACCGCCTTACGTGAACACCGGCTAACGTGAACACAATTTTTTTTACATTGGCTACTCTGTAGCGTGAACACGTTGAGAAAGCCCTATAACATGAACAAATTTAAAATGCATTTAACATACCAAACGTTGTTTTCTTTTCTGCATTTGTCGGTTATTCGAATCGTTTTTATAAAACGGGGAATTCCCGTAAATGATTGGCATTTAGTCCTGGACTGAAGATCTTCCGAGCGCAACCCAAACGAACGAGGTTTTGACCAGTGGATAAAAAAAAAGCGAGGACAGAATTTTGGAAAGAGCACATATGTATGTATGTACTAGAATATAGCCTAGTGAAGCAATCAACATTTTCAATAAATCTTTGGAATGGACAAAAAAAGAAAACATAAGTATAACAGATGTCAGCGTACTTGAACGTCTCCGCCAAAAGGCCTTGTTCAGCAATTTGCAAAAAAAAGAAAATCCGGACAAAGACAACCCCTTTTTTATTGATTTCAACTAATTTTTTTTTCTTAACAAATTATAATGGATTAGGTACCTACTTACAAACCGAAACACACAAAATATATATGAATTTGAGTTAGAACAAATGTCTAATTTATTTGAAAAATTTAAAGATTTTCACCTTCGTAAACATGAACAACTTCGCAAACGTGAACACGCTCGGTTTTTAATAGTTCACGTTACCGCGAGTCTACTGTACCTTAAAAAAACTGTGTGCGTATTCAGTTGAAGCGGAGTGTATATTGCTTTGTATGTTTAAATTTTCAATGAAACCGACATTCATAATTGATTCTTTCGTTTATTTCATAAAGGATCTAAAGGATTTAAAGTTTCGTTGGTACTCTTAATTTTTGTCCCACTTTTTGACTTTTCCCCTACTGTTTCACTTAATTTTGCATGCAACCAAAATAGTCAATAAAAAGTTAACTGTGCGTCGGGGCAGATAAATATTTATTTTTTTTTGTATAAAGCAAATCTGAATATTTTTTTTTTTTTTTTTTTTTATAATCTACCCGCGCTCAAGGGATTAGATTACCCTTTAAATGTTTCAACACAGCGCGGGGCGCGGGCGTGAAGTTAAGAAGAGAAAGAAGGATAGGAAAGATGTGTGGCACGATGTTCTGAGACTGAAGGTTGTTGTCTCAGATATTTTATCTCCAGGGATGGCGGCTGAACTAAAGCGGAGAATGCCGTGTCTTATTTCTATGTCGCTTATAATTCACATTATTTTATTCGTGTTCATCCTTGTTGGGCATACTAGTTTAACTCAATTACATGTTGTTAGTGTTATGCCTGAACAACATGTAATGAGTAAACCAGCAACCCATTGATGACAATCTTAGAAGGTTTTTAATGGAATTAAAACGACATAGACGACGGCAGGGATCGAACCTGTGAACATGAGGTTCACAGGCGAGCACACATCCATCGCGCCACGGCCACCATATAAAAACATCAGCGGAAACCACGACGAGCTCCATCTGTCGGATAGTTTTGTTGCATTTAAGCGACTAAATTCTCGCTTGACAATTAATATTTAATGTAAAATTCATGTGAATTTGTTGGCTTGGAGTGAAAACCAGTAGAACTATCAACTGTAGCTACTTATATCACTTTAAAATATTCCAAAATTTGCTAAAAAATGGATAAAAGTTGGAATCTACAATCTTCTTGCTTTTCAGCTTTTTGAGTAAATTTATTTGCTTGATATTTAAAAACAAAATATATTTTGTCAAATTTCAAACTGTATTTTCATTTGCGATACACATAATATACTGTAGGGAAAGTATTGCATTTGGAAAACAAAACTCGAACTCGAGGCTTTGATTAAAATCGACAATAAAATACTATAGAATACGAAAAAAGTGGGTCCCGCAATGCCGTCTGTCGTTCTTTCTGTCTGTATCCTTACCTCGATTTATAGCCTGAGCCGTCGAGGCTTTTTTCTTCAAACTCCCTAGATTCGCTAGACGAGAAATAAAATTTTTTTCTAGTTCCAAGACTATCGGTACTATACGGCAGTTATGAATAATCTAATCTATTACGAAAACGGCTCTAACTATTTTACAAGAAAACTATGAGTAAGTAGGTACTATTGTAAGCTCAACTCGAAGTCTTAGTCCTGAATTCGATGGCGCTACAGTCGGGGTTGGTCCTTACTTATAAGAGAGGTTTCTAGCTAGTTGACTCTATTTTTTATTGCCTTATAGCGAGGCCGAGTAAAAGGAAAATCAAAAGCACTTATTTGGATTCTATTAATCGCTTCATTTATTCTTATAGTTACGTCGTAAATTTAAGCTCTAATCCTCGGTATAATTCGAATTTATAGTTTTGTCCCACTACCTGTTTTTGCTAAGTTCAAAATCCTTTTCACTCCAAACCATAAAAGTATGGGTTTATTATGTCAATAAGGTCAAACAACAATAATATGCCTGGATTATGAGGCTCCGTTTATTCTGCATTGGAATGTAGTAAGCATGATATGATATCATAAATCTTATGAAAACAAACATTATTCCAACTAAAGGATCAGATTGGACATGATAATATTTAATTTTAATCCTTTCTTCAATCTGACTTTAATAGTTTTCCAGGAAGAGATGACTCTCGACCAAGTTGTATGACGTCCCTGTACTAAATGATATGAAGACCCAACCTCCCCATTTTTTCCTTGAAACCAAAAAAAAAGCAGAAAAAAATCAATTTTCTTCGCATGACACAAAAAGTTATTCAACCTTCTTGGTTCTGCAGTTCGTGGCCAGAATAATAAGTTGTGCATGGACTTGGACACAGATCTTAAATGTTTACGCTTCATTTCCATCTGCCTCGATGCTTATGCCTTCGCCTGGCCCTTCGTCCCTCGCTAACAATTTTCTCATTTGCCAAACATAAGAAGAAAATTGGCCTATCCTTTAGGTATTTGTACTCGACTCAGCAAAAGGGAAAACTAATGCTCCAACATTTGTATTCCCTACTCATGCTCTTCCTCGTATATTTGTCAAGCATCAGAGGGTTGAATTGGATTGAAATAAGTGGTGTTTTATGCTGAAGCAGCGGTAAATGTTAATTAAAAGGTAAAATCAACATTTAATGAAGCATTTCATTTAACCAATTCCTAAATCAATCTACTTATTCATCTCTTCTATGGCTGATTCGGGGCGAAATAGTATCAACTTACATAAGATTTTTCATTTATCAGGACATATAGATTTAAAATACCTAATTCTGTAGCTAAGCTACAGCCCTAAATATAACCGATTTATGCTAATTGATTCATATTTTGAGAAAGCATAAGTCAATTACTAATTCCCCTGGCGCCTTTCATTGCGACTTCAGCTGAACATCGGCTACAGCTTCGACATTTCGGCATCAGAGAAGGCACCGACCATCCTCCACCTTATACACGACACAAAGTTAATTTATTTTTGTGGCATCTATTTTTAGGACACTCAATCTAAATTCCCAGCTTTTTTGTTTGTTGTTCTCGTTAGGTGTACGGCGAACGGTATAGTATCTATACTCGACATCATCAATACAGGCAAATGTTGGATAGAAATAGCGATGTCACTGATTCATCTATTGGATCTCGGAGGCCTAGATTGGCTGTAGTTTGATTTACATTTGCATAATTGTGTCGTATCGAACACAACAACGAAAGAAATAAATACGAGCAGAACAAATTATACAACGGCGCACAATAGTGGGAGAGCATAACTTGAAAACTGGAACGGAATTAATAACAAGCGTTAGGAACTTGAAACTCGACAACAAGAATAGTAAACAATTAAAAGTGTGTCCCTACCAAACCTAATTAAACGGGTCTCTATCCATGAATGTTAAGAGTTCAGCGGATTTCCATATTCTTAGATCACAAGCGCACTGGCATCTGCAATGGCTTAGTCTTTAAACCAAAGGATCGGCGGTCGTCCTTGTCGACTCGAACCTTGGGGCTGAGATTCGAAAACTTCCTTGACTGATAGTAGATTATTGTTCATTTATTTATATTTTTATATTTTTGAACAATATCCACATCTGATTACAACTCATAGAGTTCGTGCTTGAATCTTCTTATCCTTTGCTCGCCAAGCACTCCAGCCAAAGTACCCAGTATCCGCATTCCATTCTTCATTATCTTCGTACCCTTAAATAGCGTCAATGATTTTATAGAGTGTGCGTTTAATATTCTGAACCGATTTGTTTCGCCAAAGCGAAATAGCAGTGGTTACCGTTTCTGATCGCCTAGTTAATACATGAATGGCTAAGTACAAGTTTCTTTTTAAAAATTCAATAGAATAAACAAAATTAAATTTCTTCTATGTATCATGGCTTTATTAGTAAGAACAAACATTCCCAATAATTATGGAACACAACGTCAATTGGACCTTGTAAGCGAATAATTCGAGAAGAATTCTCTTCAGGATAGTACGTGAAATGTTGAGCTGTTGAGATCCATGGCGAGTTGATGTTCGTGAATTGAGTCTGACACTCTCGCCTGTAGCAGCCACATTCTCGTTTGTGTACACCATATGAAGACGGAGACCATAAGTATTGTCCACTAGCATACCAGTCTCACGAAATATTTGAACAAGCTTGTGAACAGCAAGCGCGGTGGGTGCTTCATTTCGGACAAAATTTCTATTAAAAAAAAACGCACTATTTGGACTACACAGCACTAAATTTGGAAATAGGTTTTCAATATTTTCCAACGTTGTATGATATTAACTTTCTGTCAAGATTGTGAGCGGAAAACAGCTGTCAATGTCAAAATAACCTATATGATATAAAAAGAAACCACTAGATGGCCCATCCTTTATACAGGGTGTCCGGTAATTCGTGTGCCATACTTTGGGATGTAATTCTTGGTCATGTTCTAAGAAAAAAATTGTTCTACAGTAAAGTCTGATTTTCAACTTTGACATAACTTTTTGACGATTTAAAAAAAGGCTAACTTTGGTGTAGCCTGACTTTGCACTCATCAAAAGGGTTAAAATTGAGGTTATGTCTACTTGACTTGCTGTCAAAACCCTAATTACCTTACCTCTTCTCAGGGAGAGTTAAATTTGGCGTATGAATGTCTAATGGATAAATTAACTAAATAAGTGGTATAAAAGAATAGAAAAACAAATTCATTCATCAGATTATCAAATTAAATCACGAATACAGTTGGATAAGAGCGCTTTCTTAAATGCCTTCATTTACGACAGAAGAATACGCAGACATTTTATTCGTTTATAGGTTGTGCAATGGAAATTCAAGAAGGGCACAACGAAGATACCAGGAACTATATCCTAACAGACGACTTCCTTCTCGAAATGTTTCTGGAAATACCTTTCGAATGCTTCGAGAAACTGGATCAGCTTCAACTCTCAAACCTAACGCGGGAGCTGCAAGCACAAGAAGAGTTTTGGTGGATGAAAGAATATTAGGTGTGTTTTTTTGGGAAAATTATCCGTAGTGAAGTAGGATTTCCCAAAAAAACGTATCCGCAGTTGTGCGATTTTTCTACTTTAAAGTTGGTACCACTGACTAGTTGTCAAATATTTAATTGAAAAAAAAAAAACAACCAATAACTTTTTGCCAAGTAATTTTCATGTTTCTGAAAATATCTATGGTAGTTTTTATTTATGAATTTCAATTTAAATCATTTTGTATTTACTTTTTCTGTTCACCAGCCATTCTTCATAAAGCAGAAGTTTTGTTTGTGAATTTTTTTTTGTTGACAATTATCACCACAAAAGTCAAGGGATCTGTTCGCAGACTTTAGTTAGTTTTGGATTTCTCAACAGCTTTTTTCATAAGAAGGCTTTGTCGCGTTAGTAACTCTTAAATGTCGCTGTTTAACTAAAGTATAACAGCTGACCACGACATTTCGCTCCTACAAAAACGCGTTAGTTATTAAACAGCTTTCTATAAGAGTTCGACACCAACACGATACAAAATGCAGTGTTTTTCTTATAAAAATGGTTTTGTAAAAAAAAGACTTAAACTCTCAATGGAAAATGCTAAACAACAAACTATTTTTCGTACTCTATGAACATGCCTTCGAGATACAAAAGAGTTTTCAATTGTACCAACATTTGTATTCGAGACTCGAGCAAACGTCAATACATTCTATCCGCAGTTGGATCCTACTTCTACTTTTCTACTTTTATCGGCAGTGAAGACTTTGTATTTGTAATACGTATAAAATCTTACTTCACTACGGATAGCTTTGCGAAAAAAACACACCTATTGTCAGCTGTTGAAATCGATCCTTCCATCAGCATAAGACGCTTGCCTCTACAGTTTAATGTTTTCAAATACAGAATTTCCAGTATACTGAATGGAGAAAATATGTATCATTGTACTCGTATCCATATCACCATACACCTGTGCAAGAACTGCTTCCCGATGATTTTGAAAAGAGACTCGAATTTTTTAACTGGTTGCTAGAGAGAAGCTTAGATGATAACCAGTTTTTGAACAGAATTCTTTAGACAGACGAATCTCAATTCATTAGAGATGGCATTACCAATTTCCATACTCTCCATACTTGGGCTTGAAGCAATCCACAGTCAAGACGGCAAAGATCATTTCAGCACAAAATCAGTGTCAATATGTGGGTAGGTGTAATTAGAAAAAAATTAATCGGGCCTTTCAAATTACCACCCCGACTTAATTCTACTAACTATCTGGAGTTTTTACAAAAAAATCTACCAGACCTATTGAAAGAAGTTCCACTGCTTCAACTAGCTTCATCATAGTACCAACAATATGGTGCTCCGGCCCAATATGGTCGTGATGTTAAAGATTGGTTGGATGAATGTGGTAATACGGTTATCGAAGGATAGTCAGAAATTGACCAATTCATTGGCCTGCAAGATCTCCCAATCTCACTGTACTGGATTTTTTTGTATGGGGACGAATAAAAAATCGTTTACTCATCTAAAATAACAACTTTAACTGAATTGAAACAACGTATTTCCGTAGGATCACTAAAAGTAAGGCAAGAGTTATCGAGAATAAACTTTAAAAATTAAATACAAAAAACGGGCTCTAGCATGCATTCAAAACGCATAACGGCACTTTGAGCACATATTATAACTGTATTTTTGTATACATAAAATGAAAAATTACTTAAAACTACACAAATTATTGTTTTATTCAAACCCTTTACACCTCAGAGCAAAAAATCATTTTTTTTTTCAATGTTACCTGTCTTAGATTTTCCAAGGTATCGTAAAATTTATGGGTTTTCGGGTGCACTTATTAATGAGTTTTTTTATTATTGTTTTGTTCATCAGGTAAAAATAAGAAAACTTTATGTTTATTACGCATTTTATTAAAAAAATTTACCTCAAAGTCAAAATTTTGCTCGGGCAAGAAAAATTGAACAGCATTTAAGATTGAATAACTGGCAACCCTAAAAACATATCAGCCTAATTTAAACGTAGTTTTAAAGGTTAGTATTTTTACTAAAAAAAGTTCAAAATGACGTCCCTACCATAAGTACTGACAGAGAAATTGACCTTAACATGGATCATGGTACACCATAGTTAGCCTTTTTTTAAATCGTCAAAAAGTGATGTCAAAGTTGAAAATCAGACTTTATGGTACAACAATTTTTTACTTAGAATATGACCAAGAATCACATCCCAAAGTATGGCACACGAATTACCGGACACCCTGTATACTCAAATGTACTTTACCATCAATATCACTTTACTATTCCGCGAAGTCGAAACTTAAATCTTATTCAATGTTTAAGTAAAATCATGGAATAGAGATGGAGTAAGGATGGAAGCATCTAAAATAAATAAAAAGAAAGTATAAGATGATAATAAAGGCAATTGCTACCTTTATTTTGAATTTTAAAGAAATGTCTTTAAGCGGTAGTAGCGTAGTTCAAGCAGCTTTATATGTATATGCGTAGCTGGGCATTAACTCGTTAATCCGTTAATCGTTAATTAACGAAGTTAAAATTTTGATTAACGGATTAACTTTTAAGCTAACTTTTAAAAATGTTAACGGACACGTTAAATCCGTTAATGCACGTTAATGCACGTAAGGTCCGTTAATCGTTAATCCAATGCATACTATTTACCGCGCGGCGCGAAAAACAGGTTCAGACAAGTATGCGACAAGTGCCGCGCGGCACTTGCCGCGGGTGAAACAAAAACAGCTAGTTACGTATTATATTTTGACGGCGCGTGTGAGTGATAAAACTGCGAAGAGATTCGTTTCGTTTGATCATTTCATTAAGCCGGTCGTCCACTATGTGCGCGATAAGTTCAACCAACTTCGTTCAACTTTTTATTCAACTCTTTCGTTGGATAAACGAATTTACAACCTCTTACACTAGTGCAGCAACTTACGTAATTCACGTTGAGCAACTAAAGTTGAACAAAATGCGTTTTGAACCCCGTACACATAATTGACCAACTTTGCCATATGTTGATTAACCCCGCACACCTAGTTGATCAACTCTTAAAACTTATTCCAGTGTTGAATAGCTCCGTACACCTAGTTGACCAACTTACTCAAATGTTGAACAACCTCGTACACTATAGTTGATAAACTTGTTCGATTTTGACAGAAAACAATTTTTTTCGAGTTGATCAACTGCGTTTTCGATATTGTTGCTCAACCAGTTGATGAACGAGTTGATACCTTCGTACACTTAACCAAGGATCACTCGTTGGGGAACGCGTTGAACGCACCACGATAAACAAAAAACTCAAACGTCAAACCTGAAATAATTTTGACTTCAATTCGGTACATACATTTATTGTCGACGCACGCCTTCGCTTTAAAATATTTTTAAATTTGTTCCGTATGAGTATGATTTCCTCGAAGAAAAAAAAAATTGGCTGCCGCATTAATAATATTAGAAAATGAACGCCAAACGAAGAAAAAACAGCCAAGACGATTCTGGGTAGATGATTTTTTCTTGAGCCGCGAAGAAAATTGTTTTTTCAATGAAATATATGAGAAATTAAAATCGATTGATCCCACCGCGCCCGTGAATTCGAATTCAAAGTTTATGCAATTGCATTTTTGAAGAAATTTGAGACCAAGCCAATTCCCTGGCATCTCGATTTTTATAAGAGGGGCTCTTAATGTCCCATATATTTACTCAGTTGCTAAAATCATTTGCAAAATTAATTCCGTGGTCCACTCTGATTTTTTGTCACCTTCCATGACGAAAAACCAAAATAAACTACAGTTTGCAAGTTGCAACAACTGCAAGTTCATGGCAACGCAATAGTTCAACCACGTAGACACATTTCACTGCAGCCAACGCAACGCAACACAATATTACGTCAAGAAATCCCAAAGAAAATTAAGAAGTTGATCAACGCGTTGAAAAAATAATGGGCAACGCATTATCTGGAAAATGTTGCTCCACGTGTTGATGGAACATTTTCAAGGAGCACCACGAGCTCGTACACTACCCGTACACTGGTTGCGCAATTCGTTGAGCAACGGCCAACAACTAGATCCAACCCGTTGGTACATTAAAGTTAAATGCGTTGAATTCGAAATTTGTGCGTTGATCGCCTAGTGGACGACCGGCATTACTTAGCGCCGGTGCTCAGAGTAAAAAAATATAAAAAAATCAATTTTTAACACATGTTAACGGTTTAACGATTAACGTTAACTTGCGTTAATTCGTCCGAAATTTAACGCTTTAACGTTTAACGAAGCTAACTTTTTTGGTAGCGGATTAACCATTAACGAAGTTAACTGTTTGATTAACGGTGCCCAGCTATGTGTATATGTTAGAGTTACGCTTTTCCAATAGAAAAATAAAGAAAGTTCTTGAACAAAAAACAAATAAGAATAATTTTATTATTGAATAATTAACAATGTTTGCTCAGTGAAGTTTAAACGAAGAATGAATATTCAAATGAAAATATTCTACAAATAATATACAATTTAGATAAAATTATTGCGATCGATTTTGTATATGAACAATAGTTTTATCGTATGGTACAAATTGAATATATTTAACAGTATATAAAAGGTTATAAATAAATAAATATTTTGATTGTTTGATTATATACTTTAAGATGTGCCGAGTCGATAGTGTCGAGAGGGGGGACGTAAGTGGTGGGACACACTGCACATGCCTTGCTCCTTGCTCCACCTCTGGTCAATTTGACGCATGCATCTTACGAAATCATAGTCTCCACATGTGTAGAGCTCTTCGCCTCTCCTGTTTTTAACGTTTATCTTAGCTAAACCTACTAGGTCCTGGAACACTGGAATATACTAAAATCCATTCGATTCATAAATCTTAATACCAAACTAAAGTCTGCTAGATCAAATTAAGTGTGTTTTTTAGGATTTTGTAATTTTTCTTTGGACAAGAATTTTTTTTAAATTAAATCTAGTTTGCCATAATCATTTCCGCACGACTTAAAAGTTGAAAAACATTTTGATGTCATTATCCAATTTCAAAGGCAATATTAGTAACTTTTTATTACGTAATTGTTTGTTTGGAGAGAAAATCATTTCCGTTATTAACATAACCTCAAAGATAGCTAAGAAAACGGAGTTTTTGCTCTTTTAGATAAATCTGAAAGGAAGTTTGATTCAAAGCAAATTCACAACTCTACACATCATGATCAACTTTTCAGATCTATCAACATTATGTTTAATGTGTATTCATTCAATTATGCTTCAAATGTGCCGATAAACAATAAATTATATGTATAAAAATCCACGAGTAAATAAATAGATGTTCCAAAAATCTTAATAAAGTATTTAAGAACTAATAAACTTAATTTCAATTTATTCCCACTCTACCATGCAGACTGACCCACTGTATCGTGTAGGAGTATAAATCTTCGAGAAACAACGCATGGTAATAAATTTTTTTATTACTCTTTTTTTTTCTTGTTGAACCCTAAAAGCCTGAGTAAACAAAACTCCCCATGGCAGGCTGGTAGTGTCTTCACATTTGTTTTCTTCAAGTATCGTCGTAATCAATAACTTATCGGGGGACAACAGCAGCGATATAACATATTATAATACTTGAATATGTTTGCAATTCAAAATAAAAAGGTTTTATGTCTAAGAAGGGTTGACATAGAGTCCCTTTTATAGACATGAAATGATATGATAATATCTTTGCTTATTTTCCATGAATTTCTTGTTCAGTGGATCAGTTTTCTTTCTTTCATGTTTTATGGTGTTCGAGTATAATAACTTGCATTTAAACCATGGGAGCTTTAAAAGGGCTTTTCATGAACTTGTAACGGAAACTCTTGTAAATATTTTATTATTTGATATAATACAAAGAAAATTATATAACTGCATTTCAATTTTATTCAGATGGTATATGAAAAAAAAGTATTGCGCATATTATCCAGAATCATCGAGAAGTGATGGTATCCAAAATCAGCGTACACAACAGTTTCCGTTTCCTGTTTCGTACCACGTAAACATACTTACTCATTGTATGTGTGTTGTGAAAAGGGGTTTATTTAAATTTCGTTTCATTTTAAGCGGATGGAGAAATTAAGTAATTTAAAAATGCAAATGAGTAAATATTATAGCAGGAAAAATCTATGCATTTTTAAAATCCTTTCAAAGAACTGTGATTGTTTTTGTGGTATTTTGTTGCAGATTGCAGGTGAAATTGAGTTTTGAATTAATGCAAATAAAATTAAATAAAACAAACACTATTTCATATTTACTGAAGCATAAAATGTTTACCAATAAAGCACAGTGGCCAGAAAATTAGGTGATATGATGTAGATTTAAATATTGGTTCTTTGCTTTCAGAAATTATTAATAAATCTAGGGCACAGAAATTTTATCCATATGAATTTAAAGGTAAAACTAAGGATAAAAACTATTTTTTCATGACAAGAGAAATTTGTCACTTCTTTGCAAAAGGCAGTACTTCTTGTACTGGCATACCTTCAGTGTGGCAGTTCAATAAAACCAAACATTACAATAAATTTAAAGTAAATATATAAATAAAAAAAAATAGGGCTCATGAAGGCTTTTGGCAAATCTAGTGACTTAAGACTCTAAACAATTTCTCTGTGAGTTTTCACACGAATCGAGTGGCGCTTCAATTTCCTGCCGATTCTGAACAGCGAATGAGCAGAACTTTTCATTCCTCAGTACACCCTTAAACAACATTTCGGCATCGGATGAGAATCGAACCCAAGACGCTCTGCTTCTGCACAACAGTCCAATGGAATAATCAGTATACCAAGGGGAATTGCAAAATAAAATAAATAAGTGAACATAAACCTAGTGACTAACAAGACTTTCAACCATTTTCTTTCAAATCCGAATGAATAAGATAATATATATTTTCTGTATATGTAGCTAAATACAGCTTCTGCGGAAATCGTTTGAGTAGAATCCAAATCTACTGTCCGTTCAAATAGTAGACACGTGCACCCAAAAAGACAAAAGCGTTCACAGGTTTTGCTAAAAACCCATCTCTGTCGATCGACTACTACTCTCACCTCCTCAAGCTGTGCATCGGGTGCCTAGTACATCAACTGGCTATTGGGTTTTACAACCAGCGGAAGGTTGTTGGGGGAGCAAACGAGAGAGGGGGTAGAGAGAGGTATTCCCACTAAGGCATCTCTCCTTTCATCCATGAGGCAGCGGAGGAATTCCCCAGATGCAATCAACGGCGGCGTCAACTATTCAAATTAGGCTGAACTATAGTGAACACTTAAGAGAGCTACCCCGACGTATTCGAACCTCAGGCATGTAAGAGGCGGTTTATAAGCCTCTTACTGAGGACCTGGCCTTCCAAGTTGGGGGTTGTGCCGTTGGGGTGACAAATAAAACAATTTTAGTTGCGAAGCAATAACAATCCTCGGACATGGACTGATTTACTGATGACGAAACATGCAAAAGAAATAACGACAATGAATAATAACGACAATGGACTTCTACGTAAAGTGTTAGGTCCTTTAATAGACCACGTGCAGTCTATTATTATTAGCGAAAGCCCTAAACTACTACAAAGCAGATATAACCGCCTTCCAAGAAATGCGATGAGATGCACCGGGTAGACGAAAATTAGAAGACTGCGATATCCCCATCGGAGCCTGCTATCGAGAACAAAAGCAGCGTTTATTTGGATGCCGATTTTTTGTTGGAACTAGGATCAGGCAAAAAGTTTGAGTTGCAACTGTGTGAATGAGCACCTCATGACAATCCGCATCAAGGCCAAATTCGCCAACATAAGCCTCATTTGGCCGCAAGAAGCATACACTAATATTGAACTGCCATCTTGATGTTTTGAGATTCCAAAAATGAATGAATGTTTTATTTTCAATATACAAAAACGTTTAAGTAAATTACAACTTAATAAAATAATTTACATAAACAAAAAGTAGATAAGAACAAAGTACAAAATCTTAAATTTCAACACCCCCACTAGATTTTGGTACTTTTATACCGATTAAATTGCAGCAGTGGTTATGTTTTGTTGCTGGCAGTCCTTTGGTCATAACGTCTGCAAGCATGTCTTCTGTTTTCGGGTATTCTATTTTCAACTTGTTTTCATCTATAAGATCCCGTATAAAATGATGTCTTATGTCTATATGCTTGAAACGTGCATGGTACATATTGTTTTGCGAAAGGTTTATTGCGTTTTTGTTATCACACCACAATACTAGTTCCTTGTTCCAGTTGGTAAGTTCCTTTAGTAAAGATTGAAGCCAAAGTGCTTCTTGAGATGTAGAAGCCAAAGCCATATACTCCGCTTTTGTAGTGGAAAGTGCCACAGTCGGTTGTTTGTTTGCATTACAAGAAATAACTCCGCCTTGGTATTTAAATATGTATCCAGTCGTAGATTTTCTATCATGTGCATCGCTGGCCCAGTCTGCGTCCGAAAATCCTTCCAGCAGTCCCTCATCATCACGACCAAACTCTAGTTTGTAGTTTATAGTTCCTTTGATGTAACCGAAAAGTCTCTTAACTGCTGCCCAATGAGACTTTGTAGGGTTTTTATTGAATCTCTATAAGGCCCCCACTGCAAAAGATAAATCAGGACGACTTACTTGTGCTGTGTATAAGATGCTGCCGACTGACAATGAGACTTTTTAGGGTTTTTATTGAATCTCGATAAAGCCCCCACTGCAAAAGATAAATCAGGACGACTTACTTGTGCTGTGTATAAGATGCTGCCGATTGCTTCTTGATGTGGGACAGTCTTCATGTACTCAATTTCATCTTTAGTTTTTGGGGATATCTCTTGGACAAGTTTCTGGTTAATATCCAGAGGTGTCGAAACTGAGTCACAGTCGTCCATCTTAAAACGTTTGAGCATTGTCTTGATATATGATTGTTGATCAATCCACAGCTTTCCCTTTTTGTTAAAAATCATCGAAAAACCTCTTACTACAATTTTTGAAACGGAGAGAAGGTTAATGCACAAATCAGGAACGTGAAGAACACCCAGAAATTCAACCTCGTTTTCTCTTGAATTACCTATCGAAACCGTCATGTTCACTTTGCCAATACCTTTTACCTTCCATTTTAGAGTTATTGGCAACAATAACTTCAGATGTAGCCTTCATCTGACTTGAAAAATATGTACTATTGGAGCACATATGAGCTGATGCTCCAGAATCAAAATACCAATCTTCTTTGCCAAGTGTCTTGATTGAAAAAGTACTTATCATCGCATTCTTCTTTTTTTGATAGTTCTTTGGTTTCCTTGGACATTTCAAAGCTATATGTCCAAATTCATTACAGTTGTAACATTTAGCCAATTCTTACCAACAAATGCAGTTTCATTACTCAAATCTGTTTTAACATCTTGAAGCAACTTCATTTTAATTGTATCTCCAGTGATTTTGATACCAGAACTTTGAATTTCCATTATCATTGGTTTGTATTCTTCGGGTAGTCCAGCTAAAAGCATTGAACCTGTCCATTCTTCATCAACACTAAGACCTACAGACCTTAGCTTGTATGATGTATTCAGAATATCGTTCACATACTCATCCACGGTTGGAAAATCATTCAATTTCATAGAACAAAACTTCTGAGTGAGTCCGACTCTTCTTACAAGCCCAGAAACTTGAAAAACTTTTGTAAGGAATCCCAAATTTCCTTCGCACTATTGCACTGCCGAATATGGGGATATATGGAACGCTCTACCAATAAAATTAGTTCAGATTTCGCATTTAAGAACTTCGTTGCATCCGCTTCGTTATCAGAAACAGCATTCCATAGTCCTTTCATTTGAAAATAGGCTTCCACAGAAAATTTCCAGTCTTCGAAATTTTCGCTTCCTCGAAGCTTTTCAATATTCTGCTTCAATTCAGACATCTTTTTTTTTATTAAGTCCTCAAATATTTTATTTTGTGATAAGGCCCATAACCTGATGTTTTGAGATTCTAAAAATGAATGAATGTTTTATTTTCAATATACAAAAACGTTTAAGTAAATTACAATTTGGTAAAATAATTTACATAAGCAAAAAGTAGATAAGAACAAAATACAAAGTCTTAAATTTCAACACATCTCAACTGTTTTAGACTCTTTATAATCAAAATCTAGAGATTTAACAGTTGCTTGGCCGCAGACATTGGTTGGTGAACATCCATGAAAAATATTTTCTGTCTATAGTATATATGAATGTTTTTTTTTGCATAGTAAGACCTAGGTTATGATTGAAAAAATTTACAAAATGGATAATAATTGTAACTCCCAAAGTTTTCGATTTTCTCAATAATCGCACAATTGATTATAATAATCTTTGTTTACTAAATCTTCCAAAAGGTTGAAATATTACAGTTTTTTCCTCAAATTTTCGAAAACCATTTTCTCGATTTTTTTTAAACATGAAAATTATCAGTTTTTAAATACTATCTAGAAGATGTAGACAAAATGCACAATGTTTAAAACTTCAAACGTCAACTACAACGATTTATAATCTAGTTTTTGGACAAATTCGTATTTGTTTTAGCATTTAAAAAAAAATAATTTTATGCTTTTGAAAATTTTAATCTAAAAAACATCCATTTTTAAAATTGTAAGAGCAAGCTAAAAAGAAGAAATTAAAAAATTCTTTAACTTTGCTTTAGTCTGTAGGTAGGTAAGCTTTATAATCAAAAATTAAAAGAAAATGTTTTAAGGCTGAAAATATTCATTTACATTTAGGAGTAGTTAGTTTAACATAGCTATACACTTCTGGGATTTACTTTAAATATTTGTCCTATAATTCTTCATTATTTTCATTAAAGATGAAAGTCTCTCCAATTTCGGAGTATTTGTACAAAATATAATTAAACTAGAAGCAATTATGCATCGCTCGAGAATTCGAGAAAATAAATTTAATGATTGATGAAGTCATGGTGAGTCCGCTTAATTAAGTAGTTTCACAAAAATCTTCATTTGTCCGAGTTAGTCCAAGTAACTTGACAGGCATTTCAAATAAAATAATGATGTTACTTTTGTCTAAATTTAGGAACGTAAATTGCACGTTATAGCATAATTTACTGTTCAAAACTGGCATGAAGTAATTTCTCCCCCATCAAATCTAATCGTAAGGTTCAAGTAGGCTCCCACAAAAAAAAATTAATATTTCTGCTTCTAATAGGAAAATATAAATTATTTCCAACAGAGGTGTAAATATTTCCCGTGGGAAGTTTTTTTTTTTTTTGCTACGAATCTAATTCACTGCTCCATTTCGATGGTCCTGTCCGAGAAGATCCTGAGCCTACACAATCAATCAAATTGTGGTTCATGAACAGAGGTACGCTTTTAGGTGTGGCCTTCACTTTTAATAATTTGGTCACTGGAGTTGTTTTTAAAAATGGGGCCGGTATAGTAAGGGGCCTCATTAGGAAACCATCATTGATCATCATTGATTTAATGTTGACAATTTTAAAAAAAACCCTAAATCAAAGTCTACGAGTATTCTGATGTCCAGTCAAACTTAGAACATAATTATGGTAAACGGATGTGCCAAAATAATTATAATAATTAATCCATAAGCAGTGGATGTTTTGTCAAAACATTTCAAAATTTTAAATTTAAATTCGCAATGATGAGTTTCAAAAAAATGTAAGAATCTCAGTCCAATTCCTATGGGTATTTTGTATCACTCAGTAAAAAGATTTTTATTCATCGTTAAAGTAGACTACACTCATACCTTTAAGGAACCTTAAATCCGAGTTAAATTTATTTTTATTTACAAAGTGGAGCCGCGTTTCCCTTTTTACTTGCGATATAGGTACTATAGGGCAAGTTCTGCATTTGGAAAAAAAATCGAACTCGAGATTTTGATCAAAGTTGACATTACGATGATAGCGAAGACGAAAAAAGGGGGTCCGACAATTCCGTCTGTCTGTCTGTATGTCTGTACCTCGAACTACAGCCTAAACTACCGGAGGTATTTTCTTTAACCTCGGTAGTTAAGGCTCTTCGGTGATTCCCTAGAGGAGAAATTGAAATTTTTTTTTAGCTCCAAAACTAAGGGTACCCCCCATACACCCGTAATACAAAATCTTATTTATCTCGAAAACGGCTCTAACGACTTTGATAAAAAAAATTAAGTGTGATATTATGGACATGGACTATATTTTGGTGAAAAAAAAATTTGGGGGGAAATGTTATTGGGGGTACCTGCCATAGACCCGTTTTTTTGATTTTCGACTTTTTCATTAACGGCTCTAAGGATTTTAACCCAAAATTTTCAGCAGGAATCCCCTTAAGTTTAAAATAATATTGTGTAAAAAAATATTCGAAAAAATATTTTTTTTTGGTTTTTTTGAAAAAAAAAAAAAAAAAATTTAAATCAATATCTTCAAAACCTATGAAGGATTATTTTTTGAAATTATTTCCTAAAATCAATATTATTTAATACTTTAAATTCGCATCCCACATTTTTTTCTTGAAAAATTTTAGAAAAATTTCTTATATACAGGGTGATTGGCATAAGGTGTGACAAAAACCTAGGGCGTGTAGGTTGGACTTAGACAAGAAAAAAATCGTATGGGAGGGGGGGTCTATTTCCCCCCGTTTAGGCGGGAGGGGCAATTTAAGAAAAAAATCACTTAAAACAGAAAAAAAATTATTAAAAAATAACGGTGATACCTACAGAGTAATGCTATAGCATTTTGAAAAGCCAGAAATACATTCTTTAATTTCGTTTTTAAATAAAGTTGTTCGAGTGAATAGTTTTTGAAAAATTAATTTTCAAAATCAAAATTTTGAAAAAAAAAATGAAATTTTTTTTTTAAACAATTTTTTTTCAAAATTTTACGTAATTAAGTATTATTTTTTTATTCAATATTCAATGCTCTTATTAATTTTTGATCAAACACAAAAAACCGGATGTCAAAATGTTTTGTAGTTTTTGAGAAAATCAAAAATAACAAAAACTACTTTTGTTCTAAGAAAAGCCTTTTATTTTAGTTTTTATACGTTTTTGGATTCTTAGGTGAATTTACGATTGAAAGGATTAACTTTCTTTTTACTATTTTTTTAATTATCGTCTTATAAACATACAATAAAGTGACAAAGTACTGGATTAACCATATTTCACACATTTTTTTCATTGAGAACACCTGCCTGAGAGCATTGGATTAATATTGACCTGCGAATGTTTTTTAAGTAATGCAACGTTACACGCCCTAACTAGTGACAGAAAAGTGCAATTGCGAAATAAGAACAAGAATGTTCCTGAATCTTGAAATCAATTAAAATAAGAAATACATGCATATTTAGATAAAATACATAATTATTGTTTATTTAAATTTTTAACAATTTTTTAACTAAAGCTTATTACAAAAAATTATTTGAAAAACATTCGCAGGTTAATATTAATCCAATGCTCTCACGCCAGGGGCGAACGCAGGTAGGGGTTTTAGGGGTTCAAACCCCCCCCGAAACGACCAAAAAAATAAGGGTTTATTTTGTTAAAGAAAAAAAAAACAAAGTTGTATTTTCATGCCATAAATTCTTCTGCTAGTGTTGTTTTTTCTTACGACTTATAGGTACTACTTGCCTTGTAATGCATTCGTAAAAAAAAATCAAACTCAAGATTTTTATCAAAGTTGATATTACTATGATAGCGAAGACGAAAAATGTGGGTCCCAAAATTCTGTCTGTCTGTCTGTTCGACTACGCCCTAAAAGGCTGGGTCGATTTTCGTTAAACTTGGTAGATATCGTTTTGAATTTTTTTCCCCCACACGTTTTTTTTTTTTCCTTTTCTTTTTAAGACCAAAAAACGGTAGCTGCCATACGATTTTTTTTTCGAAATCTTATAAATATTTTTTTCTCTAAAACTGTCCCACAGAATTTTGAAAAAAAAAAATCATAAAATTTCATTTTGTCATTTTGGGTAATGGTTGAAAATTTTTTTTCAAAAAATGATTATTCTTGGAAACCCCCTTGGGACCATTTTTTTGGTTTTTTGATTTTCTCGAAAACAGTACAACCGATTTTAATCATTACGAAGCCCCACAAAGGTTTAAATATTTTTGCGTATACAAATTTTAAAAGTTTTATTTTTTGATTATTCAAAAAAAAAACAAAATTTTTTTCTGGACGCTCAATATTTCGAAAACCCCATGCTCGATTTTTTTAAACTTGATAAATAAAAGTTTTTTAATATAATCTACAAGATCTGAGGAAAAACATTTGTTTTACCTAAAAAAAAGGTACTCACAATACAAATGTCAAAAAATGGTTTTCGAAAATCGTATTTTTCAAAGAAATGGCTCCGAGAATTTTGATAGTTGTTTTTTAAAAAGTTTAAAGAAACATTGCATTTTAAGACTAAAAAAAAATATCTTTTTTTAATTTTTGAAGGAAAAAAATTTATTTTTTTTTCAAAATTCGATACCTCAAAAACTGCTCAATATTTTTTTTGTAAATTAAATTTTTATTCGAAAAATAATAAAAAAGTTTAAATATGCGAACCAAAATTTTTTCTTAAATATGTTTTAAAGATTTTGTATACAAAAGCTAATTTTTTTAAGAAACCACTAAAACGAATTACAATTTTGTTCTCGCATAAACTAATATTTGCTCAAAACACATGTAATCCTGTGCTTAGCTCCAACTACTAAAGGAGTTTTAGTCATTTAAAAAATGAATTTTATGCTTTTTCTCTTAGCATTAATTTTTGAAATTCTTAGTCTTTTACATGAGAGCAAGTTCGTGTAACCCAGTCGTGCATTTTATTTCATGTGTCTTCGTATTTTAACGCAACTGTCTTAATTTGAATTGATGATTAAAAAATAGAGACGAATCAAACAGCAATTGCGTTTTTGATAATTAACATTATGTATAGGGCAGAAAACGGACTAACGGAGCAAATATACCGAAACCGATACAGATATCCGTGTTAATCTTAAGGGCCGATTTATGGCTAATAAATGATTTCGATTTATATAAGTTTGAGTTATTGATGGCTCCAAGGTCGGAGTTACAGCAATAGAAAAAACTCACTGATTTCGTTTGTGTGAAAGTTACAGTTATTACAGATGAGTAGCACATAGCACCCTCTGAGAGCGTTTTGGTTATAATTATGTAGTACCTATAGTTAACGTAGGTACCAATTGACTTGAGTGTTGATGGTGTCCTTATGTTTTCGTCTTTGTCCTATGATCACAAAAGTAAAACAAGTTAGGTATAATTTCACGTACTAATATATACCGGATTTAGTTTTGCAGATTTGGACCACTAGGCGGACTTAGAACTTATTATAACTCTATTGTTAGGTACACTTATGGAATCACTTACACTCTTTTTCTTCTTGTTGCATTAATGATATTTTACGAACCAAATGATGGCCTCCATCACAGGGCCCGTAGTAAAAGTCTATGTCTAAGAATTAATTCCGGAATAAAAATGCCCGAATGGGAAGCACCAAAAAACGCCCTCGTAGTGAATATTTTCCAACTTTTGGTAACATTATTCAAATTTGTCAAATTGGTATCCGTTGCAACATCTTTATGATGTTTTGTTTTTGCGATTAGCTGTATGAAATTGTTCCGATAGGTCCTATCCCTAAGAGCAAATATTATTTACTTATAACATATTTATGATAATTACAATAAAGAATATGTAATTAACAAGTACCTACAGTATAGTAATAAAATAATATATTAAGAAAATCTCATATTTTTTTGAAAACCCCCCCCGAAATTATTTTCTGCGTTCGCCCCTGTCTCACGCAGGTGTTCTCAATGAAAAAATGTGTTAATCCAGTACTTTGTCACTTTATTGTATGCTTATAAGACTAATAATAAAAAAATTTTAAAAAAAAGTTAATCCTTTCAATCGTAAATTCACCTAAGAATCCAAAAACGTATAAAAACTAAAATAAAAGGCTTTTCTTAGAACAAAAGTAGTTTTTCTTATTTTTGATTTTCTCAAAAACTACAAAACATTTTGACATCCGGTTTTTTGTGTTTGATCAAAAATTAATATGAGCATTGAATATTGAATAAAAAAATAATACTTAATTACGTAAAATTTTGAAAAAAATTTGTTTAAGAAAAAAATTTTTCATTTTTTTTTTCAAAATTTTGATTTTGAAAATTAATTTTTCAAAAACTATTCACTCGAACAACTTTATTTAAAAACGAAATTAAAGAATGTATTTCTGGCTTTTCAAAATGCTATAGCATTTCTCTGTAGGTGTCACCGTTATTTTTTAATAATTTTTTTTCTGTTTTAAGTGATTTTTTTCTTAAATTGCCCCTCCCGCCTAAAGGGGGGGGAAATAGACCCCCCCTCACATACGATTTTTTGCTTGTCTAAGTCCAACCTACACGCCCTAGCTTTTTGTCACACCTTATGCCAATCACCCTGTATATAAAAAACTTATTTAATAATAAAACGATTTTTTAAGGTTTATTTGCATAAATTCATACTTTTCCGGAAACCAGACGGCAATTTTATGCATTTGAACATTATTATCTCATTAAATCCATGTTTTATATTTATAAAATGTATCTTAAATTCCAAAGTACTTTTACATAAAAGCAAGTTCGTGCGATCCAGTCGTGCATTTTATTTTATTTTATTTGGAGAGTAAAAACATATAAGTTCTTTGGAGTACTCCCTTATATACTCATGTTAGTTGTTCTCGAAAATTCGCGAAGCTTCTCGTCTTGGAATGTTGGAATAAGGGGAAATACATTTGACATTGGAAAAGAGCTTTTTGTGTCTTCCATAAATTAGATATGCAATTTTCCAACAGATGGCGCTGTAGTAGTATAAAGCTCTGTTCACAACAATATTGTTATATCGTTAAACTCTCTAGTATTTCTTTTAAGAAACCATAACTTCTGATTAGCTTTATTTATCATATAGTCGTAGTATGGGTGAAATGACATATTAACGTCAAGAATAACACCCAAATATTTTTACTTGCGACTTATAGGTACTATAAGGCAAGCTATGGATTCGTAAAAAAAATTGAACTCGAGATTTTGATCAAAGTTGACATTACGATGATAGCGAAGACTAAAAAAATGGGTCTGGCAATTTTGTCTGTCTGTCTATCTGTCGCTTCGACTACAGCCTAAACGGCTCGGCCGATTTTCTTTAAACTTGGTAGATATGGGTTTTGATTTTTTACCCCCACACGTTTTTTTCTTTTTTTTTTAAGACCAAAAATAACGGTACCTGCCATACGAATTTTTTTCGAAATTTTAGAAATATTTTTTTTTCTCAAAAACTGCTGGACAGATTTAAAAACTAAAAACACAAAAAAATTTCATTTAGTTAAATCTAGGTAATGTTTGAAAAAAATTTTCCGAAAAATGGTTATTGAGGGTACCACCCATGGAACCATTTTTTTTGTTTTTGATTTTCTCAAAAACGGTACCACCGATTTTGATCATTTTTTTTTGCGAAGGCTCTTCAAAAATTTAAATAGAATTGTGTATTCAAATTTTCAAAAAAATTTTTTTTGGATTTTTCAAAAAAACTTCAAAATTTATTTTTCAAAACTCAATATTTCGAAAATACCATGCTAGATTTTTTTTAAACTTGATAAATAAAAGTTTCTTCATATAATCTACAAGATGTGAGAAAAAAAATGTCATTTTACCCTAAAATAAAGGTACCCACCATACAAATGTTAAAAAATTAAAAAAAATGGTTTTCAAAAATCGTATGTTTCTCGAAAACGGCACGTAGAATTTTGATAAAATTTGTTTTCTTTCAATAAATTTTTATGATCTTTAATTTAATAAAACAAATTTTGAAATTAAGATATTACAGCTTGTACCTACCATAGAACAATTTTTTTCGAATTTTGAATTTCTCATTATTCACATAACGGTTCTTAATGAAATTTTTTATAGAGAAGCTCCTAAAAAGTCTAAAACACATTGCATTTCAAAACTTTAAAATAAATATTTTTTGAATTTTTGAAAAAAAAAATAATTTTTTTTTTTTGAAAATTCTATATATCAGAAACGGCTCAATATTTTTTTTTTGAAATTTAATTTTTATTCGAACAATAATAAAAACTTTAAATTGTCGTACCAAAATTTTTTCTTAAAAATCTTTTAAAAATTTTGTATATAAAAGCTTTTTTAAGAAACCACTAAAACCACTTATAATTTTTGTTCTTGCATAAATTCATATTTGCATAGCATTCTGCTTTCGTCTCTTACTATTAAAAGAATTTAAAAAATTAATTTGATCCTTATGAACAGTTTTCTCTAATAACATTCGTTTTTAAAATTCCTAGTCTATTACATAGGAGCAAGTTCGCGCGACCCAGTCGTGCATTTTATTTTGCTTTACTCTCGCTAATTTGATATTTTTGATGCTATAATTAAACATTTTTTGATTATGGTGCCTGCAACATGACAACACTTGACATTTATCTACATTCAGATAAAGAAAGTTGGTGCTGCACAAAGTTGCCAATCTATCCAAGTCTTCTAACAGAAGATTACAATCTGATTTGCAGGAAATCCTCCAAAAAAATTTTAGATCGTCCGCAAAAAGAAGACAGTGCAGTGACAGTGTCAATGGTAATATCAAATATAAGGCCCAAACGGAACTGAAACCGCCTGAAGTCGAATAGTAAATCGTTGAAAATCATCGGTATGCGTGAAATCTGTAGGTCTTTGCCAATGAATTTGCGACCCATGATTGTTTGCTTGAAGTTTGGTGTCCAAATGTTGATGGTCAATCTAGTTCCGTTGCACAACTTTCGTACGTTATAGTTGCGTATAAGCATCACTGGCGATCCAATTTTTAATCTTAATATGTGTGGTGGCATTTTAGCTGGCTGTGTCGATCGATTTGTGTTACACGTTCAAAAAGCTGGTGCGAATTTTTAGAAACAATTTTAGCTAAATCAATTTAAGCATGGCTTGGACAGACGGAAAGTCTTAACATGCAATTAAAATTTGTTTCCTATCTTTTTTAAAAGCTTTCATTTACGAGTATATGATTCTTTCACGACAGGCAAGTGCTACTCGTATTTTACATGAATTATTGAGTTAAATTGCCTCCATTTCATTCAATATATTTTTAACATCTACTTTGTCTACAAAGTCCCTTCTTAGCTAGTTTACTCCTAGTTTCCCTTAAAGTTGGACATTTGCCTAGAAAATGGATAACGTTTTCTCTCTCCTCAATGTTGTAGATTCTAAAACCTGGCAACGTGTGTTCTGCATCAGAAGGAAGTTTTCTCTAATAAATGGTGCGATAGGAACATCAAATTCCTCTAAAATATTGGTGATGTAATAGCTGGAGAAGAAGGGTTGGTGCTTCCACAATTTCTTCCGTGCTTGGAAATTCCTGCCAACACCATGACGGAACCTCCCCAGATATTTTCCCGCTGGCGACTGTTGTTGAAGAGTATTTCTCAACTGAATATCCAGCTGGTGAACGCAGTGATAAGCAGTCTACTCCAGTCAGCCTCGGTCAAAGACATTGGTAAAGGCGACGTCATTTGTGCTGTTTGATGCCGATCTCAATTCAAAGGCTTTGAACTAGTGTGCCAGTGTGCAGGTTATAGTTGTGAAGAAATCTTGATATCCTCTATCTCTAAAAAAAATTCATTAGTCTAAATATTTGTAAATGCTGCTGCCTAACTCAAACAAAACATTAAATAAGCCTCCATATGTCAATATAATGAAACATACAATATGTACAAGGAAATTTCTTTTTTTTTTAATATTACTTTCATACTTCCGGTAGAAAATGCCACTGCCATATTAGATGTAACGAATACTTTGATTTTATAGCAAAATCATCTATTTGGGCTTCAGGTGCTAAAATATACATATCCATTGGCAAATCGAAGTACGTGATCCATTTTTTGATTTTTCACTTCATCATAATGTCAAAATTGATTGCAATCTTTGAGTAGATATTTTTCACAGCACTTCAGATTTGTAAGAAAAAAAAAAACGACGCACAGATTTCGAATTCCCCTAAATCACTGCTTTAGCTTAAGTTATACGTTTTTAACATGCCAATAATATAAAATTACTTCGATTTAAGTTAATACATCAAAGTCTCAGATACAGATACCCAGGTTGTAGGGGCTATGATGTTTTATTCTTTATTTTGCAAAAAAGTGTGTTTTATACCTTATCGTAGGTAGCTACATGTATTCAAATGAATTTTAATAAGTTTTCTTTTTTATTCATTTAGTTCCAGCACGACTTGTGTGGGCGGCTGTGGGAAAGAGCGTAGATCTTCCATGCGATTTAACCCCTCCCACAGAACAGGATTCAGTGAAACTACTTCTGTGGTTCAAGGACACAACCGGAATTCCCCTCTACAGGTATTGTACTGCTCTTTTATTTTCTCCATGTTGAATGAATACTTAATCTTTTTGTGTAAATCGATTCGTTTGTGTGGCTCTTTGGCAAATGGGCTTAACCACTCAGAAAATTGATTAGCATTTTTTTTTGCTTTTACATTTTATACCCTCAATGAATATAATTACGGCTTTGATTTTCTTGTTCGTTTCATTGATTTTTAAACCGTCATTTTCTCGAAAGAGGCGGTACTCTCTTTAAAATCTTGAAAGCAAATTTCTATATTAATTAAAATGGATGAATGCGACTGAGGACTATTCGTTTATTCGTTTAGCTTGTTGGTTGAGGTACCATTCTTAAAATTGGATACTTTAAAATAGATATGATAGATCTCTTGTTTGTAAATCATGTTAAATAAGTGCAAAAATGTATCGCACGGACTTGACTTATAGGCTAATAATCACCGACTTATTCCAAGCACTGGTATGTATGACGGTATCAACTTCGTTACTATCGTAATGTTTTATTAAAACAAAATCGTTGTATAGAAGAAACCAATACCAATCGTTTTTTATGGAAAAGGCTAGACTATCCAAATTACCAAACTGCTAAAAAGTTTACTTATTGAGCTTGTTTTTCACCAATTTAACTTTTATAATTTGAAATTATATTACAGTCTATCCAATTAATGATCAAAAATAAGTTGTAGACAGACTTTTGTGTGCACTTTCTTAAGAGTCTACGATTTATTTTGATGTGTGAGGGATGTTTAATGTTTATTGTATACCATCACTTCAAGGCAAGATATCTCGATAGTTCTTAAAAAAATAATATATACAAAAATTTCGAATAAAATGGTTTTTATTCATTTATTTAATATCCCAGAAAATGTTCTCGGTTCCATGAGATTGAAATGTCTCATAATCTATTCTTAGTGAATATACAAGTAAGAAATAGATGATTTCGAAAGTTTTTATTATTTCATATGGTTGTGTGGGACTTAAAAATAAATAAATAAACTTGAGAATGCAGGTCATAGTGACTTACAACTCTCAACTGTGGGCGTTATGCATTTAGAAATGGAGGGGACCCACAAATTTCTGCTGATTCCGAATGGCAAAGAAGAGGACAGTTTTCAAGAATCAAGTAATTTGTCTTTTCTTCGCAAGAGATAGCACCTCTGAAAAAAATGTTTCTTGTTTTTAGGGTCAACGGATGATCTTAGTGGCCAATTAATGTCCCCAAAACGTAAAATTACGAAACTTCTCACACAATAAATAAATAAATCAATAAATAAACACATATCGTCCAAGTCATGATCTTCAATCGCCAGCCAAAAACAAATCGGTTATCATTGGACCATATCGCTTCGAATTGACTGTAACCGTGTGCCCATTGGCATCTTCGAAGAAATACGGACCAATGACACCTTTCGACTATAGAGCACACCAAACAGTCAATTTTTCTGGATGAAATGGCAATTTTGTTTGTGATCATCGATGAAGAAAATGCTGTTCGAAAAATCGGTGTTTATCGTATCTTGTTCCAACAACCCAGAAGCGTATCTTCGGCAGCGTTGTGAATGGTCAGCAGGCTTCAACTGTTGCGTAATTTGAACTTTATAAGGATGGAAATGCAAATGCAAAATACTCCATAGGTGTACTTCCAATTGCTGCGAACGCCGGGAAATCGATAGATTCGGAACATCAGCAACATTTGCACTTGCAGAAGCAATATTTTCTACTGAGATTGCGTTACGCTGATGCACAGCCTTACGACATTAATAACGCTTCCAATATCTTCAAATTTCTTCTCAATTTTACCGACTGCTCGCGTAGTCGGTCGATTATGAGTTATGACGACCATAATCGTTGCGTAATGCACGAAAATTGGGTACGTTTTAATCACCACTTTTGTGGTAAGTTTTAATAATTTTAGCGCATTGTTCGATTGTTAAGCGATCCGTTATCGTAAGTGGCAAACACTAAACTAATATTATGACACTTCAAATGACGGCTAAAGTTGACAGGTGTCGAATGCCAGCGCAACCAACTCAAAACCATGAAATAAATGACCCTTTACCAACAGTGTGACAGTTTTATGAGAAACACAGGGTTTGAATTTAGTAGCATTTTGTGTTTTAAGCTTGTTAATGTACCTTTTATTTCTTCCTATCATATTCGGGTTTATTCAAAAGAAATAGGAAGAAAATAATAAGGTAGAAAATTTTGCAAATGATAATCATTGTAGATAGAGCGTAAATTAAACCTAACATCAGAAAGTTCGGAGAAGTTCGCAAATTAGATAAATGGATCGATTCACCTACGAAAACTACAACACCACTTTTTCTCAGTATATTTGGAAACAATATGTAATCAGAGAAGGCGAAAATCGAGCCAAGTTAATACGAGAACAGTAGCGAACCACTTTTTTCGTTACCAAGTACTTTTTGAATCGATATTATTGCAATAATACCATCGAAGTCGGTATTAAAAATGCTTATCGAATAAAAATGCTTACATCGAATGGAAATACTCGCATCAAAAAAAAAAAAAAAAAAAAAAAAAAAAAAAAAAAAAATACTTGCGTCGAAAGAAAGTATCGCTTATCCTTTCGAATACACAACAGTCAATTACACAACTCGAACATATTTGAATTTGTGAACAAGGAATCCTTGGATGAAACATATGTACGTGTTTCAAAAATTATTCTAATGTTCAACTGCTTGGAAAAAGAACACAAAAGTTTTTCATTAACTTTTGAGTGCGTCAACGGTGTCAAAAAAACTTGGATTACTTAATTGGTCCGCTTCTCTTATGCTATAGGTTATGATATTCACAAATCACACATCGTTGGGATCCGAGGCTTAAAAATATTAATAATCAATATAAATAAAATGCACTACTAGGTCACAAGACCTTGCTCTCATTAAAATTTTAAAAATTAATGATATTAAGAAGAAATTGTTGCAAGCAAAATTTATATTTTTATTATTTTGCAAATAAAAATTAATTAAAAAAAATATACTCACGCATTTCTAAAGCATCTAATTTGTTAAAAAAAGGCCTGGATTGACCGAACTTGCTCCTATATAAAAGACTAAAATTTTTAAAAATGAATGTTTCTAGAGAAAAATGTTAATAACCATAAAATTCATTTATAAATGACTGAAACAACTGCCTTAGTAGTTGGAGCTAAGAACAGGATGCTATATCATTTCTCAAGCAAATATTAGTTCATGTTTATACATGAAACAAAATTATAAATCATGGCAGCGGTTTTAAAAAATAAGCTTTTACTTTTACTCGTACGTACAAAATTTTTAAAACATTTTTAAGAAAAAAATTTGAAACGCCAACTTTAACTTGTTATTATTTTACGAATGAAAATTAAATTAAAAAAAAATAGTTTTTTTTTCAAGCATTCAAAAATTCTAGAAAAATACGATTTTCTAGTAGAAATTATTTAAAAGCTCTTAACTGGCATAATTAAAGAAAAAACGAAATGGTGGCTTTTAAAAAATTTGAGTTATTGTATTATGTTATTGAACTATTAAAACATTTTAGGAACCTTAGCATAAGAAAATTGATCGAAATCGGTTGTGCCATTCTTGTAATCTACTTTTTTCGTCGTCCCTTTCTCATCAAAATCTTAAATTCGATATTTTTTGCGAACGCATAACTTTCCGTATACAGTGAAATCCCCCTTGGGCCTGAGGAATTTGTCCGTTTAATGAAACCAAGCAAACTGATATACCATTCACATATTATCATATCTAACGGGTGATTTTTTAAGAGCTTGAGAACTTTTTAAAAAAAAAAACGCATAAAATTTGCAAAATCTCATCGATTCTTTATTTGAAACGTTAGATTGGTCCATGACATTTACTTTTTGAAGATAATTTCATTTAAATGTTGACCGCGGCTGCGTCTTAGGTGGTCCATTCGGAAAGTCCAATTTTGGGTAACTTTTTCGAGCATTTCGGCCGGAATAGCCCGAATTTCTTCGGAAATGTTGTCTTCCAAAGCTGGAATAGTTGCTGGCTTATTTGTGTAGACTTTAGACTTGACGTAGCCCCACAAAAAATAGTCTAAAGGCGTCAAATCGCATGATCTTGGTGGCCAACTTACCGGTCCATTCCTTGAGATGAATTGTTCTCCGAAGTTTTCCCTCAAAATGGCCATAGAATCGCGAGCTGTGTGGCATGTAGCGCCATCTTGTTGAAACCACATGTCAACCAAGTTCAGTTCTTCCATTTTTGGCAACAAAAAGTTTGTTAGCATTGAACGATAGCGATCGCCATTCACCGTAACGTTGCGTCCAACAGCATCTTTGAAAAAATACGGTCCAATGATTCCACCAGCGTACAAACCACACCAAACAGTGCATTTTTCGGGATGCATGGGCAGTTCTTGAACGGCTTCTGGTTGCTCTTCACTCCAAATGCGGCAATTTTGCTTATTTACGTAGCCATTCAACCAGAAATGAGCCTCATCGCTGAACAAAATTTGTCGATAAAAAAGCGGATTTTCTGCCAACTTTTCTAGGGCCCATTCACTGAAAATTCGACGTTGTGGCAGATCGTTCGGCTTCAGTTCTTGCACGAGCTGTATTTTATACGGTTTTACACCAAGATCTTTGCGTAAAATCTTCCATGTGGTCGAATAACACAAACCCAATTGCTGCGAACGGCGACGAATCGACATTTGACGGTCTTCAGCAACACTCTCAGAAACAGACGCAATATTCTCTTCTGTACGCACTGTACGCATTCGTGTGGTTGGTTTAATGTCCAATAAAGTAAACTGAGTGCGAAACTTGGTCACAATCGCATTAATTGTTTGCTCACTTGGTCGATTATGTAGACCATAAATCGGACGTAAAGCGCGAAACACATTTCGAACCGAACACTGATTTTGGTAATAAAATTCAATGATTTGCAAGCGTTGCTCGTTAGTAAGTCTATTCATGATGAAATGTCAAAGCATACTGAGCATCTTTCTCTTTGACACCATGTCTGAAATCCCGCGTGATCTGTCAAATACTAATGCATGAAAATCCTAACCTCAAAAAAATCACCCGTTACTTTCAGATTGGATGAGTTGGCCCATGTTTCACCTTATATTATTTTAGGTGGAGA
Source organism: Chrysotoxum bicinctum (assembly GCA_911387755.1). Classification (NCBI taxonomy): domain Eukaryota; kingdom Metazoa; phylum Arthropoda; class Insecta; order Diptera; family Syrphidae; genus Chrysotoxum; species Chrysotoxum bicinctum. The sequence continues at coordinate 264,932,340 of OU426988.1, forward strand.
TTTCAATAGCAACCTTCTTTTAGAATCTACATTTTGTGATGACATGAAAGCTTTAAACTTAGATCCTGCAAATACATCTACTCCCACTCACTTTACCAAGGACTCAAGTAGCCTACTTGATGTATTTTTTGTTAGTGAATTGAGCAAAGTTCTTCACTTTATCCAACTCTGTGCATCCTGTTTTTTCACATCATGACCTACTGCATTTAACTTACCAGTGTGAACCTCTTGTTTCATGCAGCAGTTATTGCTTTAGAGATTTTAAAAACATTAATTATAGCCTTCTAGATGACCTAAGATCGGTTGAATGGTCTCGAGTCTTCACAATGGAATCTGTCGATGACCAAGTTTCGTTTATTCAAGAAAACATCAACTTTCTTTTTAATATGCACATTCCTTACAAAACAAAAACTTTTAAATGCAACGACCATCCTTGGTTTAGCAAAAAAATTAAAATATTAATAAACAAACGAAATTTAGCTTACAAAGCTTGGAAACGTTTTAGAATCGAAGAACTTCATAAGGCCTATACTGACTTAAGGAATAAAATCGTACTTAAGATCAGGGAATCTAAGAGACGTTTCTATGCTCCTCGACTTAATCCTTCACTAGCCGGTCATAGACTTTGGAAAAATTTAAAAGAAATTGGGGTTGGTAAACATGTGAACTATGCTTCAACTAACATTGATTGTGATGAGCTGAATACAAATTTTACATCCCTATCATCGCTAGAGTGTAATGATAGCAGAGACTTTTCTGGATTTTTAGAATCCGACAGTTTTTCTTCAACTGGATTTAGCTTCTCAGCAGTTAATGATGAAGATGTCCTAAAAGCTTGTCTATCTATTAAATCAAATTCTATAGCATTCGATGAAATTCATCAGTGTTTATAAAGGCAATTCTACCATTTACCTTGAGATATATAACACATCTTTTTAACAATATTCTTATGACTGGTGTTTTTCCTACCACCTGGAAATGTGCCAAAATTGTTCCTGTCCCAAAAAAATCGAAATGAGTATCGGCCAATAGCCATACTGCCTTATTTATCTAAAGTCTTGGAAAAAATTATGAACACACAAATGCGGCAATATTTAAGGCGTAATGACATGCTATGTCCCAATCAATCCGGTTTCCGTCCCAAGCACAGCTGTACAACTGCCCTTATAAATGTAGTGGAAGAAATAAGAAACAGTGTAGATATGGACTATGTCACTTTTCTCACTCTCTTAGATTTTTCCAAAGCCTTCGACACTGTGAACCATAATAATTTATGCATCAAATTGAAGAATGAATTTAAATTCACGTCATCATCAGTGAGGCTCATTTTCTCGTATCTTAGTTCCAGGTACCAAGCAGTAGTTGCTAACGAACAAACCTCAAGTTTTCTTCCACTATCCCGAGGTGTTCCTCAAGGTTCTATTTTGGGCCCATTACTTTTCACTATGTTTGTTAATGAGCTCCCGTTATTAGGCTTTAAATCTTCCATACACATGTATGCAGATGATGTACAGCTTAGGTATAGTTGTCTACTGGGGTTAATTGAAAATGGTATTTGCGAGATAAACGAAGATCTAAGTAAGATCTTGGTGTGGTCTCAATCAAACGGACTTTGTTTAAATCCAACTAAGTCCAAATGCTTAGTCATTGCAAAAGACTTTACAGATACATCCTACTTTTCTCCAATTCTACTCAATAATAATCCTATTCAGTTTGTTGACTCGGCCAACAATCTTGGAGTAGTATTCAAAAAGACACTCACCTGGACAAATCACATTAAACTTATCACAGGTAGAGTATACGGTAGTTTACGTATGTTATGGACCACCCAAAGAATCACTCCAATCAAAACAAGAATGATTCTTGCTAAGGCGCTGCTTATACCGCTTTTGTTATTTGGGTGTGAACTTTTCAGCAATTGTGATTCCAAGGACAGACGGAAACTTAATGTTCTTTATAATAGCGTGACAAGATATATTTTTGGTCTTCGGAGATATGATCATATTTCCTCATATACAAGACTAATACACGGTTTCTCTCTTGATAATTTATTTTCGTTTAGGACCTTAATAATGCTCCACAATGTCATGCAAACACGACAACCACCATATCTCTACAACAAAATCCTTTTTCCACGATCCACTCGAAGTTGCGATCTGATACCAGTACGCTTCTCCTACCTTGTTTCAAGCCGTCAATTTTTCGTACACGCGGTTCGGTTGTGGAATTCCCTACCTCAATCTATTAGGATGATAGGTTGTACTACCCGGTTTAAAATGAGACTAAGACATTATTTTCAGGCGCTGTGATGATATTTTCTAATTCTTGTTTATTTTGTATTATAGGTGTTATAAGATATTACAATTAAGTGCATTTAATTTAATTTAATTTATTTTCTTTACCTATTAATTATTCTTATATTGATGTAGTTTTTCTTTTCTTATTAATGGTTCTTTAAAGTCATCTTGCTTAAAATTTAAAATTATTCATTACATGTAAACCAATTATAACGTTGAAGCTTGTACTACCTTAAAAGATATTGTATCTTACTGTGCAAGACTAATAATAATAAATAAATAAAAATAAATAATAAAAAAATAGATAAATAACAGATTTTATTGTAATAACAAGCTTCCAAGCATTATAAATAAAATTAATTGCGTCTAGAAAACTTACACATTGATAAATTCACTGGTGGATGCATGAGGGGGTGGTATTGAAATTTAAAAATTCTTATTACAACTTTTTTGCAGCTTCAAGTCTTAAGGATTAAGTGTAGCCTTATCAAGAAAGAACAATGCTTTTCTTCTGAAGCTTCATTTTATTGTCGAATGAACGGAGCCACCCCATCATCATTTAAATCCAATTTCAATGAATTGTTGGCTGTTTGATGAAGACTGCAACTAAAAAATACAGGTACCAAAATTGACATATTCATTCCTGTTTTGGTTTCCGTCTAAAAGAAAATGTTTAAACATTTTTATATTCCAAATTTCCGTACGTGTCCAAATGAATGTTCACTCAAGTGAAATTGAAAACCATACAACTTAGGGTGCAATTTTCGTACAAACATTATGGCAGCCTAAGTGAAGTATCCACCTAATCCACGTATCCGCAGTGGAAGATTTCACTGTATTTATGTAGTACATAGCTATGTATTCATATGTATACCACAAATAAAAATGAAAGCAGAAAATATTCATCATGTACTTTAGTGGGAACCATCCAGTTTCGTCAAATATCAGTTTGCTTAAGTCAGCTCCAATTTGCGTCATTTGCTAGGCGATTCTCATTTATGGAAGCAAAAGTAAACGAAACATAACGAAAAGTGGTTTGTTCCCAAAATGACTTGATTTAGACTTTCTTACGCTTTCATATATTCTATTTTCAAGAAACCATCTTCCATAAATTCAATTTGAAAAGTTAAGTTTAGGCATCCATAAACTTTTTCAGAATCATATTTAAGTTGTCAAGTTTTTGATTTATTATACATTTGTTAAGTATAGGCAAACTGTATACATTACACGTAAACGTGACCTTTCAAATTTCATAACATATTATTTTGATGCTCACGACACTATGTATGTATTTTTCTGTTTACAAAAAGCCTCATTCGAAAAAAATCTCTCCATTAAAGCTCTCATATTACCCGGCTAGACAGAAAGTGAATGAAAGAATCATTAGTTATGTAGCTTCAAAAAGAACTTCGGTGTTACCCGAATCCCAATGCTCTTGCCATCATCACGAACACGACACATTCGGATACCTCTGGGATATTAAGTCAATGAACATGGCCCTTATTCTCGCATAGAGTAAGCAAACCTGCAGCAGGTCCTTGATGTAATGAAAAACTTCATTATATTATACCACGAGAATATGAGATTAAATTTCAAGATGGTAATAGAGTCCAGTTACCAGCCCTTCTGAGAAAAAAAAATATCTTCAAATCGTAGCGTCATGGTGGGTAAAGTTTTCTTATAATTCTCTGGGAATATTATGATGCATTGCAATAACGTTATACGAGCCGCATGTGGCATCTATCTATTGCGAGCTCTGGAAAAAGCAATTTATTCAGTTTTAGGTTATAAGATGATATATTATTTATTTTGCTCATATTCTCTTTTATTTTGTGTTAAAGTTCCATTTGGGTTAATAATTTTACAGCGAATAATTTTTACTCAGCAGTTTGTTTGTTTTATTTTTCCTTTTTATTTGAATTTTTTTTCGCTTTCAGGCTTTTCAGCATCATATAATAAAAACTTCCCAGTTACTCTATTAAAAAACTACATACATAATTATGTAAATAATAGTTTTTGGTCTTTAAAATAAGTTTACTAAGTTTATTTATTGCAAACAAACATACAAACTTTTCGAAAACGATTCAATAGATTTTGATCAATTTTTATTTGTGGAAGGAAGTCTTAATAGTATTAAGTACCAACATTTTCGAAAAATAGATTTTATTTTTCAATATTCAAAATCGGAGATATCATACATATTTTGAATGTTATTTTATTTTCTCGAAAACGTTTTCTACGATAGTGATAAATAAAATTTCCTAAAATGAGAACCATTATTTTACTTTCGACTCACGAAATATCGGTCTAACGATTAATTTAATTTGTTCAGCAAGAAATCTCGGTTTTTGTTAACTATGGCTTAGAATTCTCAATTTTTAGTATTTTTCTAAAATCTTAAAATATTACCGCTTTTTTGTTATTTTTTTATTTTTTGAAAATATTATACGCACACTCAAGGGGTAATGAATACCCTTATAATGCTAAGCGCAGTGCGAGCAATTAAAAAAGTATGATAGGATTAGAAAGGAGAAACCGATGCACATGGGTTTTGAATATATCTGCACATTGCAGTGAGTGGGAAATATTGAGCCGGGTAATGCATTTCACATTAGTGATGTGTACCTCATACATGAGGCAATACAAAATGTCCCATACACCAATCTGAAATGTCCCATCACCTCAAAACGAAAAAATGTATTACCTCACACCTCACCACAAAAGCAACGAAAAATATTTTTCTTTACTCTTTCATGGAAAAAAACACTATTCGTATCGAGCATCTCACTCATCGGCCTGATACTAAGACTGAGACTGATGCAGAATGAAGTTGTATTGTAGTTAATTGTATGAAAGGAGGAATAGGCCTCAAACTCTCTACCCACCAAAGATCAAACCAATGGAAATAGAATGAGGTTTGTGGAAGATGAGGATTTTAAATTAAATGAATGAATGTGTTGTGAGTTGAGTTTTTGTCTTGTTGAGTACTTTTTACTCAAACGTCCCATTCAAACAAAATTCGTGACATTGTCGCAGGCTGGGTTTTTGTATCAGACTGGAACTTTGTACCAGGATGGGACTTTGTACCAGGCTATGACTTTGTACCAGGCTGGGACTTTGTACCAGGCTGGGACTTTGTACCAGACTATTACATTTGTAATTTAGGATTGAGGAATTGAGTTCTTTTGCATCTGTTTGAGGAGACAAAATGAGAAGAGGTAATGAGTGGGACTTATGAATGAATGAATGTTGCACTGACTACACTGTAACAAACAATGAAGATATAGGTATGAAGCATTATCGAAAATTATACAATCAAAGGGTTAAAAAAGGAAGGAGGTTTTTTTTACAGTTTGGAGTAGGAGGTTTTGTTAATTTTTGAAGGAGTAGGAATTTTCGTTTTTGATATACAAATGCAAGTGCATTCCTTTTATTTGTATTGTTTTGTTTTTAGTGTTAGAAAAAAGAGACTAGGGTTTAGAGATCAAGATCAAATATGAGAATTGAAAACAAAAATCAATCAATCAATTGTGCTGAGTTTGCATGAAGAGTCATTAGTGTTGTATTTAATCCAGTGTCCTGTAATCAAATTTGTTCGAAAAAAAAGTGATCAGAACAGGTCTTAACAGAAGAAAAATGTTGAGTGGGAAGAAAGTAGGACAAATATTGTTTTTAAATGCAAAAATGTAATGATGTATTTTTTTAAACTTATTAGATTCAATTTATTTTGAATGTGATAACATATTTGTTTTTTTGTTAAAAAAATATCTTTTTGTGTTTATCTTTTTATTAAATGCTTTTGTTTTCTTTAAATAACTTAAATAAAATTTAAAAACACTTTTTCTTTTAAACTTTTTTTTTAGGTTAATTTTTTTATTATATCTTTTTATATTTACTTATTTTAAACTTTATTTCTGTTAAAAACTAACACTTTTTTAATTTTGTTTTTAAATGTTTTATTTTAAAATAAAGTGTTTTGTATCAAGGATATTTAATCAAATATATTATATTTATTGATATTTAATTTTTGTAACCTTTTTATTTAATGCAATTTTAAAAACTGTTTTTGGAAAAAATATATATCTACTATTAAAAAAAATACGCATTGTTTAATTTTGAATTTCAAAATATCCATTTAAATAGGTACCATGGGACATTTGAGGTGGGACAAAGTACCACCTCATTTCAAAAAATGAGTACCTCATACAAACTCATTTCAAATTCGTGTCCTACCCATCACTATTTCACATTCGTGTTGTGTGGTTAAAAAAAGAATCTCTGTGCTTGAGAGTACGTCCAAAATTGGGTAATCTGATGAGCATTCTTAGAAGTACGGGTATTACGGTTGAATTGTTTGAGGGAAGAAATATAACTGGCTATTTCACTAGAGCACTGTTTATGAAAAATGCTGTAAGATAATGCAAGACATGAAACATTGCGGCGGTGCTCGAGAGATTCAAATGTTTCAGTTAGACAACGGTGGCCTAAAATTTTTAGAGCTCACTTTTAAATTCTGTCCAAGAAAGTCAAGTTGGTTCTTGGAGCACCTACTCGAGTTTCGGAATAAAGGCTTTATAGATTACAGTCAGATCAGAAGGGGTAAAAGTTTTCTTGCAAAAACCAAACACTTAGCGGCGTTTATAGCGACGTCAAATATGTGATCACTCCACAAAAGATGGTCTGTGATACACATACCTAGAACTGAAAGCTGTTCAGTCTCCTGGATGTGCATGCCGTCCATGGATAGACGGTTGCGCTTTAGTTACAATTAACAGCATTGAGTTTTCGAAGTATTAAATTCTACACAGTTTTTGATTCCCCGTTGGACAATGCTATCAAGATCATAAATTAATGAGCTTATCATACGCTGCAGTTCCAGATCCACATTCGAAGCGAAATAATTTAGTGGATTACAAGTTTCAGACAAAGGAACATTTATGAACATAAAGAAGAGTGTCGAAGACAAATCGGGCCCTGGGGAACACCAGCGTTTATTTTGTGGATTTCAAATATGAAACTGTCCATTACTACTTGTAGTGAACGGTCTAAAAGGTAATTTCTTACCCAACGGAGAAGAGATCCATCGATACCAAATGCCCGCATTTTCAATTAAAGCTTAATGGAAAACTATATCAAATGCCTTTGCAATATCAAGTGCAATAATCTTACTTTCTCCAACACGATGTAAAGATTTGTTCCAGTGTTCGGTGAGATAAACAATGATATCACCATACTGCCGGTCATTAAGAAGCTTTCGTTCCTCAAGATATTACTTAAGCTGAAAGCTGATCAGCGTTTCCATTAACTTGGAAAGAATGGACGGAAGTATAATTGGACGATAGTAAGTTAGAGGCGGAGGAAATTCGGCTTTTTTAGAGACAGGCTGGACAAGTGCTGTTTTACATCCACTCGGAAAGTGACCTGTAGAATAGGACAGATGAAATAGTTTAGCGTTGAAGAACATTTCTTCAGAACAGTTTTTCGGGACTTCTTCAAGCAGAATTTATGGCCATCATTTAAGCATGCTAATTAGTCAAATAATATTCAAACGAGAACTAGAATAAGGTTTTTATCGCACGCCATCAAGCGGTTGTTAAAGTTATATATTCCTGTCATCATCCTCCAGCGTTTACCGGAATGAATTTGCTACCCTTATCCCACTGTCACTCTCATCTGGGTTCCAGGTCACATTGGGAATCTACGGGTAGATGAGCCGGCCAGGCAAGCCCTTCCTGATTCACTTACCGAAAATTCCGATCAGAGGTATGAAGGGCAATATTCTCTCAATTTTTCTTAACGAATCAAACCACAAGTGGGGCAGTTTAACTTACTATATGATATCTAGGAAGATATGGCTCACCTAAAATAAAACCCGATATGATGGAGGTTAATAATAACCAGTGGCCGGATGATCATGATCAGTCGATCGGATGGGCAGCTCCTTCGTCACCAGTCAACAAGCTCCCTAGTATGACCCATTGTAGATGGTTTATCTATTTATTTATTTATTTATTTATTAATCATTATTGTCTTTTACAAAATTTTACAAGAATTGAATAATTTTACTAACAAAATAAAACAGTTACAATGGATAGAGAAGAGTTAGAGACATTTTATATTCTGCTTATAAAAAAAGCGATAATGCCACTTCAAACAAAAATTACAATAAATGGAAAACAAAGTCAATGTGGGGTGACTGTATTTAATTTTTTTTATCTGCAAAATTAACATGATAGAAAAGTGAAGTAGATATACCTAGACAATTTTAAATTATAGATTTTCAGATGCGTGTGGTGGTACTTTTGAGCGAATGATCAGAATTTCGTATGACATTAAGCATAAGCATACATCCGTTTTGAACTCAATGCTCAAACTAGAAGACTCGTTGAGAAAAAGTCCACAATTCCCTATTTCTATTCCACCCACACGTTCAAAGGAGTAATGGTATCATAGCGGCGCACTTCAGCGCTGATTTGGCTACACGCCCAGTGCTCGCCATCTACCTATAACTCCCACCAATTCCTCTGTGCGTGCTATAGAAGGAATGGAGAAGAAGGTGAAAAAAGGTTTCTGCTCAAACCTTAAAACCAGAGCGTAATCGTTCTAAAGAACAAGGATGTGCGAACCAATCCTGCAATTGGTTTATATTCTTTGTGTAAAATTTCGGTTCTCAAACTTTGTTAAGCCTTTTATAACATTTTACATAAATTATGAAATTATTTTTTTAACCCCTGTCATCGGCACAAGAATCAATCGAAGTAAAATACAAAATCCTTTAATTATTTATACAATGCTCCTTTCCTTCCGGACTTTAAACTTTCCCTTTTTTCTCTTATTAATTTTTGTTTTTATTTTTTTTAGCTTGGACTCACGCGGAGGAAATGTCAAATTAGCACCACATTCAGCAATAGCTAGCGATTTGGGGCAACGATTGTTTTTCTCAATCGGCGACGACCCCAAAGATTCAAGATTACAGATTAGCGACGTCAAGACATCCGATGGCGGCGTCTACCGTTGTAGAATAGATTTTTTTAATTCACCAACACGAAACTTTAGAATAAATTTAACTTTAGTAGGTAAGTTTTGATAAAGGACGTCTTCATGAGGAAAATAAAAAACAAAAGTAAAAAATCGAAACAAATTTAAAAAGATCCGAAACTAATTTAAAATTCATTGAATCTCTAATAGAATTTCAGCTGAGCTTCTTGTTCAGTACCTTCGGCTTCAGCAGGGTCTATATTCTCAAGTTTAAACTTTTAATATCGTCTTTCGATTTTTTGTTAATTCTGTTGATGTGTTTTTTTAACTCTCTCTTTATTCTATTCAGTTCCTCCGGACGAACCTCGTATATTCGATGCACAGGGTAAGGAAATATCCCAAGTGGCCGGTCCGTTCAGAGAAGGATACGAACTTTTTTTATGCTGCCAAGTTAAGGGAGGTAAGTGATTTGTTTAAGTCAAACCCTTGTCACATTTTCCTATTTCTGTGTGGTTGTTGTGTGTCAGTGTTGGTCCTCCTTGGCTCTTTTTGTTCGTTTTGTGTGAGGAAATTTCCTTTTTAATTAATCTCTGGACAGAACAATAAAGATAAACATTTATTGCAATAAGTGCAGAATCTAGTGCTTTTTGCGGATCGATGGAATGGATGGGGTGAAAAAATGCTCTCTTGTTGAGCGCTGTCATCAATTTAAATGTTGAAATTTGTCATTCGTTTTATTAATGCAGCTTTGGTGGCTTAATGTTGTTGGTTTTCGGTTTTGTATATATTCAATGGATTTGCGGGGCCATTTGTAAATATAAATCTTTAAACATGAGACTGTGAGGAACCGACGAATCTCTTCAAGCTGATGTATAATTAAATTGAGAATTGATTATGGATTTGCTGGTGGGTTTATATAATTGATTTCCAGATTCAATTTATTCTATCGTATTGAATTTTAAATTAAGTATGGACTCTTGACGAAGTGACGAAGAACAAGATGGTGGTGGCCTTGGAGTTGAGTTTTGAAAATGCATATTAAGCGGGCGGGTTATGAAACTAGACAACCTCTTATATCTTCTTAACCTATAAATGTTGCGTACTAAACTGTTAATTGGAGCACCCGGCTTTCTTTTGCGTACAGAGTTACAATCGCATCCATAAGCCAATATCGATAACAAAGTTTCGCAAGTAACAAATGAGTTTTTAACCGGTGTGAACGAATGAGAGAATTCTTGAGTATGTCACAAGTTCAGTATGCTTGAGCATAGCTTACCCAAGTTAAATAGCGATTAAACGTCATCCCAAAATTTTTTGCAGCTTCGACATACTCGATTAAAACGTTGTTAAAACAAATCGAAAGAAAGATATATACAAGGTGTCCCTTGAGGGGCGTGATTATGGATATATTCTAAGAAACAAATCGTTCTACAGTAAGGGCCTAACTCCAATTTTTATATCATACCCATGCTTACAATAATTACAGTATTAGTGCTAATGATAAAAACTTCATCTAGGCTTTTATTTTTAGAAGACATACCAGCGGAGCTCATTGACAGACATTTAAAACAGAAGAGGGCCTAGTATATAACCTTGAGTAACACAAAAAACGTTGGGGAGGAAGTCAGATAGGTTATCATCTATACTAGGACAGCCTAACTTTAATTTGTTTAATAGGAGCAAATCAAGTTTGTTCTAGCAGTGGAGAAATAACATTGCTGCGTAAGCTTCGTGCAGAGGCTTAAGTGGTTAACTGTGTCAAATTAAAAACCAAGAAAGGGATATCCATTGTTTAGTTTGTCTAAAATAAAAGATCATGATTGCAAAAATCGCATTCTGCATATCCATCTTTATTTAACTTGGAATATCGGCTTTCAAGCGGTACAGAAAAAAAGTCCAAGAACTTCACTTACAACGTGTAAGAAATGAATATGGCGGACTTTTGTTTCTCAATTCAACAGGAGGAACTGGAAAAACGTTTCTCGTCGATTTGACATTGGCCTCGGTTCGAATACAGATTTGGATTGCATCAACGCTATTGAATGGCGGACCAGACAGAAATAGCAACATCATGCAACATCAGCAATAACTCAAATATGGCCATAATCCTTAGAAAGTGCAAAAATTTTCATTTGAGACGATTGCAAACTATCCCATAAGAAATTGTTCGAAGCACTTGACCGATCACGGTGTATCTACATACAATTGGCATTGCCTGGGCGTGATATAAACTTGTTCGAAAAGTACTCGTGCGAAATATCAACTGTGGCATGGGTTGTGTGGCACGTTGCTCCTTCCTCTTGAAACGACTTGTTGTAGGTGTCCATACCATCCAATTCGTGTGAAGATTCATGTTAAGAGTCTTCCTCAATACGGACATTGTTCTAATACGAACGTTAATTTCATGTGGCTCAAATTTGCTGTCCGCAAGCACATCATCCATTATTGTTTCATTTATAGGAGTCTGAATCTGGACAGCGATTCAACTCTCAATGAGTTTGATGCGCTTTTTGATTCTATTTCCCAAATTGTATCTCTGTACCCTCACACTGAAGTCGTTATTGCGGGCGACTTCAATGTACACAATTCAAATTGGCTCCGCCACTCAGAACAGACAACACCCGAAGGAAGATATGCTGAGATCTTTGCTGAGATGCACCACCTTATTCAGCTGGTAGATGAGCCCACCCGTATACCAGATGTTGCTGGGCAAAACGCTCACACTCTTGATTTGTTTCTTACCTTTTACCCTGATAAGTATACCATAACGGTAAAATCTCCATTCGGCACTTCGGACCATTGTGTAATATCAGCTAATTTCTCGTGTCCCATTCATCCAGTTAAATAGAAGCAATACAAGAATACGAGAAAGCCAACTGGGACGGTCTGAATAACTTTTTTAGAATGTGTAACTTGTCACTGTTTCCTCGATAGTGACATTGATGCCAGTGCTGATATGATCACATATTTTCTTGGGGTGCGTACATTTATTCCTTGCAGAATTAAGAGTATAAAGCCTAAAGAAAAGTCTTGGTTCGATACAAGCTGTAAAGAAGCTATCAGGTGGAGACAAGTTAGTTTCCGCTCTTACCAAGCCAACCCAACTGAGGAAAATCGAAAAAAGTTTAAACAAGTCAGAAACCAATGCAACGCTGTTATAAAGAGAACCAAATTCTTACATGACCAGAAATTGAGGCAAAAAATCCTGCAATGTCCCAAAGGCAGTAGAAATTTCTGGTCATTTGTCAAGAACATAAAAAAAATTCAATTTCATCTTCGGTTCCAACGCTCAGCTACAAAGAAAAACTGATAACTAGCTCTTTAGAGAAGGCAAATGTACTTGCAGCTCATTTTGCTGCTAACTCCACGTTGCCTGTTAGCAACATTGCCCCTCCTGTACTTGAGAACGTAAATCATTCAATGGGACAGCTATATTTCCGCACTCGTACAGTTGCAAGAGCCCTTCGAGATCTTGATATAAACAAATCCGCTGGTCCTGATGGTATAACCCCCATTCTTCTGAAGAGGTGTTCTTCATCGCTGGCAAAACCATTGCGTAAGCTTTTCCATCGCTCCTACTGTTCTGGAATCTTCCCTAGGAGATGGAAAACAGCATTTGTCCAGCCTGTTCCTAAAAAAGGAGATCCTTCCTCCCCCTCGTCCTATCGACCAATCGCACTTACGACCCTTCTTTCCAAGGTCATGGAATCTCTGATAAATCATCAGCTCAAGAAATATCTCGAAGATCGAAAGCTTCTTAATGACCGGCAATACGCCTTTCGCAGCAATCGTTCCACTGGAGATATGATGGCATATCTCACAGATCTTTACGTTGTTTTGGAGAAAGTAAGATTATTGCGCTTGATATTTCTAAGGCATTTGATAGAGTTTGGCAGCAGGCTCTCTTATCGAAAATGCGTGCGTTTGGCATCAACGAAACCCTTATTCGTTGGATTAGAAATTACATTCTAGATCACTCAATACATGTTGTATTGGAAGGTTTTAGGTCTGATCTTCAAAAAATAAATGCTGGTGTTCCGCAGGGCTCCGTTTTGTCTCCGACTATCTTCCTTATTTTTATGAATAATCTCTTGTCTGAAGCTTCTAATCCACTTCATTGTTTTGCCGACGACTCTACTCTCAGCTATTCGTATTCGTTCCCAAATTCACGTCCATCTCCTTCGGAAGTCCAATTGCAACGGTATTTTATGATAAGCTCATTAAACTCCGATCTTTACAGCATTGTTAAATAAAAACGTGTGGAGTTTAATGCTTCGCAAACTCAATGCTGTGTATTGTCGCTTGCATCGAAGAAACCGAAAAACTCTCAGTACTCGGTATGTGTGTTAACGACGATCTTCGTTGGAATGATCACATACTCGAGACCGCCAAGAATGCTGCTAAATAATTGGGATTTCTATATCGATTTAAGAAAATTTTTCACACCTTCTGATCTGGCTAGTATTTATAAGGCGTTTATATATCAGAAACACGAGTATAACTCATACCTTTGGGCTAGCGCTGCTCAATCTTCTCTCCATGAATTGGATAGAATTCAGAACAGAGCATTAAAACTGATAGGAAACAGAGCTATCATGGATTCATTCCCATCTCTTGAACATCGTCGGAATGCTTCATGTATTTCCCTGTTTTATCGCTTCTTTCACAAGCAATGCTCACTCGAAGTAGCCAGTTGCATTCCTCTCCTTTACCAATTCACCCGTGGTACCCGCTTTGCTAGGAATGCTCATCAGTTCACCCTTGAGCCTAACTTTGGTCGTACCGCCAAATATAGAGATTCGTTTTTTAGTCGCACAACACGATTATGGAATAACTTGCCCGGCACAGTTTTCCCTTGCCATTTCAATTTGCAATCATTCAAAACCAATGTTCATCGACACCTCCTTTCTCTCCCCTCATAATTTTCCCTCGCCCGTGCTGTGTTTAAAACATTATAAGGGTCTCGTAACATACCCTTGAGCGCGAGTGAATTATTAGAAAAAAAGATCAATTGATTATTATCGTACTCTCCGTTGACGGTAATCGTCTGGCCAACTTCACTCTCAAAGAGATATTGATCGATGTTGCCGCCAGCTCGAAATTCACGCCTACCAGTGACTTTCTTTTCGGTAGATCTTGTGTATCGTTCACCTACGGATATTGATGGATTATTCATCGAACCGGTCGATTCAAATTTATCCTCTCAGAAGTAAGATTATGGCAAACCTAAAATGTGCGAAGCGCGAAATGTTGATCGAACAGAAGACCCACTTTCATTTGGCAGAACAGACTTAATAAATGGCAGCGAATTCGACAGGCGAAGCTTCAACAATATAGTAGCAAATTCTAAGCCAAAGATCGATCATTTCAAACGACTTACTATTGGAATTCAGCCGAATCCAGTTTCCTTTGCGCTTTGCCTTTGAAATTACTATCAATAAAACACACTGCCTACCGTTCACTACTTCTGGCTTAATTTTGGAAAATTAATGTTTTTTACACGGCCATTTGTTGTTGCTCCCGAGTGGGCACAAAACAAAAAGTAATGCAGTTAATATGTTTTTAAAAAGCCGAATCACATATTAATTGCAATAGACTCGTATTGGACCTTTTAATATCCATTTTAGTGTTCTATTGAAATGGTTGCAGAAATAACAAAATCCATATTGCAAAGATATATCCTTAAGGCGCTCGGTGGCAATTATGCTTGGCTGCTACCCAAGACTCTTGGGGTTGTTCAGCATTATACTCGTATACGATATTATTATTTTCTACATACTCGTATCTATCAGTTTCAAATGGACGCCGCGCCGCCGCCGTCCCCTCCCGTAGAGTTCTATTGTGAGATAATAGGTAATAACCAACTTCTTCTACTGCAGAAGCAAAATATTCTTTCCTATCTTTTTTTCCATTTTGTTTAACTAGTATCTGTGCATCGTGCACCAGAGAAATATGGAGCTTCAGATGTTGCTTTTAAAATCCGTTTTGCCAAGAGAACAAATCGAAATCACACATAGAACATGTCAGAAAGAGCAGATAAAACGTTGTGTTTCACTGTGAACATAATTCTTAAATGTAGATAAAGCATGCATTTCCGAAAACACATTTGAGTTTTCAAAACCATTATTTCAAAAATAGAGTGAACGAACGAAAACAATCAAAAGTAGACATAAAGTAAAGAAAAAAATAGAAGTTCACCCTTCTGGTTTCATTAAAGAAATCATCGTTTGTTATATAGTTCTATCTGTTAACAAGCTTAAGGGCTTCAGTCTTCTCGAGTTCAGTCTTCTCGAGTTCATCGACTGTAAATTATATCACACTAAACGAAATTCGGAATCTCCATTAGCATATTTATGTTTATGTGAAAATATTATACTGACAGAAGAAAAATGGTGGCAGTCACAGTCACATAGGCTTAGTGACATTAGAATTAATTTCTTTTGGACTTATTGCAGCTTCTTTCTTCATCCCTAATCCACGTTTTGGCCATTTAACTATAGCGTAATATCCTTTAGTTTTAATTAACAAAAATACCTTTGTTCATTTACCAGGTCGCCCTCCACCAAAGGTTACGTGGTGGAGAGATGGTAAAGAAATGATTGGTGCAAGTCACTCTTCCGTAGAAGAAGGTGTTGCGGTGATGGTAAATCAACTACTAATTGGAACAGTGACGAGAGAGTATTATGGATCAAAGATACAATGCAGAGCTCAGGGAACAAGGCTCATACCTCCAGTAGAAAAAGATGTCACTATACAAGTTCATCGTAAGTCATACTCGTAATTACTCACCACATTTTTCCACTTTGTACAAAGAAATTAAAAAAAAAAAACAAAAAAAAAAAAACTGTATAATAAAATAAACTTTTCCTCCCCCTCTTCAATATCATTGCAGTGAAACCAGTACGAGTGAAAATTATAACGCCCAATGACCTACTTACAGCTGGACATCCTGTGCCTTTGCGATGCGAATCGTGGGGATCATATCCCGCAGCGAAAATAACATGGTTACTTGATGGAGAACCTATACGAAGTGCTGACGTTACCGTTCATAGCGATAGAGAGGTAAATGAAAATTCCACACAGTTTCTCCTTGTACGAGTATATATAAATATATGTAAAGTAAAGGTTTTGTGTATTAAAAGCGTTTACTTGTCTTTCGTTAAGCTCGTCTAATTTTTCACATAAATATATGTTGGTAGTATAGATAGATCTAGAAACCATATAAACTTTAGATACTTGAGGCAAAATTTTGTAACTTTATAGATGCAGTCTAAAGGTAGGCTAACACTTCAATATTATAAAATTATAAGGTTACGCTTATTTTGTTTAAAAAATTTAAGAACTTTATTTGATTTAAGACTTATGTCAGTTTTCATTAGTATCCATAATCGTCCCTAATGACAAATAATAATAATAATAATAATAATAATAATAATAATACGAAATTTTAGTTTCCATTGGTTCAAGTCGCAAATTTGGCTGTTTTAATCTTAGCATTACAAAGTTTCATTATATAATTGCTTTTATTTGTAGGCAAATTAAGCTTAAAACTAATAAACTTTAGGAGTAAAAACTTTTACCTAATTGATTCAGACTTGCATATAATCTGATTTACATACATATAACATAATTGCCAATTAAATTTGAGTTTCTGCCGCCTTAGGCAAATTGTTATTTTGGCCCTCAAGTATTCGTGAATGTATGTATGTGCATTAGGGTGGAGTGAAATTTTGTTTTTCATATTCATTTCGGAATACCTGTAGAAAGTTGCTGTTTGTGTTGTCAAAAAACACCAATGTCTAATATTGTCAAATTAACGCTAAATCATATTCTGTGTGTTCCGTTTCGTTGGCAACTGTTTAACCTTGAATAGTGCGTGGATAGGTTGGGTGGGGGGGTTGAGGCGGGAGAGGTGATTTCACTGCACTTTCATTTCATTTCAATTCTACTTGTGAGAAACATTGATTTTAACCACTGCCGTCAAGAAAATAAGACTCATTAAAGTAATATTTTTAATTTCCCCTGTTCACAGATTGATTTGAATGCGCCTTTGAAGAAAATCAAAACTAGATCAATGTTTTAAAAATTTAGTATTTTTCTAATTTTCAATTGGGTTGGGGCACCTCATAACATCAAGACAAGTAAACAATCTTTTGTATGCTGAATTTACTCATTAAAAGGCAACTTTGTATTGCTATTCCATTAAAAAAAAATTAAAAAAAAATTTTTTCATACATTATCACTCCACCCTTATGTGCATATATATAGTAAATCAACATAAGGATCTAAGGGTTTGATAATTAAAGTCTTAGCTAAGTTCTCTGAAATGTTAGTGTTTTTCAAAATCCCTCTTTTCGAAAATGCATGCGTTTGGTACCAATAAAACTCCTATTCTCTGGATTAAAAATTACCTTCTAGATTGTTCAATACATGTTGTATTTGAAGGTTTCAAGCAGTGGCGTAGATACCTTTTCGCTATGGGGGGGATGGATCTAGTTCACTCATTTTCTTATAGTTTTAATAATTAAAAAAAAAATAAATAACAAGACTTCATTGAATTCATTATGTATGCCATTAAAAAATTATATTTTTTAAAGATAATATATTATACGCATTAATTTGAATATGAACTAGAATAAATAAGCCTTGCATAAGTATAACCGCACCTTTAAAAATGCGTTTTGTAAAAAATTAAAATGGGGATGACACTTTACTATTTTATTTTTTGAATGGCATCACAAATCAAGTAAATTGAGAAAAAAAAAGTTCCGTTATTTTCTCTTCTGGTGTTTAAAAATTAAAAACTGATTTTTATATATTGCAAAAGTATAACAGCACAATGCAAACCTCTCTGAAGCTTCATTCAGTTATATGTGCTTCGAAATGACAAGCAACAATGCCGCGTGGTAAACATTTAAGCGATACGGAAAAAGTCAAAATTCAAGATTTTCGGTTAACTGGCCTAAGCTTAAGGTAGCTTATTGGTAGGAAAATTTAAAGATCCGATCGTGTCTTACAAGATCCAGAGTCTTATGAGACGAAAATAAGACCCGGGCATCTGCATAAATGCTGCATCCAACTCGGCGCATTCTTTGCCGGACGTTCGTGACGAATTGGGCTTAGGAATTTCGGCTTCAACGGTTTTTCGCAGTAAAGTGATTGTTCGGTGCAAAATGATGCCAGCTCCAAATTTGACAACAATCTACAAAAAAAAGTAAGAATTTGCCCAGTAAAACATGAAACGGAATTGGAAAACCATAAGTAACATTCCATTAATTTACACTTAACTCATGTTATTCCAAATGGCATAATCTAATGAATATTTTTTTTTAGATTATTTTCAGTGGCGAAAAAAGTTTAATCTTGATGGGTCAGGTGGTTTTAACGGATATTGGCACGATCTGAGAAAGGAAAAAAGTTTTTTTCCAAGAGGAACTTTGACGGTGGCAATTGTAAGGTTTGGGGGTCCTTCTGCGACCGTGGTAAGGTTGCACTTGCCTTCACCTCTGCAAAGATGAACAGTTCAGCTTGCACCCAAGTGCTTCAGGATAATTTGGTACCCTGCTTAACACGATTTCGTCGAGTTCGGCATGTCTTCCACCATGATAATGCCCCAATTCACGTTAGTCGTCAAGGTTTGGTACGAATCGAATAACATACATTTTATGGTGTTCCCGGCACGTTCTCCAGATTGTAACCCTATTGAAAATCTTTGGGGAATTTTGACCCGCAAAATTTATACCCATAATAGGCAATTATACAGTGCTGCTGAGCTGCGAGAGGCGATTGTGGAAGGATGGATTCCATATTAAATAACCTTGTCAACAGTATGTCAAAAACAATTTTTAGATTGGTCGAAAATAGGGGCAGCAATGTCCTTTACTAATTTAGCCGAAAAAATTTACTTAAAATAAAAAAATAAATAAAAATAAAAAAGTGGTTATATTTTTGCAATACAAAAAAAACTGTTTTAATTTTTAACCACCAGAAGAGAAACTAACGGAATTTTTTTCTTCTCAATTTACTTGATTAGTGATGCCATTCAATAAAAAATAGTAGGGTGTCATTCCCATTTTAATCTTCTACAAAACGCATTTTTACAGGTTATACTTATGTTATGTAAGGCACTGTAGTAAGTAAAATAATATTAATTTAAAAAATAAATCACAAAATAAAATCCAGTTTTCTGTTCTTTTTAGATAAAACACTTATAACCTCGTCTGCTATTATAGGTATTTCGCGATGAATAGCTAGAGCAGCCAAACCATTCAAACAATCCTGCAAATAAGTAAACATCCAAAGCTTATCACACTGTTATTAAAATAGACATATTTTTAATAATCTCACTTCGTTGGTCATGCTTCCTTGTATTGTTTTATTCTCTTTGATGACTGAAGAAAGTTCTTTCGGGAGTTTACGTTGAAACCGGCGGTCTAGCTAATATCTTTAATAAAATATATATAGCTGGGTGGAAGCTCTTTTTCTTGCAGTTTACCTATTATCAATTGGTGAGAGAAGTGAAAAAAATTTTACAGTGTGTTTCTTTAACTTATTTGGTTCATGACTGGTTATGTTGAACAATTATCGATCCCAATGGGGGGGATATATCCCCCTGATCCCCCTCCCTATCTACGCCACTGGTTTCAAGACTGATATTCACAAAATAAATGTTGGTGTTCAGCACGGCTCCGTTTTGTCTCCGCCTCTTTTCCTCATTTTTATTAATGATATCTTGTTTGAAACTTCTAGTTCCCTTCATTGTTTTCCGAGGACTCTACCTTCAATTTCTCATACGCGGTCTCAAATTTACATCCATCTCGCCCGGAAGTGGAATCGTAACGGTATCGTACGATGAAAGCTTATTAAACTCCCATCTTTAAATCATTGTTAAATGGGGTATAAGAAATCTTGTGGAGTCTCATGCTTCGAAAACTCAATGCTTTCTATTGTAGTTGAAGCAAAATGTAACCTTCATGCCATTGTCCTTGATTGGCACTTGCATATATGAAGCCAAAAAGCTCTCAGTACTCAGTAAGTGTGTCAACGGCGATCTTCTTTGGAGTGACCACATTCTCGAAACCGCATAAAACGCTGCTAAATGCTTAGCATTTCTACATATATCGATGTAAGTAATTTTTCACCCCTCTGATCTGGCTACAATTTATAAGGCGTCCAAAACTCGAAATAAGCTCAGATCTCTGAGCAGATGCAGCCCAGACTTTACTCTATTTATTGGATAAAATTCAAATTAAAATTATCATGGAATTATTCCCATCTTTTGAAAACCGTCGAAGTAGAAGAATATAGGGAAATGCGGAATAAATCGACTCAGGTTCATTCCGAAAGAAACCAAAACGATAAGTTTATTACGCCACATTCAAACGAAACCTAATTATAACTAAATGAGTAAACATAAGTAGGTTTAAATATGAATTAAATATTCCAGTTCAATGGTATAATTCAAGAGAAGCTTCCACTTTGAAGCTACTCGTAAATTTATGAACTATTTTACAAAAACGTCTTCCGAATAAACTGGAAATGGTAATTGCTAATCGTAATATATTTTTGTATTCAAATACTCGTAGTCACATAAATTGCGGCAGTTAGAAGGTGGGTACTGAGAAAATGGTTAAGGACTTCATCATTAGTTTGATTTAAAGTGTAATAAACCTAAGCCCTGTCGGTTTTTCGAACTTTAAGAGCTCCTACTTAAAAATCGGGCCACTAGATATGCTATGCGCACAATGAAGAGTCAATACATTCCCTGTTGAATATTCCTTTGAGACAAAGCCGGTGAAAGTACCGAGAAAAGGGCAGTCAAATTCAATCTCAACCAAATCAATCGATTGAAAGAAATTGGCAATCTTTCAATCCACATTGTGGCGAAGTTTTCGAAAGGATCTAAGGTCTAATCCTACATCCTGAGAAGATGTAATTTACTCAAGAAATTATGCATTTTTACCATTTGAAATGTCAAAACTTCTTGCATTGGGCTTTTCTATCCAATTGTTATGTATCCATCAAAAAAATTTAAATATCCACCATTGTGCTGAGAAGTTTCATAATGGTAACATTATTTGCCGTGTTTAAATTTTGTTTGCAAACAAAAATACATTTTCTTACGGCTCCATTGCCGCTTTAATAAAAAGCCAAAATAAAATTCAACTTTATAATTTAGTTTTTAAGTGCTTACGTTTTTTTCTTTATTAGGCACGTCATCGTTTCTAGAACCAACACCTTACATCTTCTTACATCTTTATAGCTTTTAAGCAATTTCGTCCAAGGTGCGACCAATACATTTTCCTATTAAATTTTTGTATTAAATTTCAAAAAAACACGAGGCCCTACTTAAGGGAATAATATTGGCTTTGTTATTGCTCCACTGTTTCCTAGAAACCAAATGTATGCAGTGCACATTACACTTCTTTTATATTTCCGAGCCGACCGTCTCACCTCGGTCGATTTAAATAAATGTAAATCGTCTTATAAGTATGCACAAAGAAAATGCGGCCGTGAACGTTTACTGTTATCTCAATTTAGATGGGAGAATATATATGAGACATTGTGTCATAGCTTGATGATATCTCAAGAAACTGCCATCGGACATAGATTGTAGGGCACTGATTTCCGGAGTTTACTGCATATTGAATTTGTATGACATGATAATAGTTCCCACATAAACTGAATTATGTGCTGATGAAACAAACACCAACACACAAAATTGCTCTTGCCACATTTTGCAAAGCACTGCGGCATATTGTACTAACATACTTCATACACACTTCATAGTAGGAGTATCTTTATAAAGTCGACTTTTTATTAATAAATTTACTCTTCAAATTTCTGCGCGTTCATAAGTTTTGTTTTTTTTTTATTTATTTATTTATGGCTCCGAATTTTCACAAAAAACTTGACCTTGTGGGAAGGTTTTTATAAAGGCGTTAGAATTTCAGATAAAATGTGCTCCCTTAGGGCTTTCGTGTGTATAAGTTGTGGGTGGGCTGGGTTTATGTGTTTACACATATTTTTGGGGGGAAATTCACTGGCTTTCATTTCGTTATATTTTCTTCTCAAATGTCTATGGTGAACTTTAACGCTGTCATCAGTCTTCTGATGTGCATATATTATGGATAAGACTTTGCATATAGTTGTGCAAATTTTTGTCAAAAAAATACGTGCATCATAAAATAACGATGTTCCGTCGCACAAGGGCCTTAAAATGTTGCTTCGTTTTCGTTTCTTGACATCCCTACATACCTTACTTTTTTGTTGGTAAGTGTAGTTTTCGAAATCATTAAAAGGAGTTGTAAAGGAAGCCGGAAGTTAAGTTGTTTTAAGAGAAGGGAGGTAAGAACGAAAAATTTACAAACCTGACATGGTATCTGTTTCGTTTCAAAGAGAAAGACTAAATTAAATAAGTTTGCAAATAGAAAATCTGGATCCCATTTTAACTTAAGCTTAAAAGAGACATGTTCAGATAAGTTAAAAATATAAATTGACTCTCGCAGAACAAAATTTAGACTTTGGAAATGCTTTTCAAACTGACTGAGTTCACGAATAATTTTCTGTAAAATATAAGTTTTTGCTAAGAGGAAGTTTTGCATATGAAAGAACTTGTGATTTCCATACAACATATAAGCTTATAATCTTTTATACAAGATCATCGTGCCGTATTTTAGGCTTAACCTACTACACACAGCTACAGAAAAGTCTGAGTGAAAGGCATTAAAATTTAATTTCTCCTTTACTTACAAGTTTGAGTTTATTTTTTGAATATGTTGACTCTTACTTGGATTTAAACCGGGATTTACTGACCGACAATACTTGAACTATTTGAAGTTCAGGAGAAGTAAACTGCGAAATTCAAAAAATAAAAAAAAATAACAATAACTTTCGTAAAATTAAATAAGATATCAGTTAATATAACATAGTTAGTAAAGATTGCAGGTTAGATCACGTTGAGCCCCAGGTAAATTAAGGCCTTGGTTTCACCAATATAATTTTTTTACGGAAACATTTGCAAATGTATTTCTTTTGAATTAATCTTAAACATAATGTTATGTGGATACATTTAAAAAAAAGTGTGTGTGACGTACGCGCGCTAGAAGTAAAACTTCTTTTCTTTAAAGCAAAGCCTCTGTAAGATTCTAACCTATAAACCTAACCTACTATAACGGGTCTTCTTTTATTAAAATGTAGGTTTACAAAACAATCTGTATATATGTATGTACATATTTTTATTCTTTATCAAACAACAATTATTTTAGAATAATAAAATAACAAGCTTTTAAAAGTATACTTAGAGCTAGGTATAAGGTATTGTTAAGAAGTTATGAAGGAAAATATGCCTTACAACTCGGCCAACCTGACAAATGATCGTGCCCATCATAACGATTTATAAATTATAAGGAATTTAATATTGATTTTTCTTTATACGAGTAGCTTACTGAAAGCTTCTTCATCATTCAACTCTGTAATATTCTTCGGAATTAGTATATTATTTTCATCAAAAAAGTCGTTCACAATGTTCTGGATTTTCGGAATGTTCTAAATTTTCAGAATTTTCGGGTTGTTCGGAATGTTCTAAATTTTTAGATTGTTCGGAATGTTCAGAATCTGCGGAATCTTTTGAATGTTCGGAATGTTCAGAATCTTGAGAATGTTCGGAATGTTTAGAATCTTCGGTATGTTCAAAACTTTGAAAATGTTCGGAATGTTCAGAATGTCTGGAATGTTGGGAATTTTTAATTCCATCTTCAATACTCAACTTTTAATCTTCAATTTTAAATCTTCAATTTTAAATCTTCAATTTTCAATCTTCAATACTCAATCTTCAATTTTTAATCTTCCATCTTGGCTTATCCCACTTCTGAGTTATATTTATTTATTATTTATTAAAATGTAGGCTTACAAAACAATCTGTATACTCGTATATGTACATATGTATTTTCATTCTTTATCAAACAACAATTATTTTAGAATACAAAAATAACAAGCTTTAAAAAGTATACTTAGAGCTAGGTACGAGTATAAGGTATTGTTAAAAAGTTATGAAGGACAATATGCCTTACACTACAGATATTTTGAACAAACCAACATAACAACTAAACTTGATTAAGATTATAATGAATTTACAAATTGGTTATATAAACAAACTAAATTTGACGAGATTCGCTTAGCTACTAGAATTGTGTAGGCACATGTTCTGTAATTCAGCCAGCCGATCACTTTTCGAATCGTTAAAAACTGAAACATTTCATTCCTCAGTTATCGTCTCTAAAAAAAACAAAACGATTTTTGTGACATAAATGTGTTCCCATTTTGACAATACGGAAATCTACTTTTCGTTGGTTTTTGACAATACCTTTCAGTGCTTTTCGGAAACAAAAAAAAATTCAATCGTTTAAATGTAATTTTAGTATTATAGCCTTGCAAATTGAAAGATGTTAAAATCCCTTCCGAATTTTTTTTTTAAATATGTGTTCGAATTAAAAATGGCTTCCAAAAAAAGTTAGCAATCTAAATTGGAACTCAAAACTGTTTCAATTAACCAAATGATGCAATTAGTTTTGAAATGACAGCTTGGTCTATTTGGAACTTTCATAAATTTAATGACAAAATCAAGAAAGTCGTGCATAACTTTTTTGTTACCAAGGTTGAACAAACTGGCCGGCACTCTTTAAGACGCACAGATGGCACTTTTTTGATGCACATGGTTACTAAGCTGGGCGCACATCATATTTCGTGAAAGGACACTGAAGTCTAAGATATCAAAATTTCACTACTAGCCGTTTTTTAGTACATTCTATCTCCGCTTAAATTTGTCAGATGGTGACACTTAAATCGAATTGAAAACGACAAATAAAAGTTTTTATAATTATGCCCAATTTATAATGCGACGAGAGCGAAATATGATTCACTGGCACCAATGCCTCGAAATTTTTCACGACGAGATTTAGTCAAATCATATATTTTTTCACTGGCACTCATTTAATTTCGAAATAGCTTCAAGAACTCGAGAGTGAAAATTCGTTAAGCGATTTTGAATTGAAAACGACAGATAAAAATTTTTCAAAAGTTTCATAATGGGACGAGAAAACGAGACGAGAGCGAGGCATTATTCACTGTCACTTTTTTGTTCTTATAAGATAGTTCCGCATTCAATTTTTATTTTCGCAACTGTTTGGTAGGTGAAATGAAACATAAGCCCATATGTTTTATTTTAGCAAACAGTTGTGAAACTAAAAATTGAACGTGCGCGACTGTCCTTAGATACTTTATTTATTATTTTCATTTAACGTGATGACGAGAAATGCTATATTGTGTATATATATCCTCGTACCTCGTCTGCTTTCTGATTTTACAACAACGACCATGTTTCATCACGCCCACATCTGTTTATCGCATTCATTGTGTTCGAGCCAAAGGATTCTTCTAATTGTAGGCAATGCTTATTTAAGTTTGACACCGAACTTAAAATATTCTTCGCATATGGCAATGCTAGTTGGTATTTGACAACAGAACGCATAAAGTTTTGTTACAAGTGTCTCTTTTTATATTTCGCATTAATTATTTTGTAAATTTTATTGCTACTCGTAAGTTCTTAAGTGAAATAGTTTATAATTATTTCGCAATGTGAAGGATAAAGTGTTTATTGTTTTAAATAAATAAAACTATAAAAAACGATAAATATGTTTGTATTTTTTTTTTTTTGCATAGGGAAGTGGTTTTCGATTAAAAAATTTTCGGTCAAATAATTCAATAAAAAATGCCTTTATTGTGTGTTTTTTAATATATTTTTAATTGTTCTGTTGGTTAGTTGTTGTGGTTTTTTCATTAAAAGAACATTCTGCTTAGGCGATAGAAAGTGTTTATAAAGTGTTTTAAGTAACCTCCAACAAAGTTCGACTTATAACCTGTCGTTTTGACATGTTACTGACAACTGCATAGAAAATTCTTAACCCCCCACGCCGGAAAACTGAAAAGCAGTTTTACTTCAAAAATGTATGTATACTATGTATTTTGATTCCATAACTCGTTTTAACCTATGGATGGAATTTATATGAGAAATTTTTGGACATTCTCACGAATTGAAACAGTTTGGATTGAGTTCAAAAGGATAGGATTGTAATAGGTTTTTATATGTCTTATTGTGTGTTTGCTTTTGCACAATCAACCGAAATCCGGTTCACTCACTACATTCATCCGAAACCATCTACTAGGCAATTTGTTGGCTGAAGCAGTAACTGATCCGATCAAATGATCATCCAGCCACTGTGTACCATAAATCTCCGTCAAATCCATCAGTGCAATAGCTCGTTTCATATCAAGTTATTTTGACTCTTTCTTCAATTTTGTCAGACAGCCTGGCCAGCTCGTCTGTAGTTTCATTCCCAACAAAGTCACTAAGACCTGAAATAGATATAAGTAACACTGAGGTTAATATTCAGGCTAGCAAGTTCATTCCGGGATTGCTGGTCCGATGTGGCGGATGATATACTAGAATTAATGGCTGCTTGACTCGTCCGGTTTTGAATCTTGTATAAGTCCCTTACAACCATTCCAGTAAGCTTGCTATTCAGCTTGAAAAACGCTAGCAAAGTCCTCTTGCCGAAAAGACCTAGATTTATTCAGACTTCCAGAAAAGATTCCTGAACCAACACTACAATCCGAATCCATCTTTGAGAGATCAATAAGAACAGTCGTGGCGAAACCTTTTGGCAACACATCATTCCAGTCCTTCCTGGTTGGGAAATTAGCCTTTAAATTATTACTGGTGCTCAATATGAGGGGAGTCTAAGCATCTTTATTGGAATTAACTCAGTAATATTGGTGTGACCATAAGGTTTGGCAACCCAAGAGTTCGATGCCTTTAGTCTCAACCCGCTGCAAAATACTAGCTAATTAGGGTGTAAATCAATTGGTAAAAGGTGAAGGAAACGCTTAAGTTATCATTTGGGCAAGATCTTAGAGCTCCTGTGGTAACAGTACTTTTTATATTCTTGAGTTAATCGATGTTGTATATGCTTTAGTTAGCGCCCCGTCCACTGAACAATAGAGCCATACGTGGGGATTGGTCGCACCAAACTGTGTACTTCCGCCAGATCATCTTAAATCGGAGACCCCACTTTTTACCAAAAGTTTTGCTACAGACGTAGAAAGCTATGAAGGCTTCCTTTTCTTCAGTATTCAGTTTCCAGTTGAACTTAGATTCGGTCTAAAATAACACCAATATATTTTAGCTCTGGAAGAGAGTGAGAGTGGTTGGTTGTTGAGTCGGGGTAGAGCGAAAGGTTCTATTGTAGTTTTGTTAAGGAATAGCATCAGCGTTGCCGATGTGGCACAATCGTGCCATTTTGACACGGAAATTTTCTCGTGGCACGGTGGCACGAAAAGTTTCAATATGGCACGTTTTTTTTTCATTATTTTACCTAAATGCGCTTAAGATAATTGACCCAACCTTTTTAAAAAATAATCCAAACATACAAAGTATTTTGCCACACTTCAATATTTTGGTATCAGAATTTTTTCATCTATTAGAGTGCGAGAAAGATGTTCTTTTTGGCGAAATAAGAAAAAAAAATTCAGATTGGACTAGCCGAAAGTATTTTTCTTGAAGATTCCAAAACGCTCTAGGTTGTACAAATTAAAAATAAATATTGACGAAGGAATGTTCATTAATATTTCAAAATTTATGTTGATTCTTCTTAGTTTGCCTCGCATGGAAGTTCATCAGCAGAGCGAGTGTTTTCAGGGCTAAATAATATTAAAACAAACAACAAAAACAGACTGTCATATATATATACAAAACAATTAATGCTATAATGTCATATAATGAAATTATTAAGCCTAATAAAATTTCAAACCTCCAGCTAATTTATTTGTTTGACTTATTATAACAAAGCTTTATTAAGTCTTTATATATTTTAATAATTATAATATTTATACGAAGTTTTTTATAATACAAACTCTATATACTACTGAAATAAATCAGCCAAGTAGAAGACTTAGCACTATTATTGGATTTGTTGAATTATTGATTCAAATTAGCTTTTTTGGCCTTTAGTCCACAAAAATTGGCGTTTCGTCCGGGTTATCTCACATGGACTCATCAGTTGACTTGTGAGGACCTTGTCAATACGCAATTTTTGTTAAGTTCAGTTCATCTTACATGAATTTTTTTGACAAAAATTCAATGTGAACTATATCCAACAAAGATTAGAATTGTAATCATTAATGTTGGAAATTTTGATTTTTTGCCCGTGGCCTGGCATTGAATATTTATATGAAGGTTTTTTATAATACAACCTCTATATACTACTGAAATAAATCAGCCAAGTAGAAGACTTAGCACTATTATTGGACTTGTTGAATTATTGATTCAAATTAGCTTTTTTGGCCTTTAGTCCACAAAAATTGGCGTTTCGTCCGGGTTATCTCACATGGACTCATCAGTTGACTTGTGAGGACCTTGTCAATACGCAATTTTTGTTAAGTAAGTAAGTTAAGTAGTATATAGAGTTTGTATTATAAAAAACCTTCATATAAATATTCAATGCCAGGCCACGGGCAAAAAATCAAAATTTCCAACATTAATGATTACAATTCTAATCTTTGTTGGATATAGTTCACATTGAATTTTTGTCAAAAAAATTCATGTAAGATGAACTGAACTTAACAAAAATTGCGTATTGACAAGGTCCTCACAAGTCAAATAATTATAATAGGTACTCATCATGTGATGTGAAATATTTAGTTAAATATTACAAACTTATTACTTATTATGAACTTGCCAAAAACTACTGTTTCTGGAAAATACATGAATAGAGGAACTGATATTTTGTTTGTTATTTGTTTGTAATAGTATTTAATTAAAATTTATTTTTAAAGAATAACTTGAGTTTTTTTCATATGGCACGAAAATGTCACAAATGGCACGTTTTTTCAAAGAGTGTGGCACGAAAATTTTTTTTTTGGCGGCAACGCTGAATAGCATCAGTTCAGCCTAATTGGCTCTCATGCTCTCCAGACCTGAAGAATGGGGAAATAAAGTATTAATTGTTATAACTCTGTTGAATTGAATTGCTCTGTGCGAGGCCCGGATAAGGCCCTGCTGTAAGCTGTTGTTCTCACGGCACGTAAAATGTAAAATGTGTAAAATGTATAGTTCCCGGGACTCATCTGGGAGAATTGCCTTTTTTTAAAATAATAGCTTCTTGCCAGGCCTTGCGGAATCTTTAGAGCTTTGTTGTAAATTCTGAGACAAGGTTGATAAAACTTATGTTTATAGAAGTTATTGCAGATTATTCTTGTCATTTTTTGAGGATAGACAGATCGATATTCACAAAGAAAACAGTGTTTTCCGGCCATATTTGATTCGGCAAGATGCATTAAGCAATATTAATTTTAATAAAATAAAATCAGATTTTGCACTTAAGTCAGATAAACCACCACTAAACCGCTTTTATAAATTTGGGCGTCAAAGAACGGATTTTGAAATTTCAAGTGTCTCATTGTTTTTTTGCTAACTGGTTGGTTTTCGAAAACTTACTTATTCCAATTTGCTGTCTTGCAAGAAAGTGTTTTTTAACTATTTTCAGATTTTTTTCAAAAATAATAGAAAATATTATGAACTGAATTTTACTATACATTCTTATTTTTACAGGATTCCAACCTCACCACAAGCATCTTAACGTTGAAAGTAACTTCAGAAAATGATAACTCAGAACTCACGTGTCGTGCATCGAATCCCTGGTTTTCTGGAGGTGCTATAGAAGATAAGAGGATAATTCGGGTTGCATGTAAGTACAAATATCACTTGAATACACAGCGCACAATTACATATCGTTAAAATACTAAGAATTTACGAAACCGCATTTCTAATTTATGGTTCCATTTCAAGCAATAATTTGGTAGCTTAAGAACCATATCCCCGATTTTAATGAACTCCGTCGGGTGTTTCGTCTACCCAATTATACAGTTTCAATACCATCATCCTGATTAAAAGTTATTTGCGGTATTAAAATTGTGCAGGCTGTAAATTTTGGGTCTTTTAAATTTTAATTGAGCTTAAAAAACTTTCAGCAACCATACAGAATATTCAAATTCTCGTATATTAACTAAAAGTCTACTCCAAAGAGTGAAATTCAATTTTCTACTACTGCTTGCTTTTTGCTTTCTAACTTCCATTACATTTATTCCATTTTCAGATCCACCAAGTGTATCGGTGCATTTGGCAAATGAAGATCCAAGCCGGGTGGTGACAAGGGCGGAAGGGCAGAATGTCACATTTAAGTGCAGAGCTGATGCAAGACCACCCGTGTCGACTTATTCATGGTTCAAAAACGTGAGTACTCGTATATTTTGTGATATATTTTTAAATAAATGTCGATTGTACGAGTAAAAGGAAGAATTTTAAAGCTGGCAGGTTTTTTTCCCATAAACACTTTCTACGCGTATTGACTGCTGAATAAACGGCTGAAAACAAAACAACAAGAACAAAAATGTAATATTTAACGAATAGACTTGTGCGTTTACAATCTTTGTATTTTTTACTGAGTTTATTTTATGACGAAAGTTTCGTAACAGAATCACAGGTTTGAAAAAAAGGTTCACTGTCATTGAGAAATATGCGAATATACCTATCCAGGTTATGTTACAGTTAAATTGTTGTTCGGCGTTAGCTCCATTATAATTAGTTTGTTATTGTTCACCAGGGAATTTAATATTTCACACTTTGTTTGGCTTCGTCATAGAACCTTATAAGGAAATTAAATCCGAGTTTGGAACTTCTGGCAGGGTTTTCGCCACTTTGATTTAGGCAACTCATAACGGAATTTGCAATTTGCAGAGTATTATATAATAGATTGCACAGCAAAAACTTTGGTTATGAATGACTGAAAGTCGAAAATGGAAAGATGAACGTTCGGGAAATAAATTTGTCATAAACCAAGTGAATTTGATATTGTTGGAAAGGGGATTCAAAATGAAATTATTTTAGAATTCGTGGTTTATATAATTAACCACCAAAAGAGCTCTGAAGATTTACAAATATACAAAAATTCGTAAAAGTGTTTTTTTGATGTGGACTCCCGAATTTAAAATTTAATTGAAACATACTGCTAGAGCAGTTCATCGACAAAGAATGGAAACGGAAATGAAATGGAAAATGGAAAGAATGGAATAGTTTTTATTCGAAGAAGCTTAGTATATCTGAAGTTAAGTTTTCAGTTTTTGATCGGGATCTTTTGGCTATCTATCTGTCAATACGACAATTTAATTACTTCTTGGAGGGCAGAACATTTGTTGTTTACACAGACCATAAGCCTCTCACTACAGCTTTATTTACTAAAGCAACAAGAAGCCCAAGACAAACTAGGCATTTAGAATGGGTAGCTCAGTATACAAATGATATAAGACATATCAAAGGTAAAGACAACAAAATTGCTGATTTTCTGTCGCAACCTGAAGAAAACGCCGTTACCAGTAATTCTTCTGAAAATTTGCAAATGTTTTCACCCGAAAATGTTATTAACGCTCAGGAATGTGATGAAGAGCTGAAACACCTTTTATCGCTCAAAACTAAATCTTCATTTAAGGCCGTGAAAATTGCATTCCCATTGTTTATTCGTCCCAGCATATGGTGTGAAACATCTACCAAATGGAATAAGCCACCGAAATGTTTAATGCATGCAGTTTTCTCTAGTTTGCATTCTCTTTCCCACCCTGGAATCCGAGGTTTAAGAAAATTACTTACAGATAGATACTTTTGGCCGAAGATGAATTCGGAGATCAAGACCTATGTATATCCAATCTTGCAGTCAATGTCAGCACTCAAAGATTCATAGACACACCAAAACACCTCTCGATAACTTTAAAGCTCCTACCGATCGTTTTGAGCATGTCCTCATGGATTTGGTAGGGCCTCTCGATATACCGAACGGGAATCGTTATATTTTAACTATAGTATGCAGATATACTCGCTGGCCCGAGTCTTATCCTCTTAAAGACATGTGTACTGAAACAATTGCCAAAGTTTTCGTAGCCTAATATATTAGTCGATTTGGTGTCCCACTGCGAATCACCACAGATCATGGCGGGCAGTTTGAGTCGAAACTGTTTTTCGAGCTTTCAAAACTGTTAGGACCTCACAGAATAAGAACCACCGCTGCCATCCGCAGGCCAATGGTTTAGTGGAAAGGTTCCACCGAGTACTTAAATCAGCCATAAAATGCAGAGAAAATACTACACATTGGAGTGAAGATCTACCTATCGTTCTTTTGGGAATCAGAACGGCATTAAAAAAAAGATATCAACTGCTCACCAGCCGAGATGGTGAAGAAGATCTACCCAATTTAATAGCCAAACTTAAAGATAGCATGAATGCATTACGTGCTAAGGATCTCGCCATGAAGACTCTCACGTTTATATTCCAAAATCATGGATTTGATTTCTTATTTAAATAGATGGAACTGTCTTAGAGTTGAATAAGCTTTATTAATAACTTAACATAGGTATACAGGGTATTACAATTTTTAGAAATAAAAAAATTATGTTTTTATGCCTCGTCTAAGAACTTTATTTCCCAATAGTTTAAAGAAAATCACTTCAGCTGTTAAGACAGCAGAACGCAAAGTACCTACAGACAAAAATACACAGCCATATAGGCATGCAGCTTACAGTCATACAGACGTTTACCATCGCCTTAATAAATATTAATTTTAAATTAAAGGAAAAGAAAGTTACTAAATACTAAGAAAGCCTTTTCGCTGATCCGTGCTTCTACAAAAAATAGAATTATTATGCGGTGCACCCACAAACATTTGTCCAAAATGAGATTACATAGCGATTTTTCGACTAATTTTACTGCGATAAAAAAGTTTGACAAACATAAAAGTAACAATGTGCGCTAAGCGTTTTTTAAGTTTTATTTTTAACATCATACATCTAAAGACTGTAAATTGCACTTTAAAAATCACATACTTTTTTGGTTATGTCATAAACATACATCATGTACATATCTCGATGCAAACAAAAAGTTGGCAACTGGTCCTCAACTTCAACAAAGTTTTTCTTCACTTGCTATTAAAAAAGTGCCAACAGGGCAATAAGCAAATAGCATTTAATATGAACGTGGAACATGCCCTCAAAGAGCATGTATGTGTGTATAGAAATTAATATCCGCTCCTTGGTATAATTATATTTATGTATGTATGTTTTTGAGCCTTGCATTCAATTCTAGCTGAAGTAGTGTTTTGATTTCAAACTAATAAAAGTGGCTTATTTTTCCTCAGGGAATGCGAATGTCGGGCGAAAACTTGGAAATATTGCATTTAACAATGTTGGAACGAGAGAGCGCAGGGTCTTATGCGTGTGGTGCAACGAATACGGAAGGAGAAACCAGAAGTTCCAGTCTAACGTTAAAAGTTCAATGTAAGTACGTTTTTCTAAGGAATGCAGTCGGTGTATTAACTATTCGACTGAGATACTTTTATAAAGATCCATACAGATACTAAATCGATGCAAATACCCATTGATAAGTATTTTAAAACAAGGGTGAAGGGTAATTGAAATTCAAATTATAAATATATGTATATAGGTATTAGGTAATAGCTCGCAGAAAACTATCAACTAGTGACTAACTTTCAACCGTTCCTGTGTGCGTGTTAGCAGACATCGAGGGGCCTACAATTTCCTGCCGAGTCCGAACGTCTTAGATGAGCAACAATTTTTATGGCAAGAAGTACTCCTAGAGGATTTATCACTTACTCGCAAGGGGCAGTACAACTAAGAATCGAACCCAAGACAATCTACATGACATTCCATAACAAACTAAACCACTATACCAAGTATAGAAGAGACAACAAATGTTGCCCGATTCGATAGATTATAATTATGAATGTGCTCTAATCAAAAAGAGTGCTTGTTTTTTAACAAATCCTTTCATTTTAAAGTGTTTTTATTTTGCAGTTCCAGAACTTAATGACTCATATTAAGAAGTGCAATTACACTTAACGTTTTAACATTCAGCTTTATAGGTACTTGCATCAAAACAAATCACTTGCATCATAATTTCAAACATTCAAATAATATGGTCTTATAACCATAATTCCGAAAATATTCATGTTTCTTGTACTCAATTGTGTGCGATGAACTTTCGATTCACAAATTTTTACGTATTTCTATTCAGTTCGATGATGTAACGGAAGTGCTTCAAAGGAATATCCAAAGGTGTCACGTTATTTCGTGCAATTGCAAACTGAGTAGTCAAAAAATTCTTAGAAAGATAACTTAATTAATTTCGATGTAATGAAAGGATTCCAACTGAGAATGAAATTCCCTCACAAATTTCAAAACTGCCAAAAATGCGTAACGCGAACTCACAAAAATGCACAGTATTCTCTATTATAAAAAAATCAAGTATGCGGTTAAGTCGAAAATGGTTTTTATGAATACTTTTAATATCTATCACTATCTCAAAAAGCATGAACACATGTGAAACTACAGTGAGAAGCACTTTCATACTTACTTAGGTCCTCAGACCTTTTATGTCTGTCTGTGGGGGACCCCTAGTGGGGCATAGGGCGTCCACAACGCCAGCTCGCCATCGTGTTCGGTTCCTGGATATGAGTCGCAACTCCCTCCAACTCTTGTCTAGTTGGGCTGACTCCTCCTCGACTGTCCTTCTCCATGAGCTTCTCGGTCGTCCAGCTCTTCTTCCTTCTTGAGCAAGCGGATTCCGCTGCTTTTCATGCGCCGCAATATAGTTGTCGCCTTTTCGAATCATGTGTCCGATCCACTGCCACTTTCGACGTCGTATAATAGAGTAAATAGGTTCCTGACCCGTTTTCCTAAGGAGCTCTTCGTTTGATATACGATTGGGCCAGAAAATCCTAAGGATGTTTCGTAGACATCTATTAATGAACGTTTGCAGCTTCTTAGTGACACCTACTGTTACTTTCCAAGTGCTACAACCGTAAAGCAACACGGATTCGACGTTGGATCGAAACAGTCGTAGCTTGGTTCTTAAGCTAAGAGAGTTATTCCTCCATATATTTCGAAGCATACCGAAAGCAGCATTTGCCTTCCCGATTCGACTGTGGATGTCCTGTTCGGTACCACCCTCGGTAGAGATGATACTTCCAAGGTATTGGAAGCTCTGTACTTTCTCTACCGGTTGTTAAGAAATATTTATGAGAGAAGATGACGTGGTTCCTAGGCTGATCATCTTTGTTGTGCCGGAGTTGATTTTCAGCCCTACGATTTCTGCTTCTCTCTCCACCCCTGTTGTCATTTGGTGGAGATCCATGATCCTATGAGAGAGCAAGCATACGTCGTCCGCATAGTCAAGATGTTTCAGGTGAGACGTCAGAGTCCATAGAATTCCTCCGTTTCCCGTCAGGGCCGCTCGCAGGACATCGCTTATCACCAACAGAAACAATATTGGTGACAGAATGCAGCCCTGTCTGACTCCACTTTGGACTTCAAACTCTTCTGACAGCCTCCCTTCGTGCAAAACGTGACATTTGGATCCATCGTAAGTTGCCTTAATAATAGCTATTAATTTATCCGGAATACCCATCCTGCGTAAAGCATGCCAAATAAATTCTCTATTTACGCTATCGAAAGCCTTCTCAAAGTCGATGAATAGCAGGTGGAGTGGTGATTGATATTCGACGCACTGCTCAATTATGATCCTTTAAGTATTGATATGATCAATGCATGAGGATCCAGTGCGGAAACCTGCTTGTTCGGCATCGAGTGTGGCTTCTAGATGTTCCCTGATGCGTTCCAGTACTATTTTCGCTAATATTTTGGCAACGGCAGGCAGGACGCAAATCCCCCTCCAGTTTTCGCACTCATTCGGAAATCCTTCGGAGACCCAAGCTTTCTTAATGAGTGGATGCAGGAGTTCGCTCGATGTCGTTGGCGCCGCCGCTTGTAGAATCTCTGCAGGAATGCCATCAAGTCCTACCGCTTTGTTGGTCTTCAGTGCTTTGATTGCGTTGCGGATCTCATCTCTACTGGGGGGTGCAGTGCGGATTCGAGAATTTGTTGTTCCTGTCGGCTCAGCAGATATCAGTTGGGCATTGCTGTCGGTAACTGGGTTTAATAACGCCAAGCGTTATTGTTTCCCCTCGCTCGGCCGACTATTCTTTCAGCACCTGATATAAGAACATTTTTCAAAGCATTCCAGTGGTTTTCAATGGATTCAGGTTCCGTGCTGCTGATTGTCATCATTCCGTGTGAAAGGTGGTCTCTCAGTTGTTGGCGTGTTGAGAGATCATTTAGTCTTTCGACGTTGAGTTGTAGCTGTACGAAGTCTTACAGTAGCTACCATAAGGTGGTGGTCTCGAGCAAGTCCCATATCGGCCCCTATTTTATTTCGAACATCCAGGAGACTGCTTCTAAGGCGCCGGCTAATCGCGAAGTGATCAATTTGATTCGAAGAAGCTTGTCTGTCCGTCGACACCCAACTTATTTTGTGGCACGTCTTGTGCTGAAACATGGTGCCGCCAATGACGAGTCCATTAGTATTGCAGAAGTCAATGAACCGCTCACCGTTATCATTGCAATTCCCAACTCCATGGTTTCCCATCATATGTTTGAGTCCATCGTTGTTGCTGCCAACTTTAGCATTCAAATCTCCTATAACCATTTTAATATCTCCGCGCGGTATGTTGTTGTAAGCGGCTCCTAGCCGACTGTAGAAGCATTCTTTCTCCTTATCGGATGGGAGCTCCGTTGGGGCGTAACATTATATAATGGTGACGGGACGTACTCTGTCCGGAATCGTGCCTTTATTATTCTTTCTCCAAGAGGCTCCCATGAAATCAGACTACTGACAGCTGTTTTTGTTAGCAGCAGTCCAAGCCCAGCTTCAGGTGTGCTTCCTGGAGCTTTTCCGGAGTAGAGCAGTACAGTGTTACGCGATGGTGACTTGAACTTGCCCGAGCCCATCCAACGTACCTATTTCGCTAAGGCCTAAGATGTCCAGCCTGTACCGCATGAATTCCTTCTCTAGTTGGAAGAATCTGGCGTTGTAGGACCTTCACTGCCATCATCGAGAAGTGTCCTCACATTCCAGAAACCAATCGTTGTCCTAATTCGATAGCCAAAAGTCGTCAACTTATTATCATTAGTTATCCGAGGCGTTGTTTCCGTTTCGGTAGCAAGATGGTTTTCAGCTACGGAGAGTGCTAGCCTCCGTAACCTAACCTAACGAGTTAGGAGAGATTTTTGCGCTTTCCAATTTTAGCTTATTCGTGTGGATACACAAATCATTCCCCTGGGACCACCTCGAGGAGGTAAAGGAAGCACTTCGACGTGACTAAAAGTTGCGCTGCTGGACTTTGCCAGGTTAAAGACACTCAACAGTTTCCCGATTAGGCACTTTCATGCAACTGCCAAATTCTTGTATCGAAACAAGCCAATTTCATAGTGATCTAAAACTCTTAAATGTGGTACTATACAACGGTAATGAATCCTATACATTTTCAAGCATTAACAATGTCAAATTGTGTCGAAAATTTCAAAAAGTACTCGTTTTAAATTCTCTTTTCAAATAGCTTTAGTAATTCCCAAAATATTTTGAGCGTATGATGCGCGCGGTGCAACGTTGCGTATTTTATCCAGTTGAGTTGATGTTCATTCGTGTACTCGTACATCCGCTTGACCTCAAAGTTTGAGTGTTTCCACAAATCGCTGCACAATAATTTTACATTGCTGAAATTATTTTGTTGCAGTTTAACTGTTTTTTATTTCTTGGGCCATATTTTAATATTGTAACTGATCTTTTCTTCAACTTAAATAAATCAACATTCTACTTTGACATGGAGTGATCAGTTCTTTTTTCTAATCAACGTCAAGACAGATTGCGTAACGTATCACGTAACAAATAACTGCGATTTAGAGATATAGCCCTGATAGAGTTTAGCAGGCTCTGTCGAACTTGAACCGCTACATCCATGCAATTACTTATATTAAGCCTATTATGCTACTGATGGGAAACGAAATTTTTCTGTGCTTACGAGAAATCATAAAGTTAAATGACAAAATTCCGCAAAAAAAGAGTGCAGTCTTCTCTAAATTATCTTTTTTTCGTTCCGTAATTTTTGCAGAATTCTAGGCTTTATATTGTTATTAGCAGATACTATTGTCAAAAGGCAGTAGATGTATTGCACTTACTTTCAAGGCTTGGACAAATAAAGGCTTTTTAGATCAAAAGGGGTGACACATTTCTTGTAACGTCGAAGGAAACCTAAACACTTAGGAGACGTTTTGGTGACGTCTAATACGTATATATGTGGTCATTCCACACAAGGTGGTCTGGGACGCAAATAATGAGAACTGAAATATGTTTGAATAACGACAGCATTGAGCTTCCCCATTTGAACAAATACATGCATGAGAAGCTGAGAGCACTATTTTCAGCAAAACGATTTAATGGATTAGAAGAAGATCATTGATGAATATGTTTTGAGCGGTTCGAAAGATAATTTATAATCCAACGAAGAAGAGATTTATCAGAACTGCATTTTTGATAAGAGAGCTTGATGCAAAACTCTATAAAATGTCTTTAAAATATCGAGTGCAATAATTTTACTTTCTCTAAAACGATGCTATGATTTTGCCACTGTTCGATGAGATACGAGTATACCATCATGCTACGAAAGGCATATTGCCGGTCATTGAAAAGCTTTCGTTCTTCAAAATATTTCTTGAGCCCATAAGTTATCCTCGGAAAAAAGGGATATAAGTGCAATCGGACGATAGTTAAAGGGGAAGAAGATTCGCCTTTTTTAGGACAGTCTGGACTTATGCTGTTTTCCATCCACTCGGATGTAGAGCGGGACAGATTAAAAAGCTTACGCAATGCTTTTTCCAGTCTTGCAGAACACCTCTTTAGGACAATATGGGGGAAACAATCCATGCCAGCGGATTTGAGTATATTGAGAACTGTCAGTAATCTTGCAACTATAGGAGTGCGAAAGAAGATTTGTGCCATAAAATCCACTTCCACTACGAGCACATTCTTATCCTCAATTTACTATCTAACTACAATGAATTTTACCAGTTCCCTACGCTATCTACCTACACATCACAGTTAAACAAAAATATTTCTTTTTCTTCATTGTATTACAGATTCACCAAGGTGTAAGCCTGGCACAGAGCAAACCTCAGTGGGTGCTATAAATATGCATTCCATATCTGTCAAATGTGAGGTAGATGCCGATCCTTCGGATTCCGTCAAATTCAGTTGGACATACAATAACACAAGGAACGTTTCTCCGGTAAGCAACGTTCTATTTGCTACCCGTAATGGGCTTTATCGTTAATTGTTATTTAAAAATAGATTTGGTTTACGTAATGATTTACCTATTTTGCATTTAAATTAAATATCTTCTCTTTTATCATCCAGGTTCTGAATTCAAGAATTCTCTCCAATGGATTGGTGAGCACAATGACATATCTACCCCAAACCGATTCGGAGCTTATAACACTTGCCTGCTGGGCCAGCAATGCTGTCGGACGTCAAACGACACCCTGTTTGGTTCATATTCTGCCTGCCAGTAAGTTTATTTGATTCATTTTCGAAATTCCTTCGGGTCTAAATGCATAATGTATCAAATCTACTTTCCGGATAAACAACTTCAGCATTTATCATGTCTGGTATTATCAGTCGAATATAAATTAATATTAAGTGGCCCCAAGGGATTTTAATATGCGAACGTGAAACCTTGACAACACAATTGAATCTGTGTATGTGTATTTGAAATGTTTAAAAATCATTTCCCAAGCCAGTTGTTATTGGTTTTGGCTTGCAGAAGTCTTCTTCTTAACGCACTGCGATTTGCGATAAGTCGCGCCTCATACATAAACTTCCGTCGATCCAACAAAAGCTAACAATAATTTAGTTAAACTGAAATCCTCTTTATTTTTCATTTCCGAAATAAGTTCAATAAAGTGGAATAATTTAAACCAGACAGCCTAACATATCACATACACATTATGAACACACGCATAGGTATAGCAGGTGCCTACCCACCGTATAGGGGTGTATTCCTGTGGATGTGTGTTTATCAATATCAGGATTTTAATTTCACAAGCTTCCCGGGAACCAACACTCAAAGGACTAAAGAAAATAATCAATTTTGTTGTCAAGCTTCAGAATAAAACTGTTGATCAGGTGTATTCGGATGTGTATGCAGAGGTGGTAAAATGTCGGTTGCGAAATAAAAATATAGATACGTAAATGCTTTTAAATTTCAAAATACACAAAAGTATTGTGTACTTATTCAATTTCATTATTATCTATCACAGAACAGAAAACCGGATAAAGCGATTAAAACGGATACGCTATGACAATATGAGAAGGGGGAGGCTTAGTAATTCAATAAAGCCTTAAGCAAACCCAAATAAAATTGTTTATTCAAATTAATGTTAATCTTCTTGTGTCTTCTAAGGGAAACATAGCGTATGATCAATATGGAATCAAGCTCTGTTTTAACAGCTGACGTATGAGATGAAGTTTTAAGCCATTAATGCAAAACTTCCAATTTTCTAACTTACTCCGTGCTTGCGATATTATGTAAATATGCATATGTTTTGTTTGGGAATTTATGTATAGCCTAGTTATCAATAAATTACGACCCATATCGGTTCTAAAAGTTAAACTTCAATTTATTTTAATAAAATCAATAGATTAAAGCATAAACCACAAGATTTTTATTTGAGTAGAAAAAGCACACAAGGTAGTTAAAACCAAATATAAATAAAAAAAATCTGGATTTAAATGGA
Organism: Chrysotoxum bicinctum; assembly: GCA_911387755.1. Lineage (NCBI taxonomy): Eukaryota > Metazoa > Arthropoda > Insecta > Diptera > Syrphidae > Chrysotoxum > Chrysotoxum bicinctum. Next base: position 264,973,415 of record OU426988.1, read on the forward strand.
TCTCTACGAATCAGTAGGTCGACAAACACCATTGAAATGTGTAATAGCTCTGGGAACAGGCTCATCATTACCATAACCGGTCCTGCGACATCGTTCAAAAACCAAGGTCTTGCTGATCTGATGGCATATTTCACTGAATAGTGGAATAGATCTTTACAATGTCTTAGAGAAAATAAGATTATTGCGCTTGATATTTCTAAGGCATTTTATAGAGTTTTGCACAAGGCTCTCTTATCGAAAATACGTGCGTTTTGTATCAATGAAACACTTATTCTGTGGACTAGAAATTATCATCTAGATCGTTTAATACATTTTGTATTGGACGGTTTCAAGTCTGATCTTCAAAAAAATAAATGCTGGTGTTCATCTTATACTATTGTCCTTGAATGGCACTTGCATCTAAGAAGCCGAAAAAACTCTCACTACCGGGTATGTGTGCCTACGACAGTCTTCGTTGGATTGACTATATTTTCAAGACTGCCAAGATCGCTAGGATTTCTATATCGGTGTAAGAAATTTGTCACCCCTTCTGATCTGGCTACAATTTAAGTTCCGTGCATACGTAAATAACTCAAATATAACTCACATCTTTGTACACCTGCAGCGCAAAATTCCCTTCATTTACTAGATAGAATCCCGAACAAAGCGTTGGGAAAGAGAACTATCATGGCATCATTCTCATCTCTTGAACATCGTCGGAATGTTTAATGTATTTCCTTGATGTATCTTTTATTTTACAGGCAATGTTCAATTGTTCACTCGCAGCAGCCAGTTGCATTCCTCGCTTCAATTAGTTAACTCGTGGTACCCGTTTCGCTAGGAATGCTCATTTTTTAGTCGCACAACCCGATTATGGAATAACTTATCCCTGACGGTTTTCCCTCGCCATTTCAATTTTCCAACATTCAAGACCAATGCTCATCGACACCTCCTTAATTTCTTAATTTCTCAATCCCTCGTGCTATGCTTATGTTGAACATTATTGAGGTCTCCCTGTGCGCTTGTGAATTATATAAAAATCGAATATGCCGGTACTTCTTATTTGATTGTTTCAATTATTGATAGTTAAAAAGAAAAGGACCCAAATGACTGCCCTGTGGAATACCAGAACTTAATTCTATAGACTTGAGAAGACAGATATCAATGACAACGTTTTGAAACCTGCCAAAAGGATAGAACGAAATCTCAAGCTTTCGTAGCAGGATGAGATGGTTCACAGAATCGAATATATAAAAATATATATAAATAAATTATAAATTTCCGGAAAAAACATTTTTTTTTTGAACATCACACGGTAAATTTCTTTCTCCTTACGAGTAGAACCAAATATTAAAAAATTTAGTTCAAAAATGTATGCATAGATATTAAAAGAAAAACCTAAATGTAATTTAAAAATTGCATTGAGATAAAACTACCGTTCAATGCAAATCATATATAGCAAATCGTGTGGCCTTGCTAAAATAGGTTTTTTTACTTGCGACTTATAGGTATACTATAAGGCAAGTTATGCATTCGTAAAAAAAATCGAACTCGAGATTTTGATCAAAGTTGACATTACGATGATAGCGAAGACGAAAAAAGTGGGTCCGGCAATTCCGTCTGTCTGTCTGTCTGTCTGTCTGTCTGTCTGTCTGTATGTTTGTACCTCGAACTACAGCCTAAACTACTGGAGGTATTTTTTTCAAACTCGGTAGTTAAGGGTCTTCGGTGATTCCCTAGAGGGGAAATTGAAATTTTTTTTTAGCTCCAAAACTAAGGGTAGCCCCCATACACCCGTAATGCAAAATCTTATTTATCTCGAAAACGGCTCTAACGATTTTGATAAAAAAAATTAGGTGTGATATTATAGACATGGGCTACATTTTGGCCAACAAAAATTTTGGGGCAAAATGTTATTAACGGTACCTGTCATAGAACCGTTTTTTTGATTTTCGACTTTCTCATTAACGGCTCTAACGATTTTAACCAAAAATTTTCTCCAGCACCTCCCTTAAGTTTAAAATTATATTGTATATAAAAATATTCGAAAAATTATTTGTTGGGTTTTTTTGAAAAAAAAAATTTTTTTTTTTAAAATCAATGTCTTCAAAACCTATGAACTATTATTTTTTGAAATTGTTTCCTAAAATCAATATTGTTAAATACTTGAAATTCATATCCCACATTTTTTTCTTGAAAAACTCTAAAGAAATTTCTTATATAAAAAATTTATTTAATAATAAAACGATTTTTTAAAGTTTGTTTGCATAAATTCATACTTTTCTAGAAATCAGACTGCAATTTTATGCATTTGAACATTATCATCTCATTAAATCCATGTTTTATATACATATATAAAATGTATCTTAAATTCCAAAAGTACTTTTACATAAGAGCAAGTTCGTGCGATCCAGTCGTGCATTTTATTTCTTTTTTTTCTTAAGACCAAAAATAAAGGAACCTGCCATACGAATTTTTTTTGAAATTTTATAAATATTTTTTTTCTCAAAAACTGCTCGACAAATTTAAAAAATAAAAACACAAAAAAATTTCATTTAGTTAAAGCTAGCTAATGGTTGAAAAAGATTTTCCGAAAAAAAACTTCAATTTTTTTTTTGAAAACTCAATATTTCGAAAACACCACGCTCGATTTTCTGAAAACTTAATAAATAAAAGTTTCTCAATATAATCTACAAGATGTATTGTATTTTACTTAAAAATAAAGATACCTACCATACAAATGTTAAAAAATTAAAAAAAAACGTATTTTTCTCAAAAACAGCGCCCAGAATTTTGATAAAATTTTTTTCCTTTCAATTTAATAAAAACAAATTGAAATTAAGATATTACAGCTTGTACCTACCATAGAACCATTTTTTCGAATTTTGAATTTCTCATTATCGACAAAACGGATCTTAGTGAAATTTTTTATAGAGAAGCTTCCAAAACTTTAAAAAACATTGCATTTCAAAACTTTAAAACAAATATTTTTTGAATTTAAAAAAAAAAAATATTTTTTTTTGGAAATTCGATATCTCAAAAACGGCCCAATATTTTTTTTTTTGTAAATTAAAAGTTTTTTTTTCGAACAGTAATAAAAACCTTAAATTTTAGCGTACCAAAATTTTTTTTAAAAATGTTTTAAAAAATTTTTTATATAAAAGCTTATTTTTTTAAGAAACCACTACAACGAATTTTAATTTTGTTCTCGTATAAACTAATTTTTACTTACAACACATGGCATCCCGTGCTTAGGTCCAACTGCTTAGTCGTTTAAAAAATTAATTTTATCCTTATGAACAGTTTTCTCTAATAACATTCGTTTTTAAAATTCCTAGTCTATTACAAGTTCGTGCGACCCAGTCGTGCATTTTATTTTTTTTGGAAATGGCTTTTCGTAAGATTTGGATTTATATCTCAGTCCATGTCGCTCCCATATGGTTCCTGTTATATTTACTCCTTCACTCATCGTTTAAATGAAAAGATGAAAAATCACATGGAAAATTTCTCTCTTGAGGCAACCTCAAGCACCGACATCTATGACAAGTGCCCATAAATCAGTACCGAAATTATAAAGGCACATTTTAGTTCCTCGAAACAGGGGTTTACTTCAATTCCCTTTACTCGCAAAAGAAGTAGGTGATTGATAAGAGTAATTCTTCGTTTGGTCACAGCACTGTCATTAGCCCAAGATGACAAAGATCCTAAAAACTATAGATGACTATGGTGAGGTTGTGCCCGTGTCCGGTTGGAAAACATCATTAAATTCCTTCTTGCTCCCTAAGATAGTGCCCTGTTAAAAATGTTTACGACTTTGATATAATGATAATTAGTATGAATGTAAGACCCTTTTAATTTAACATTAACATTCTAATAGAAAAATACTTAACTTAAAAACACTTAACAATTTTACTATTAATCAATAGTTCATTTGTATCAGTCTAATTAATATTATATTTTTCTCGAAAATATATTGATTATCTTGTTATTGTTTGTATAATAATAACGCGTTTTCTTTAACGGACTTTTAAATTCACGAACTTTGGAAATATTTCTAAAATGCCCTAATATCGTCGGTGTATTGAACTATTTAAATACATATTAAAAATAAAAAAAACTAACCCTTGTAAAATTGTTTATTTTATATCCTTTTAAAATATGTGAGAGTAAAGTAGACCAATTCATTAACCTCATCCTTACACACATTTATTATTGGATTTTTATATTTAATAAATATAAGATATCATTTTGAACGAAAAACTTAAAACCACACTTCTCTTGTTTATTTTTTTACCTTAGTGCATTTTGGAAGCTATGCTTCCATCGTCAGTAAGCTTTATATAAAAATATTTGTAATCTTAAAATCTAAATACTATATTGAAAATTGAAACTTTACGTGAATAGCTCTAAACAAAACGTTACATTTTTCACTTCAATTAAAACAAAATATTCAAAAACAAATCATACTACTATATTTAACTTGTATAACGTTAAGCATGTTGGTTTCCCCATTATACTATATCTACGTAAACGCATAGATACATGTTTGAACCTCAGTTTTCATAAAAATATTATTTAAAAAAAAAGAAGATAAATCTAGAAACATCTCTCATATGCACATGTTGTATACATATACTTGTATATTAGTAGCTTAGAGATTATGAAATCTCAAAGTATGGGTAGGTTTTTACTAAAAGGAAATCTGAACCTTTTATATTTTACCTCTTTCAAATGTACTAATTAAATGCACCATATTCATACTTAACATTATAATCTCAGTCACCCGTAACAAAACATTCTAAGTAGTAAACAGCCAAAAGCTTTTTGCATATTAGCTTTTTTTAAGCTGACGAGAAATATGAATTCCTTAAGGTTTGGTGTCATACATTTTAAAAATTATAACAAAGGAAATAATTTTTAAGTTTAATTTTCCAAGAACAAAAAAAAAAAAACATGGCAGAAATAAAGTTAGTAAAAAAGTTTGCCCATAGGAATAAAAAAAAAACAGAACCCAAGGACGTACACCTTCTTCCTCCAGGTTCATCGACTTCAGGTTCATAATTCAATTCAATTATGTAATTTGTTAAAATGAAGGGAGAATTTTAAAATTTAACGGGACTGAATGGTGCTTCATCAAGGAAAAAAAATTAGGTTAACCGAAATGGAAATTTACAAGAAATTAAATTAAAAAGTAAAACAAAGTATTTTGCTTAAGTAATTAAATCTTAAATGAAAACAAAGGCAAATATTTTTTCATGGAGCAATGTTGATGAATTAATTACAAAGATACTTTCTAAATAATTTAGAATCTTACTGTCAATCCTATCAAATACTAAATTTCAAATATCTAAACTATTGTAATTTCATACACATTTGAATGCAGGAATGTATGTATGTATGCAATGATGAGTGCAAAATAACTGGAAAAACGCTCACATAAGTTTTGCAAAACAATCTTAAGCTGATTATTTAAAGTGTTATGAAGTCATTTGCTTTAAAGAGTTAAATGTTCAACGTTTGCTTTGGGCCTAAGGGATAGATTAATACGTTCATAGTAATTACGTTTTGTTTACCTTTTGATATGGTATTTATATTGATTGCACATGTAGATCCAATCTTGATTATTAAATTTGCTTAAATTTTTAAGAACAATAATACCTACATATGTATATACTTACTATATGCAACATATAATGGAGTAGAATCCGAAACTATTTATTTTACAAAATTTAACTGTTGTTGGTGGAAATACATAGAAATACTAATAAATAAAATTTAAGAATTGTAACGAACGTGATAATTTGAGCCTAGCAACCCTGCAATCTCTTTTCGATCTAGAGTTGCCAATTTCTAATCATCACTGCCGCGTACGTAAAAGTCTGAAAAAAAAAATTTCTCGCGGCCAGTTTTCTACCCTTACACCGTTTACTAACCTTAGAGACTCCAGGTCACAGGAACCCTAGAGCCTGACCCAGTCATCGAGGTGTCCGGTGGTCGCGTTCCCTTAAGCTTAGGCATGCTAGCGTCGCGCGTTCTAGTTCGTTGGACGGGTGTGGTTCTTGCTTGAGGGACTACGACGGTGTTACGTATGTCATGCCTCTAGAAAGGTGTTATCCCTAGGATTTTTTTTATGAGATGAGATCCAAAAAATGTTGAAATTGCGATGACCCTGAGATTAAGGGAAGAGTGCGTTGGTATTCACCCTCGGAGTTAGTTCCACTCTCGCTTGACTGAACTGTCATGCGACCTTGCTAGTGTGTAACTCTAATAATTTGACACTAGCCCCGGAAGTTTGAAAATTTTACTGTCGTTCATATGACAATTCGCATAATTCACTCACCGCCTTCCTCGTCCATCCGTCAAAAAAAATCATTCCCTCCTAAGAAAAAATCTCTACAAAGGAAACCTAACCCTAACCCTAAATACGTTCTTGAAAGGTAATGGTCAGGGTACAATAAATCTGCTCGCTTATTGAAAACAATCCAATTATATCAATAATGATTATCAATTATGATTATTGCGTATACGCCCTAGTGAACGTACTCACCAAGAAAAAAAAATTCATTTAAAATATTATGACCAAAAAGTTACGTAATCTAAAACTTAATTATATAATCTTAATTATTCGTGAGGTCTTTCTTCAAATTTCGTTTCGTTTTCCTTCAATTGATTCACGTCTAAAAAAAAATTATCTCGACCAACGTGGTCTTTCATTGAAAAAAAAAAAGAATATAATAACATGACAACAAATAACCAATCAATTAGGATCCGATAATTCCGTTTTGATCTAAAGATGTTGTTTTGTATGACAAGAATGAAATGAGAACGTACAAAATTATCACTTACCAGTGTAACAAACCAGCTGTTATTTGATGATGCTCCCAACGTTGTGCACAAGGTTGTTTCGACAATCTAGCTGGCAAAGAGAATGCAAAAAGAATATTCAAACCAGTCACACTCAACACCTTTACATAACCAACGGGGAATTCACCGCGCATTTTTTTTAGTCGGATTATTGATTTTTATAAACTTATATTATTCTCTCTGCATTTTTTTTTAAACTATCAATTTCTCTTTATTCTTTATTTACGCTCTCTTTTTTTTTCTGAATATAAAAGAAATAATAAAAACAAAACGAACTTGAATTGGCCTTTGAAAATTTTTCTCTTTTTTCTTTTTCTTTTTCTTTTTTTTGTTTTTTATTTATATTTCGCTTAAAACTAAATCTTAGCTGTCCCTATTATTCAACCAGAACCGGTTTCTAACGGCGATCGATGAGCGGTAAGTTATCTTCGGCACACTGTAGTACGGCGGTTTCGATTCGATGATGTAATGAAGAGTAGAAACCATGGCACAATCAAATAGACTTCGATGAAGTAAAATCGTAGATGTGGATGACGTCAGAATTTATGATTTCTCTTTTTGTTAGCTTTAAGGGATTGAGTTTTTGGAGAATATGGGGAATGGACAATTATTCCGTAAGAAAAGTTTAAGCTCTCACCCAATCAAGCACTGCTGCTCCGATTTTGGTGTCTGTTCCACCCTATCTTCCTTTGTATGGCTTTTATGGCACAACTGGGCTGAACACCGCGGGCTGGTTACGATGGTTCGACGACTCACGTGCGCGGTTACCTTTTGTTTTACTTCGGATTTCAAGATTACCGATTTTTTTTTCGTTGTTTAACAAATATGATTCGGCGACCATTATCTTTTACTTTTATTATAACTATTCTTTACACTTTCTTTTTTTGTCTCTTGTTAAAATAAAAAAAAGTTCCGGTTGACCGACCGATTGCTTAGCACGTACCAGAAAGAAAAAAAGATCCAAGATAATCAACCAGAAGCTATAACCGGATGAGCTTAGATTATCCCCTGCTATCATACATTGCTACCCACACTCCTCTATTTTTAATAGAAACATGGTGGATTACCCACATCCGGAAGGCCGTTTTCTCGGCAGATTTTAACCATCGACTTACCTAAATGATTTTAAAAATCATTTTGATTTTTTTCTAATATAAATGTGAAATCAATTTTTGGTTTTGGTTAAAACCTCTCGAAATTTAAATCCGGACGTGATTCCTCCATTAAAATTGTGTGCCTGTATGGGTACCTTGACACCTTGTTAAGAATCGAGTTTCTTTTTCTTTTCTCCCTTTCTCTATTGACCTACAAATTTTCTCATGGCCATTTATATGTGCGGTTCCTAAAATTAGGCTTTAGATTGTCTACCATCAATAATTGTAGTTTTGGAAACAGTAGAGCCCATATTTACGCCACTGATCTTTTTTTTTTCCACAGAATAAGGACATAATACAATGATAATAATTCTAGCGGCTACTCATCCCCATTGCTGGATGGACGACTGGATCGCACGAAATTGTTCTTGTATTGAAGAGACTTATTATAGCCAATTTCATAAATGAACACTTTTATCAAAAATTCTCTTAAATTTTATCAGGCCCTTGAGCCTTGCATCTTTTAAGTACTATAAAAGTTCTATAAAAAGGAAATTTTTGGGGATTTTTTTTGTTGAAATTGAGTTATCTTCACATCCCTTGCAAAACAAATTAAAGCGAAATGTATAAGAAGAAATAAGTATCCGTTATGTGTTTTTAAGCAAATGCCAAGAAATGCAAAAAAAGATTTGGAAAGATCCTGCGGCATAAAATCGTTAAGTAATAAACAATTGATTTAAAGCACCACCAAACAAATCCTACAGATGACCTTATTTATTTTAAAGTCAATATCGTCTTAGTCGAAGAATGGATTCCTGTGAGAACGAAATACTCTTGCAAGGAGTGTAGCTCTTCATCGTCGGAAAAAGACGACCAATCCGTTTAAATCATCGATATATACGCGGGATCAAGACATCATCTCCTTGGTATTTTCCCTTGATGATCTTGGCCTCGATGACGTTATTCATTAGGTTTTTTACAGCTAGTCTCATTCCATTGCTCAGTTGAGTTTGATTAATTTTACGCAACTGATCCTACTTTTAATTGTAAATTGTGAGGTGGTAGTCCAGGCGAATCCAGGGAATTTAAAAACTTGGTGCGATAGTTGATAATGTCATCCTGGTTTGTAACTGTGTCAACTAATTTGAAAGAAAACAACTCTCCGGGAAGAAAATTCTGAATGGATTCATTGATATCATCGACACCTTTGATTTGGCCGCCAATATTGCTCGTTCACTCAGCAAATTATGGTTTCTGAAGTGTTGTTCTGTGTCCGTAACAACACACTGAATAAGCTACTCTTTTCAGTCGACGAAGTGACTTAAATCAGTGGGTAGTGAAATTAATCCGGTCGAGGAGTCAAGTAGGACCTTATCATTTTCAATATCTAATAGCTGCTTCGAAAACATAATCGCAGTTTGATCTTGTTGCAAAACACTCACATGTTTGTTGTTAATTGGAGCATGATGTGGTGTGGATATAATTTTAACCCTGCGTTTAGTTTGTGAGCAAATGTTGATCGGGGAATAATTGGAAGAATGTGGAGAAAATTACCTGGCAACGGAAAAATGTTTGTGGGCCATATTTCATTCATCCCAAATGATCAATTTTTATATCTATAGAATCTTCGCCATTGCGCTGTTTTTGGCGATCTTGCAAACTGTTGCTTCATTGATTTGCAGGTTTAGTGGTAATTTCATGGCAGAATATGGAGTTCGTCCACCTTCTAACAATGTTGCAGCTATTCCAGATGAAGCCAACGTTAGTGCTACTTTATTTTACGATCTGATCTTTGACAACAGCAATGAAATTAGAAACTTCTTTCCAGTTCCCCCGGGAGCATCAATGAAGTAAATTCCACCAGTTCCACTGTTCACAGCTTCCATCAAAGTATCGTACGCAATTTTTTGTTGTTCATTTAATTGCGGAACATTTGAACGAACTGTTTCGGCCAATACTTCAGTATCGTACTATTGTACTATTGTACTCTTTGCAACTCGTGGTTAAATGCATCGCGCGTAGGTCGACTTGGTGCTGTCATGCCCACACACGACAATAATTTACTTACCATTAATAAGCACATTACGTCATAAAAAAATAAGGTCCAATAAATGAATGAATTACTTACTTACTTAGTTAGTAAAATAGTCATCTTAAGAATTAAAAAAAACACCATAAAATGTTAGAAGATTTCAGCATGTTGCAAAATTTCTATTCCAAAATGTCTTAATCTCCGATAAATCATTATAAGGTACATCGAATTCTCTTTAGCGTTGCAACAATTTTATACAATTCTTTTTAAACTTTTTAAACGAAAATGAAAGGGTGTCTTGGGCATGCTATTTGGGTAGCTTTGGCTGGTTGGACTAGGTATAACATTTTTATTATAAACCCTTGAACTTCGCCATTCACCAAGAGTTTTTTGAATCGAGAAGACAAATGTGTGTCAAAATTTAACCACAATTTATTGTTTAGCAACGGCTGGGCACATGATTTCTAAGAATGCCATTGTTATATGTTCAGAATTATAAACACATGAGCTGAATCCGGACCTTAAGCGCTACTCCCAGTGGATCCGACGCTGCTCTACATCTATCTGTTTTGTAAAATAAAAAATAAAAACAATATACAATATAACAAAAATATTTTTTTTTAACATTAAGAGGTAGATATAATTAAGTTGGTAATAAGTTCTTTAGATAAGGTTGGCATGCCGATGCCTTTTGTTTTTAATTGGGGTCAGGTCTTTATATTTCATAAATGTTTAGCTAACCCTTAAGAACGCAGGACAACTAGAAAAACGTTTACTTATCTACGTACAACATTACACTGGCATTATATCGCGAACCACCTTCGCTACACATGCTATACCTTCATTCCTATCTGGCCGTTTTTGATAACGCCTGGTCCTGGCAATTAAAAAGCACACGGTTATATATTTCGCTGCCTGATAAAATACATATACATCTATACATACGAGTACATATCCTGGCTGACACGACAACGACGTAGATGAGTCTGTATTAATCAGGTTCCATCACCCATAGCAGGTCACCATCAACGCTTAAACAATATTAAACAGAAAAAACCCAGGACAGGACATTTTTAACATTTTTAATATGGGGCATTAACATTACATACAGTTTACCGTACCCACTGACTTTTATTTAAAATTTGAAATGCCGCAAGGCTCACTGTGTAGATATAATATAACGATAAGAATTGTTTATATTTCAGATACACCTGAAGCCCCGAAGGGATGTGAATTGCGTAACGATACATTCTTGGAGGTTGTTTGCGTTGCTGGCAGTGATGGAGGCCTCATGCAACACTTTCTTCTCGAGGTTATCGGGGGAAATCCAATCTACTCGAGCGATACAACAAGAACTTTCACCGAACCTGAAACCAACGATAATGAGATTTCAACGATGAATGATCAGGTGAGGGTTATACTTTTATACCGGCAGCTAGCGGGCAAGGTTTGAGAATTTAATTTATAAACATGAGGATACGACTGAACTGAACCGAACTGAGACTCAACTACAGATATACACATACTCGCTCCTTGTGTTTGTCCTCAGTCCTCACTGACAGTGAAACCAATCCCTGTCACATAAATTGTTTCCATTTCAAAAGAGAAATCCGTACAATATCATCGGAAATAAGGATGCGAAACCATTTTCCGGTCGAATTGTAATTCGTCAAGTAATCTTGGAATGTATATACTCCTTCGACGATTTGCTTGGCCTTACTTTGTTTATATTTTACACATGAATGCGGACGGTGCTTTCAAATTCTTTTTCCCTCTGATTGAATGATTTTGTGTTTCTTTTTTCATTTATATTTTTATTTTTCGATATCCATCCCTTTCGTTCATGGGCCATTTAGTGACCTTTCTTCATAAATGTATAAACGAGATTTTATAAACGAAAATAAAATTCAAAGTTTCTTTTTTAGGAATTTATTCGGTGGTTAGGTAGGAGGCTGTGTTGTATTCTGACAGGACCTAATTTTTCCTTCTTCAAGTGGGTGTTCGTTTTGATTTGAAACCCGTTGTTCTGTAAAATGTATGCGCATGTTGAACAATTTTTCGTGGGTCCTATCAAAATTAGGTTCTAAATCTTGAGAACTTCAAACTAGGGTTACCAAACAATATGAGTACCTTAAGGGGTCTGTGAGGTGAAGGCAGACTTGCGCGTAGTTTATCCTTATGCCGTATTTATTTTTATGATTTTGTCACGATTAATTAAGGTCATATTTTCTTTGGATTCTTTTTCGAAAACTATAAAAATCGAATCTACTTTTTTGGAATTTAAATTTTTTTCTCATTTTAAACCTTTCTTTATAAATTTCGTGTAAGAATTTTTGAAAGAAGCCTTTCTCTATTTTCGAATTCAAAAATTCGGAAAAGCAAGTCTATTTAATATTAATTTAACGTATGTACTTGTATATATTAAAGGAATTTATACTGACCGTTTGATCTATGTATACATAAATACATGTGTATCAACATTATAATGATCACATTCTGGAGACCGCTAAAATGCTGCTAATACTGCTTAGGATTTCTATGTCGATGTAAGAAATTTTTCACCTCTTCTGATCTTGCTACCATTTATTTATATTTATACGTCCTAAACTCGAGTATAACTCACATCACAGGTGCAGCGCAAAATTCTCTCCATTTATTGGACAATTCAGAACAGAGCGTTAAAACTGATGGGAAAATTATGTTAAACTTAGAACTGGACCTTGAAATTGGATCAGATCTACCACAGTTTGTGTATGAGCGGGGAACAAAAAAGAGTTTTTGACGTATCCTCAATCTTCCTGAAGGAACATATTAAAAGAAAAGAGAAAGAAGTTTTGGACAGTCAATACGATTACAGAGAAATCTCTAGCCAACATTACTAGGCAATACTTCCGTCTAGCTTCTTATCTTTAAATCGATCAGAAGACATCTATCACTACAGTGACCATATTTCTCAAAGCAAAAACTGGGACATACTTTTTTTTTACTTTTATTTTGTAAGAAATCAACAAAAATCTCAAAACCAAAAGAATACTAAATCCCAGCACAAAATGCTTAGAACTAAACAAAACCTTCATTTTTTTTAAATATTCAGTCTTTCTTTACCAAGACTTTGAAAAATAAACATTAATCACACATTGTCCAAGAGATTATTGTTTGTTTTTTTTCCTAACAAATTTTTTAGATGATATTACCATTTTCTTTAAAATATTTTTTTTAATTTTTGGTAGATTAAATTATAATTTAATTTTACCATTAACATGGCTATGGAAGTTCCAAGTTCCAACACTCAGTTCCGTTTTTTCATTTGTTCAAATATTGTTCATTATGGAAAAGACTCTTTCGGTTGGACCATTTGAACCTGGAAGACACAAGTCGAACTCTTCAACAAATAAATGATTTTTGAAGTTTATATTTTGTTTACGAAATTGCTCTAAAATTTCTCTCCATTTTTGGGGCAACAATAGTTTTGTTTTCTGTCCATTTTGTTATAATTTATTAGGTTAAGAATGATTTTAGACAAACAAATTCGTCAAACAAGTTTTAATCATTCCTATCAGCTTTTGGTTGACAAAAGATAACCAAGATTCTATTTCTGGCCAGTTAGTAATGTTTTGAAAATATACCCAACTAAAAACTTCAAGTTCTTTGAAAGATACATCCCACTGGTTTAAGTATTCTTAACACGTTATGTAAGATTGTTGAATATTTGCTTTCCATTCGTTTTGAGTAATTAATTTTTGTTCGACTTTTTCCTTCATCAATTTAATATTTTTCTTCTTAAACTTTAGAAATGCAAATTTCTTGCAAATTGTACAATGCAAATTCTTTTAAGCGATTAATTTGTTTTATTATTATTTAACTATTATTTATTTATTATTATTTAACTATTATTATTTAACTAGCTTAGCTATTGAGAGTAAGGTATTCAGTCTTTTTTTTTTTTCAATTTTTCTACGCGAACAGTATGGATTTTGATGATGACAACTTTTATACGAGTATCTATTGGAGAACATTCAACTCCAGTTTGTTTACAGTTATTTAAAACGTGAGCAGCACAATTAACTCCAATGAGATCGATACAGGTTACGGCTTGAAGTTTTTTCTTGCTGGCCCGCCAAAACTACAGTTTACGTTGCCATATTTTTTAAAATGAGGCCAGATGGTTCCCCTGGAAGATTTTCAAGATCTCAAATCTTTACAACGATACCTTGTTGTGGTGTAAAACAACGAATTAAGAGCGGACACAGTTTTGTACAGCTATGATTGGAACAATCAGAAAAAAAAAACGGTTACAAAACTTACTTTGCATAGAGAAGTTTTAATTTCTTCGATGGAATTAGGTGCAACAACATTGCACAAAAGATCACATTTTGTGAGTGTAAGGAAATACATTTGATGAAAACAACTTCTTATAAGTTTCGATGCGCAATAATTAAACCTGAATGAGTGGTTATGTTATATTGTGTGGTAATTTTCCAACCAACGAAGTAGAGTGAAAACCTAAGGCATTCAATTTCATTAGAAGAATATCATGCTGAACTCTATCGAATGCTTTAATGAACTCCGTATAAATAGCGTCAACCTGCTTACCACGTTCAACACCTTTGATGCAAAAATTAGCAAACAGAGCTAGAATTGTTACATTTGATCTTCCACTTACGAAACCATCTCTGGAACACCGTCGGAGTGTTTCATGCATTTCCTTATTTTATCGCTTCTTTCACAAGCAATGATCACTCGAAGTAGCCAGTTGCATTCCTACCCTTTATTAGTTCACCCGTGATATCCGCTTTGCTAGAAATGATCATCAGTTCACCCTGAAGAAGTTTCAGACAAAAGACCATCGATGAATATGAGAAATAGATTCGGAGACAAAACGGAGCCCTAAGACACACCAGTATTTTTTAAGAATTTCAGACTTGTAACAGTTCAATACAACTTTTATAGAGCGGTTCGATAGAAATAAAAGATCCCTTAATACCAAAAGCACGTATTTTTGATAAGTGAGCTTGATGCCACACTCTATCAAATGCTTTTAACATATCAAACGAGGTAATCTTTCTTTCTTAAAAAAGATGTTAAGATTTGTGGCACTATTCGATGAGATATACCATCAGGTCACCGGTGCGTGCTGCGAAATCCATACCTATACTGCCAGTCGTTGAGAAGCTTTCGTTCTTCAAGATATTTCTTGAGCTGATAATTTATCAGTGTTGGAAAGAAGGGACCTACGTAAGTGCAATTGAATGATAGTTAGAGGGGGAAGAAGATTCGTCTTTTTTAGGGACAGACTGGACAAATGCTGTTTTCTATCCACTCGGAAGGAGACCAGTAGAGTAGGACAGATGGAAATGGTTTTTCACAGCGTTGAAGTACACCTCTTCAGAACAATGGGAGGAATACTATCCGGGCAAGCGAATTCATGTATATCGTGTATTTTGCAGGAAGAGTCATGACATGACACTTTCTGGCAGCGTCGAATCAACAAAAAACTGTGTAAGCCAATTGGCTTTTATGTGAGCTGACGTAAGGATAACGAGTGTTGGAACTGAAGAATTAGTTTGTGCATTGTTTACAATTGCCAACAAAAATTAACTAGCTTTGTGACATTGTAGTATTTTTTTCTTAATTGTTGTTCATGCAAAAATTTGGATTATCAAATAAGATCATTAAAGATCTTTCTAGCTGCTTGGAACCACCCTCAGTAGGGTGGTCATAGCATGAAAAATTTACTTCTCTGACCCTAATACCCTCTTTACAGCTCGAATTAAACCACGAATTTTCTTTCGGTTCGATAAAATTTTTAATTAAATTTGTAATCATATCTGCACTGGAGTCCACGTTACTCTCGACGAAGCATAGCGACCAGTTAAAGTTTCCGAAGAAATCGTTGAGACTGTCCCAGTTGGCTTTCTCGTATTGCCAAACGGTTCTTCTATAGGAATTTTTTCTCTAGCTTGGTTTTATTTCGTCGATACAGACACTGGCTTTTTTTTCGATGAATTGTGGGCTGATTACTTTTTCGGCCATAATAATTGATCGTTTAGAAGAATAAAAAATCCCTGATATTAACGCACTCTGGTGTACTGTATTTAATGTATCCATCATACATTTCAAATATAAACTGCCAAAGGAAACAAGCTCTTATTTGGCTCACCCTGTATATTGAAAACGAGATGAAATGCTTTTCTTCAAAAATTTCAACATAAGAACATGAACATTTGTTGGTATTTTCTCCCTTAACCAAAAAATTTTGTGTTTTCTTGATTGATGGCATCCCTATCCCGAAACTTCAACTCTATCGAAAGAATTGAGTTGAATTTATTTACACAAAGGTTTGGCAATTAAGTGTTTATCTTTTGAGTAGGTTTCCAAAAATAAGTACATATATGACCAGTTTGAGAAATTCATAATATATGTACATATATATAAGAGTAGAATAATAATGGCTCCAAGGCCAGGAGAATAAATTCACAGTTCGATGATAATGAGGGTAGTTTTGGCCATTTCAGTTCCCAATGCGATGTAATTTCGGAGTCAATTGACTGATAACGAACGGTCACGTTTTAACTGAAAAGTCATCGGAAATGGTTGACTATAAACATTTACAAGTAGGCTACAATAAGTCCCAAAATAAATATAAACACCAGAGGGATTGAAAAGTAGCAACCTAGATAAAGGTTCGATAAAAACGAAAAGCTAAAAGGAAAAGAATGGTGTTGTGGTAGAATGCTCCGCGCCATCCAGCAGTCGGCTTTATATGATGTTAAAGTAAATTACTTATAAAAAGTGGAATCCAATTTAAATTCATATCGTCTTTTCCGAAGGCAACCAAGGTTGTGGTGCCAAATTCGATAGACATATTTTTGTTTTTTAATAAATCAAATCAAATCGAATTAAATCAAACAACAGTAAAAGTCAATAAGTTATAAGATTCTATTGTTTTTTTCTTCTAATGAATATGGTAATATGAAAACTTGGGAATTAGTTTCCTTTATAAAAACAAATTTTTTTTAATTTTGTTTACCGAACTTATAGATGAAAAAATTGATATCAATTACATTTTGTATCTCAAAAAGCATACTCTTGGATAGAAAACCTTTTTTTGTTTTAGTTAGTAATTGTAATCCCATCTCAGCTAATAGTGGCTACTTTAAACAGAATTTCTAAAAAAAAATTTCTTAGATTTGTTAGCTGAAAGGTAATCGAATTTATCTTAAACAATGAAAAAATAAAAAAATTATGCCAAAAACTGGCACATATGTGTATACAGATTTTCAAAAAAATGAATGTTGAAATGGCGGTAAGGGCAATAAATGGATCGGTTGCTATTAGAAGAGAATTATTTCAGCTTTCACACAAATTTTCACAACATTTAGTTGAATACCTATGCAAGCCCAACAGAAAATTGTATTTGATTAATTAATAGCTTATATGATTCATTAATAGGAAACAAACGTTCACACGTGATGATAGAAACAGAGGAGCAACATTTTAAACAGCATATTATTAAGGGTTAAGCATTTTATTAGTTCGCAATTTGTTAAACTTTTAGTAATTTACTAGCTCTTCGAAATTTTTAAACTTTTTTTTTCGTTTTACTAACTAGTAATAGACTAATTCCCTTTTATTAAAAACGGTGCATCTTAACACATTTAAATCATGACAGTTCGTTAAAATTAACAAACCAAACTAAACTAAATCTGAGGAAGGTACCTAATAGTTTCAAAAATCGGAAACTCAAAAGTCAAAAGGACAACCTCAAGTTTATTTTGTTATTTGTTTATTTTTGACAACTTTTTTGCGAAATGTTTTTTTATTATTTCGCCACTTTGGATTGGACCACTCCAGTCTTCTTCCAAAAAAGTTTAGGTAATGTAAACACATATTAGGTACTTGAAATTCTGGTGCAATTTGAAGCCAACGGCTTGTAGTTCGATCTTGGATCTTTAAGTTATTCGACTAAAAACCGATCTGCTATCTTGTCAAACCTACATATGTCTGGAGTAAAATTCTCCATAAAGTTGGGTCTTCAATCATATACGAGTACATATGTACATATATCAAAATATTCGTCTTCCGAAAACATTTTATATTATTTTAATAACTTTTAAAAACAATTAACTCACGAATTGAAATAAAAAAAAAAAAAACACAATAAAAGACAATTTAACTCTTCCAAATAAAATTGCCAAGAGATTTTTTTTGAGCAAAATGACACATTTCATATTAATTTAGTAATTTACTAAAAGTTAAAGTAACCAGTTTGTTATATTAACTTAAGTAAAATGTTTAGTGATAGCAAGATGATAAAATCGTTTAAAGAAATCCTCTTTTTTACTTAGTAACTTACTAAAATGTCTAAAACGCTTAAGATTTTGCATTGATATATGTAATATATTTTAAATGGAATAGGCTAAGAGCAGAAAATACCTATTCAAAAGCTAAATAAATACTGATTTTTTCTTCATTAAAACTATCATTATTTTTTCACTTACAAACAAAAAAATAGAAAACAGAAAAACCGTCCAGTCCAGTCAAAGCGTCATTTGACCTTGCGCGCAGAGGCATGGTCAATTTTTTTTTCATGGATCGATAGGTACTTATGAGAAAAGCTTAAAACCAAATTTGCACCACATGAAAACTGTTTTTACCAAAGTTATTGGTGAAAATGTGTTTTGTGTCATTTTTTGGTCATTTGCGAATATCTCGGCTCCACTATCTCGCACAAACAAAAATTAAACATGATTTTATTCCTTATAACATTATCTATTATGTTCTAAAGAAAACCATTTGTTTAAACAAATTAAAAAAAAGTTATAGTAAGTTAAACAAATTTTTTGTTGTTTAAAAATCACTTTTTCGTGATTATTAAGAAAAAAGCTCATTTAACGATGAAATTTTTATTTTTTATTATTAAAGTTCTTGTAATTCCCTACAATTAAAAAAAAATCAACACTCTACGATGAACGAAAGCCGAGTAATAAATTATTGAACATGGGTAAGTCAGCGCACCCACGCATTTTATGATTTTATGTTTTAATTAATATCTCAGCCCCACTATGTCGCAAAGTGAAAATAAAAAATTGTATTGTTAATAACAATATTTTCTATCAACTTGCATTTAATTTAATATGCTTGAGCAAAAACATAAAAAGTTACCGTTGGTTTCAACGTTTTTTTTCTTGTTTTTAATACCTTTTTTTCATAGTTATTGAGAAAAAAACTGTATTTCACGGTAAATACTTTTCAGTTTTGCATTTTTGTTTTATAGTTCTGCTAATTTTCTTCAAATTAAAAAAAAAATTAGTCCATTACGACAAACGGGAGCCAAGATATTCATGATTTAAAAACTTAGGAAAGCTTACAATTTAGTATTTTAACCTTGTAGCTTGTAATTTTGTTGTCGCCAGCAACAAGAAGCAACAAATATGTGTAAGTATGTGTGGAGTGTTTGAAGGATACCAATATGTCTTGTTGCTGGCGACACCAAAATTACAAGCTACAAGGTTAAAATACTAAATTGTAAGCTTTCTTAAGTTTTTAAATCATGAATATCTTGGCTCCCGTTTGTCGTAATGGACTAATTTTTTTTTTAATTTGAAGAAAATTAGCAGGACTATAAAACAAAAATCCAAAACTGAAAATTTTGCTCAATATGCTCAAGCATATTAAATTAAATGCAAGTTGATAGAAAATATTGTTATTAACAATACAATTTTTTATTTTCACTTTGCGACATACTGGGGCTGAGATATTAATTAAAACATAAAATCATAAAATGCGTGGGTGCGCTGACTTACCCATGTTCAATAATTTATTACTCGGCTTTCGTTCATCGTAGAGTGTTGATTTTTTTTTTTAATTGTAGGGAATTACAAGAACTTTAATAATAAAAAATAAAAATTTCATCGTTATATGAGCTTTTTTCTTAATAATCACGAAAAAGTGATTTTTAAACAACAAAAAATTTGTTTAACTTACTATAACTTTTTTTTCATTTGTTTAAACAAATGTTTTTTTTTAGAACATAATAGATAATGTTATAAGGAATAAAATCATGTTTAATTTTTGTTTGTGCGAGATAGTGGAGCCGAGATATTCGCAAATGGCCAAAAAATGACACCAAACACATTTTTACCAATAACTTTGGTAAAAAAAGTTGTCATGTGGTGCAAATTTGGTTTTAAGCTTTTCTCATGAGTACCTATTGATCCATGAAAAAAAAATTGACCATGCCTCTGCGCGCAAGGTCAGGCCCTTTTTCATGACGCTTTGACTGGACTATATGTAGGTACATATGTACTAGGTACGTTTTCTTATTTATGCTGAAATGAAATGATTTTGAAAATCGTAGTAGGTAGATATTAACCTATAAATTGTTTCATTTGACAATTCGTAACATTTATAAATTAACTTCTGCTACAATAAAGGTATGTTTGTATCTAATTAATAACTGGAAAATTGTCACCTTTTAATAAATTTTCACAAACGCAATGAATTCCTGGGCATATGTTTTTGAAAAATTGTACCTACATATGTAGGTACTACCTATACATACGTCTGTACAATGTGTATTCTCGTACCTACAGTTATTCTTCTGGTTGTGTTTTTTCATGAAAACATACAACCTATCATACCTATAAACACTTCGAAAATTATGGAAAATGATAATTTTATTTGTAGATATAAAATAAATACCTGTTCTTTACTAGACATTTATTTGTTTATATATATTTTAATTTTGTTTGCGAAATTGTAGAACTGAAATGATATTGACCATAAAAAGATAATCATGCGTTTCAAAGAGGTATTACCTATACTAAATTATTTAATTAATTGCAAATGCATTTTTTCATATAATATTTAATGTAATTTTGCGTTAAATATTATGAGAAATAAATAATTGATTTGAGTCGGAGAAAAAAGATAAAATCCTTACAATTCAATCAAAAAACATTTGGTTAGACAATTTAAATGGAATTTGCCAAAAATGTCAATTTATTCCACGAGATGAGCCTTAATTGGCATAGTTTCCTTGGAAAACCGTCGACTTGTAAATTATGTTATGTTTGTTTATGATATAGGTATTACCATATTATATAAAATGCCCTATTTTGCTTAATCTTTTAAATATCTATGTTCCAGAAAGAAATATAATATAATATTATTTTATATTTCGTTGCATAGATATAATTAAGGCTGTAATGAACCATTCACAAGATGTATGAGACTCTTTAATTTTACAGAAATCCAGCGACGCATTGCGATGGATTTAAATTTCAGACAGAGATGTGCTAATTAATCGATATATCGAAAATGCGACATATTTTCGATAGTTTTTTTTTTTTTTAAATAAAAACCATAAGCGTTTTATACCATAAAAAACCGGTGAGAGAATGTAGATTATTGTTTATAAAAAGTATTTTTTTCAATTATAATGCGCTAGCATTTTTAAGAAATGTAATTAGATGCACCGATTTTTAAATCAAAATTATCGAATAAAGTCCCCTCCCTATTTCCAAACGTATGTTTTTTGTTTCCATTTGAAGTGTCAAAAAAAAGAGAATAAATTGAAAAAAAAACTTGAAAAAACAATATTTTATATTTATTTGACTAATAGGTACTTTAATCACAATGGAAATGGATCAATGCACAAAACAAAAGATCACGAACGAACCTTTTTCCATTACATTCAAACATCCATTTGTCATGGTCCCAAATTATTTAACTGATTGGGCCAGATCTTCACAGTTACAGCTACAATTTCTGGTGTCTTTTTGTTGTAATCCGCTCATATTGTTGCGAACTCGTTTTGCCTAAGAACAAAAATAGGTAACACAAGTTAACTCAAATAAAGTTAATTTTATTATTACATACTTACATTTTAACTAACTATTTCTTAAAAAGAAAAACACTTTCCGCAACAAGAACTTGTCGGAGGATTTCGGAGAAAATTTTGTTTGTATGTGTCAAAAACAAGACCATTATCGCACACAAATGGCATGCGTTGAATTTCGTCGGACAGAATTTCCGATCAGCTGATCGGAGAAATACCTTGAAGCAAAATGTGTCCGATTCGTAGGAAATCGGAGAGAATTCCGCTCCGACGGTTACCTCGATAGGGCCGAATATTCAGACATTTAAAACCAATGTCAATGAATCTCTTTTTAAATCCTCTCCAACTGTTGAGTAAACTCGGTTGTAAGTCGAATGAATACTAATTTTATTTCACTATGTTACTTCTATATATATACAATTTTCTTGTCTTATCTTTCTATTCTTAATGTCTACGTTTCTTATCTTTCTATTCTTAATGTCTATGTTGTTTACTTAAATGTTATTTATCTGTAGATAACCGTCAGTGTATGCTTAGGATGATCTGTCTTATCTTTATTTCACATACACATTGGGTTATCTATAGATTGGGTATGTTCATGTTTGAACATTCTGCGGGCCAACAGAAAGTGCTAAAATTCTTTTTCTGAATATTATGCCCCGTATTATATAAATTACTAAAATAATAACCAAGATGCAACTTAACATTAATCCGCTGTGACCGCTTATGTGGTGAAAGTCCAAGCCCTTAAGGTGAATGTTTTCTTTCTTGAACTGTTCTAGGTCCCTTTGAATCTTCAGTAGTTCATGCTTGCTGTTTATTATAGTTGCTTGTACAGTCATATTGCGTATTCAATTGATTTGAACAAGTTCTCAAATTCATCATCCCAGTCATGGTTTATTTGCCATAATTTTTGTATGAATATTTTCACTCTTATCGTGACTGGAGCAAGCCATCCAATAGGATCGAATATTTTTGCAATATTTGATAACACACCTCTTTTGGTTTTTGAAATGCTTATATAAGATGAATCTATCACAAATCGGAACTCGTCTTGATCTGGATCCCAGTGAAGTCCCAATGTTTTCATGTTGTCGCCTTCTTTGACATCAATTATTTTATGCTCATTATTCGAAATTATGCCAGTCAGCAAATTTTGATTGTTTGAAGACCATTTCCGTAATTGAAAGCCAGCATTTGAAAGTTTTTCACTTACTGCTCTTATTATGTATCTGCATTCGTTTTCGTTGTTGGCGCCTGTCATTAAGTCGTCAACGTAAAATTCTTCCCTTATGATTTCTTTTATTCTGATGTCTTTTTCCTTGCATTGGTTTGCGACTTCTTGCAATGTTCGGATTGCTAAGAATGGGGCTGCTGCTGTTCCATACGTAACTGTTGTCAGTTTATATTCTCTTATATTGTCTCTTGGTTGTTCTCTCCAAAATATTCGATGATATTCTTGATGTTCTTCAGCTAAGTTGATCTGCCTATACATTTTTTCGATGTCTGCCGTAACTACATATTTCCATTGCCTCCATTTGATGATGATGTCAAAGATATTGGTTTGTAGTCTTTGCCCAATCATCATTGCGTCATTAAGGCTGTATCCGTTGGACGTCTTCGCTGAGGCATCGAATACAACTCTTGTTTTTGTTGTTAGGCTTGTATCTTTCACAACTGCATGGTGCGGTAGATAGTATTTGCCCATATTTTCGTGTTGTTTGTCTACCTTGACCATGTGGCCCAGGTTTTCATATTCTCGCATAAACTGTATGTAGTCGGTTTTTATTTTGTTACTGATTTTTTTCTCAAGCTGTAAGAATCTAGCTAATGCTTGTTTTCTAGATTCTCCAAGCTCTATATCTGTTCTTAATGGCAACATAACTACATATTTGCCATTCGTATCTCTTGTTGTTGTTTCTGCAAATATTTGCATGCAGATGTCGTTTTCTGATATTTCAATATCTTTTTCTATTTCTTCTATCTCCCAGAATTTCTCCATCGATGACGTAACTGCTGACATGACTTTGCCACATTGTCGTTTCTTGTGTAGTGAGCCGGAAACTATCCACCCAAAAATAGTATTTTGTCCCACGATGCCATTGTGCTTCCTAACTCCTTCTTCAATTAACTTTGGATACAAGTCACTACCGATGATAATGTCAATACGATCTTTTGTATTTAAGTTTGGATCTGCCAGAATATAGTTTTCCCACTCATTTTTATTAAATTCAAATGATTCGTCAGGTAGTGGTTTTATGAGGGTGGGTAGTACCAAAAACTCTGCTTGCATTTTGTTGTTGCTCATAAATCTTGGTCTTATCTCTAAACACACTCTTGATTTTGATGTACCCACTGCTGCATCTGAGAGTCCAGTTAATTATGTACTTATTCTTTTCCTTGGCAAGGAGAGGATCTGCGCTGCTTCCTCAGATATCATTGATATTTGAGAGCCCTGATCAATCAATGCCCGTAACAGACATGTTTCACCATTTGACGATTTGGCTGATATTTGTGCTGTAGCTAATATTACCATTGGACTGCTTATCTTCTTTTTTTATTGTTGTTGTCTGAAGGACTCGATTTTTTGTATTGGTTTCCCTCGACCCTTTTCTTCGTTTGGTAGTTGTCGTTGTGTAGTAGAGTGTTATGCGATTTATTACACTTCTTACATTTTGTTTGAGAGAGGCATTTGGTTTCTGCACTGTGCTTAAGACATGTACTGCATATTTGCTTATTGCGTATGTATGTTAATCGATTGGGTATCTCGGTGTTTAAGAATTGCTCACAGTGATAAATTCGATGACCACTCTGCTTACAGAATTCACAGTTCCACTCCCTTCTGTCTGATTGGAAGTTTCCACCTTGTTTTTTGTATTCTTTGCTTCGAGTCATTGTTTGTTGTTGAGACTCAAGGGTTTGAAATAATTGCTCAAGAAAGTCCATAACATCTTCCAGTTTTTGTATATGACTTGGTTTTTTGATGTGTTGCTCATATAATTGTAAGCCCTCCTTGTCAAATTTTCGAAGGAGTAGGTGAGCAAATATTTCATCGTTTTCATTATTTTCTTTGCCTATTGTCGTTTTGATTATGTAAATACATTCATTTGCTGCATCGTGAAGTTTTTTAACATTCGAAGGTGATGTAGCGTTCATCATTGGCATGTCCAGCAAGTAATTTAATTGTGTGGAGAAATTGATTCTTTTATTTTCGTATCTTCTGATGAGAGTCTTCCATGCTTCTTTGTAATTTGCCGAAGATCCTTGTATGAGGCTAGCAATTGAAGTTCGAGCTTCGCCGGCGATACATGATCGCAAGTGATTTAATTTCACAGAATCTGGCACATCATTGTTATTGTGAACCAAATCTATGAACAGGTCGGAGAATATCTTCCATTCTTCAATTTTTCCATCGAATCTAGGCAGTTCAATTTTTGGAGTTCTTGTTGATACATTTGCACATGGATCAGATTTTATGCACTCATGTTTTCCTTCCAACTTGTCAAGAAGTAATTTCACATCTTCTTCCAACTCGATTATATAATTGTCTTCTCTGAATGCCTCTTCTTGTATTGGATTCATCTTAGACAGCTCAACTTGCAATCGTTCATTCCATCGTTTCACTTTTCCAATCCATATGTTTTTATTATGAGGATGGGAAATGGCCTCTAATTTCGCCTCGTCTATTGTTTTCCTTAAGCTCTCCATTATTGTAGGTATTTTCGTTAACTCTATATGAGTTTCGTGATTTGCTATTGTTTTAATCATCATCTCATTCATTTGTTTTTGCTGCAAGTCTAGTCCAGTGGCTAGCTGCTGATTAACAGTTTTTAATTCTGCTAATTTGCTGGATAATGCTGCTTCGCTTATGCCTTATTCTACACTGTCCAGATCTTTGTTTTTCAGCAAATTTTGAATTTTCTGAAAGTAGTTCTCTGCTCCTTTCATCCATTGTTCCTTAAAATAGGGAACATCAATAACACCAAGCTTATGAAGTAGCTTGTCATTTTCCTTGAATGCTTGAAGATTCTTTTCAGCATAGACAATCATTTCTTGATTTTTGCTCCGCGTTGTTACACTTTCTCCTTCTTTTAATAATTTTTCAAGGTTTTTTAAGATTTCAACCTGTTTTTCAATTATTTTTAGATGATCTGATGACATTTTGAATTTGTTTTTGTTCTTTTTTCTTTTTGTTTGGATTATGTTTATCTGTTTTTTTTTTCACTTGTCAGTATTTAAGCTCTGACAACGCTTTTTCACTGTATATGTATGTTTTTTTTTTTTTTTTTTCACTTGTCAGTATTTTAGCTCTGACAACGCTAATTTTCACTTTATCAGTATTTGTAGCTCTGATAACGCTAATTTTCACTTTATCAGTATTTGTAGCTCTGATAACGCTAATTTTCACTTTATCAGTATTTGTAGCTCTGATAACGCTAAATTAACACTTGTTCGTTTATTAAAAATCTCTTACCACTGGTGGGGGAAATTTTTAATATTGCTCGAAGGACCAAATGTTGAGTAAACTCGGTTGTAAGTCGAATGAATACTAATTTTATTTCACTATGTTACTTCTATATATATACAATTTTCTTGTCTTATCTTTCTATTCTTAATGTCTATGTTGTTTACTTAAATGTTATTTATCTGTAGATAACCGTCAGTGTATGCTTAGGATGATCTGTCTTATCTTTATTTCACATACACATTGGGTTATCTATAGATTGGGTATGTTCATGTTTGAACACCAACTTTCCTAAAACGCTCGCACTGTGCTCAAACATTTTAAGGGTAGTCATTATCCCTTTAGTGAGTGTAAAATTATTTAAAAAAAAAAACAATGTTCAGTACATATTCTAAGAAAAATCTTATTTGATATTTCAATTGATGTCTTATCTCAGTCTTGAGATATCCAGTTTATAGCACGTTTATATACATTTATCAAGTCGAGTTGATTTAAAACTTGAATTTTTAAGCTTTCTTCTATTTCAATCCAATCGAAAATAAATTTCTAACGATTTTTCCTTAAGGCACGTAGTCGCATTTGCTCTGCTTGACAAACTTGACAAACGGGACAGACGGAAACATTTTCAAAGGAATTCGCTTACAATTTTCTGTATGTTTTTGAAGAATGGCCCAGCACTTGGTGATTCTGAAAAAAAGTTATGAAAATGTAGCCGTTCAACAAAATAGCATTGCATCTCATAATAATATTTAGTGAATGACACTAACAGGTTGAATTAATACGCAGTGAAAGGTAAAATGTGTGCGCTTAATTCATTCAAATTTTACCCAGATATACTTTTTTCTTTCTCGATATTTACTCCTTATTGCGATGTTCAAGCTATGAAGATAAATTTACACTTCACCCGAACGCTCGTGTCCCCTTGAGTGTGTGATAAAAATCCTGATACATACCCGAAAACCATAAAATTCACATAAATCTTCAACCGAAAGCTCAAAATTCAGATGAGTTGATGAAAAAGATCTGACTCTAAAGACAATAGCATACCTCTTAAATATGTGGAACAAATGTTGGTATTCCAATTTTAACATTTTATTATTCTACAAATGAAACTGATATCTTAAGAAAAAAATTATTGACCCATTTTAAAGATATCGAATTTTTTAAAAACCCAAAAAAAATATTTTTTTCTGTTTTTATATTAATTTTTTTTTAAACTTTTTCTTCTTCTTTAAATAAAATCCGTTATGCCAAAACTGAAAAATGAAAAAAATTTGAGAAAATTGTTCTATAGTAGGTGCACTCTTTACACTTTATATCTATATCAACTTATAAAATGAAAACTTTTTTATAAAAATTCTAAGGCCGTTTTCGAGAAAAAAAGTGGATTTTCGAAAATAATTTTTCTTACGGTGGCATGAGTACCGTTTTCTTTGAAGATCAAATTCAATTTTTTCTTGGTTTTTGTATTGGAAAAACTGTTAACTATCAGAATAAAAAAAACGAAAATTTTGAAAACTTTTTTTAAAATACACAAGGCAAACCTTAAAGGCATCAACAAAATTTATTGAAACAAATTGTACATTTTAAGAGAAAATCTAAATTAGAAATATGGTTCTGTGAGGGGATGCTAGCACTAAATGATTTTTTTTTAATTTTCTTTTTAACGCGAAAAACAGTTTTTTTAGAAAAACATACTTTATTTCGCAGGTAACTTTATATTTGGCCTTAAAAACAAATCGTGTGGGTGCGCAAAAATTTAAATTTGTTATCTACCAATTTAAAAAAATCGACTACTTTCTTTTGTCAAGTGGGATCAAAATCTCTAGTTCGATTTCTTAATGAAAGCATCGTTCGTAATATAGTTCTTATACATCGTACGTAAAAATGTGATGCAGTTAAATATGGGAAGCAAAAAATCTAGAAAACATTTGCATTCCTTGAATGACTCCCAAACCCTGCAGGATCTACTATTCGTTTTCGAAAACCGAAACCAATTACTTCATCAGGCTATGAGAATCAAAGTTTTCATCAATTTTAAATATACAAATTTTATAATAGATAAGTCACCGTATATCAATTATAAATTAAAAAGTGTTGCTGATATAGAAACCCATTTACAACAAAAGATCACAGTTGAAATTTAATAATTTGCGTATATTCGTCTTAAAAATGTCAATTAAAATGAAAATGGAAAATAACCTTTTTTATCCCTATCAATCCCCGACAAATTAATTGAATCCAAACCATAACAAACCAAAAAAAATAAAAAGGGATGATTTTTTCAGTTTAGCCTTAGCTCGCAAATGATTTCATGCTCATCTTAAAATTCAGAAACTTTTTTCCTCCGGGCTTATTGAAAAAAGTACTTGACTAGGTCTTTCTCATTTAAAACAATTGTTAATTAGGAGTAAACGTCGCTTAGACATAGGATAGACCGAATTCAATTAGCAAAAATGATTAAAAAGAAATATGAAACAACAAAAAAATTACTTTAATAATTCTCTGACAGAAATTTTTTCTCATTAAATATTCACGCAAAAGATAACATTTTATTTTATCACGAAATAATTAAAATTCCATTTTGACTTCAAATTGTCTTGGAGCAGTATTCTTTCAGGCAAAAACCAAAACTATTCTTTCCTTAACGACAAATTTCTTCACAAATTTCTTAAAACTCCATATACCTCTAGGTTTTCCGTAGAACTTGGTTATAGAACTATTTTCAACTCGAACATTTATCAATTCGAATCATTCTCTAGGAAGTCGGTGCAAAATTAGAGACTTTTAAGACTTAAGGTCTCAGTATAATAAAACAATTATCAAAATTATCAAAAGGAAAACGATTTCCCCCTCTACTTTTTTTCTGATTTTTTTAACTTATACTACGTTTATATGGAGAATTGAATCGGAATTGAATCAGGATTTAGCTGGATCGGATTGAAATAGGATTTTTCGATCCGATCCTACTAAACGAGCTGAATCGAATTGAAAATATGCTTATATACCTGAATCGAGGAATCGAAGAATCGAGTGTGTGTACAACAATAGATTGCCATTTCAATTCGATCTCTCAATCCAGTGCCACCATATACCTGGATCGAAATCTCAATTCAGATTCGATTCCTCAATCTACTCCTCTAACCGGGGTATTATATGCATATAAGGCGAACACTTTTCACTGGCAGAGAAATATGTTTAGTTTTCGTTCGTATCGATTCAGTTAATTTAGACTATAGGTAGTGGCGTAGCGTAGGGGGGCGGGGGGTGCGGCCCGCCCCGGGCGGCAGAAGTCCGGGGGCGGCAAAATGTCGCCGGTGAAGCGTTTAGAGTAGAGATCATTTATGTTTCATGACAAAAGGTTTGACAAGTCAACAAACAACAATGACGTACATTTGAAATTTGCCACCCTGAATGTGATTCGTCGTTGACGCTCTCGGCTGATTTCCATGAATTCGTAAACGGGGAGTAAGGCCGTAAGAGTGCATTCCGTTATTGTCGGGGGACTTATGAAACTAAAACGGAACTCGCCTTTTAAGTAATCCTTGTATTGTTTCTGTTGCAAGCTGTTTGGCAATTTCGGCTCGAACTTGGCATCTGAAGAAGGATTCAACAAATGGTGGAAGCTAAATCGAAGAATCGGAGACCGTGAGCAGAGCTTCTTGAAATGGAAGGAGTTGCAAGTTCGCCAGAACCGTAAAGCAACCATCGATCAGAAACAACAAGAAGTGGAGGGATATACGAGTATTGTACCGGTTGTTGACTATTATCCAGTTCTTAGCCAAACAGAATCTGGCCTTCAAAGGACATCGAGGAATTTTTTGGAGTTAGTGCACCTTCTAGCTAAATATGACCCTCTTCTAATAGAACATCTGAGAAAGATAAAGCTGAGAGCAAGAGTCCCAGTTTCGTTTCTATCTCCAGAAACCCAGAATGAATTGATAAACTTACTGAGACAGCAAGTTCGATCCACCATCATCCGTCGCAGAAGCTAAATATTATTGCGTAATCTTCGCCAGTACACCAGATATCTCCCACAAAGACCAAATGAGCCAGGTTCTGCGATACGTACATATCGAAGAAAAAAGGTCGCCGTGGTAGAATCTTTCATCAACTTCTTCAAACCAAAAGGAAAAAATGCAGGAGATCTCAGCAACGATATAATCGCGAAGATAACATCAGACGGACTGGACATACAGAACTTGAGAGGACTTGACAACGCTGCCACAATATCAGGGATCCACAATGGAGTTGAAGCCCGGATTAAAGTGCTTAAAAGCTTTACTAGTGGAGAACAGAGACCGTTTCGTTAAAGGCGCAATCGAATTTGCTAAAACTCTCAGCGAAAAACTCGGAATCGAACTCAAAACGAGAAGAATGCATGCATGGCGAAGGATCCGCAGATACAGCTTTGTCTCACGAGCATGAACTCCGTCGAGAGGTGTTCGCATCATTTGAGAAGATCATTCAAGAAATGACGATTCGATTCCAGCAAGTTCAAGAAATAGCGGACAAGTTCGGATTTTTGACGCCAGATTAACTTTTGGACACCAAGTACGAGTGTGATCTTTTCCATGTATTAGAAGACATCGACAAGGACGAGTTTCAAATGGAGCGGAAGCGTCTCCAGCAGTTTGTTGCCAGTTCTGAATCAGAGGAAGATATAAGGGGCAAAGGATCACTGGAGCTCCTCCAGTTCATTAAAAAACTGAATCTGGGGATTTCGGTTCCAAATATAGTCATTTTGATTCTTATATATTTGACTTTGGCAATTAGTGTCACTAGTTGTGAGAGAAGTTTTTCGAAGTTGAAGCTTATCAAAAATTATCTCAGATCCACTATGAGCTCCACTAGACTATCAAACTTGGCTATATTGTCGATTGAACAAGTATTGGCTGCAAATATTAATTTTGACAAAGTTATTTCTGACTTCGCTGCTCGTAAGGCCCGTAGAATCCGTTTGTGAAACCGCTGATCCTATTTTACCTTCAATAAAAAATGCCTCATTGCCTGTGAAATGATATCTCGAAATTTTAATTAAGTATTGAATGGGGCGGCAAAATGGGTCTCCCGCCCCGGGCGCCGAGATGACACTATACGCCACTGATCTATAGGTTCAATAAACCATGGGATTTTGGTATTCATGCAGGTGCCATGGCTACTTGATAAATTGCTCTGAACCTTTTTGCATAAGATGTAACACACTCCAGTCAAATATCATTCCGAACGGTATCCTTGTTCAAAATACAATTTTCATGTATTCACCGACAAACCTTCTATTAATTTCTCTTAAATCTATTTAAATTCAATTCCATTTTAATGTTAAACTAAATTTCTGTCTGAATAAAATTTCTGAAGAAAGCTTCAGAAATTCTAATTACAAATACCAGTACCAGGACTTGTTCTCAAATACTGATCTTGAGAAAATATTTACATTTACTTCGTTAAGCATCAAACTATTTGAGCAGTACTTCCAAGTACCTGATCAGTTCTTGAATCGATGCAAACGTTACACAATCGGGTTGAAACTATTGGCGACCTAGTACTTGAAGTATTGGTCAAGGATTTGAAGTATTGTGGTAAATATTTACTTGATAGTTGGTTGGGGAGTTGTACTCGAATATTTAAAAAATACTGGTACATACTTGTATAAATTCAAGTAGGTACCATTTCCAAGGTACTGAAGTACAAATGTCAGTATTTTACTTGAGCAGAACTTAAATTTGAAATAAAAAACAGAAAAACGTTCCTACTATAATTTTTTGTCATAAATGTTTGAATGAATGTTTTCGGACATGTGGCCAATAGGTCCAATATTTTCTCGCTCCTCGCAGTTAATCAGGCTGTATTTCGGCAATAACGCGTCGAACTTTGGCCTCCAAGTGCTCATCATCAACACTACGCGCGCCGCAAATCAGCATTCACTTGTTCTGTGCGCATTGTACGAAGTTTCTCGAATGATGGACGATTACATTTTTGAACAACAAAGTCATTAATAAATTCAATACCACATAAGAGATCTGCGCAAAATCGATTGAGTAATTTAATTTGATGTTAATAACAAGCTGCCTCCATACTGTACCGACAACGACAACATTGTTTATTTATATTTTGACCAGTCCACATATTCTTATATTGCACCTAGTGTGTCAGTCATTTGTATTGAAAATAATTTCAGAATAATTTTTATACATTATTTTCATCTTGAGTGAGGATGATGCTATTTTCGTCATCTGACTAAGCCCCAGTTATAGCTTTCATTGAAATACATCATTGGAACAAATCAGTGGAATGCTGACTTCATTTTTTTGACAAGCCAGTTTTAGCAATCATTAAAAAATTGGTCTCAGTAAAAGATCCTGTCATTGGCTGATTGCAACCAAATATGTGCAGTTGAGGTTAGAGTTGATCATTGAAAGGAAAACTGAAATTTGATAACAGAAAGAGAATCGAAGAGATTCAGTGAAACGATTGTGTTCCATAGAAACGAAAATCAGCTGTTCATTGAAATTGATTTCTGTCAGTGAAATGAAAGAAGTGGAGTTTAAAAAAATGTTTAAATCATAATTTTGTATTTTATTGAGTAAAAAAATTCTACTACTCATTACCTTCATTTTGGTAGGTATAAATTAAAGCCATTGTAGTTTGTTTTTTGGTCCGCTCATCTGAATGGGTTCACTGTTTTTCGTAACTAATGAAAGAGCATTATTTTGCCCTTAGTTTGGGAGAAAAAAATTTCTCTTTAAGCTTACCGTTATTCTCACACGCTTGCTAACTAACTAACGTTTTTTTTTGGCTCATCTGAATAGGTTCAAAAGCAAAAAATGGAAGAAAAAAGAAAAATAACTGTAATTAAATGATTTATTTTGCCCAATAAATAGGTAGGGACATAATAATTTATATTAATTATGTGTATAGCCACTTTTTTTAAAAATTGTTTCGAAAATTGGATTTGGAATGGAGTCATGCAGTTTTTCTAGATATTGCAGCGAAATCTCTGCCACGCTTTCTTAATTTCCTCGATTAAGGACAACTTGTCTTCATATTGTCTCTCTGACTCATACACCTTACGGGAAAGAAGTCTCCAAACATTTTCAATTATGTTAAGGTCAGGTGAGTATAGAGGCCATACCAATACCTCTACATTTTGCTTCTCGATCCATTGTTTTACCGACCTCGCTGTATGGATAGGGGCATTATGCTGCTGGAATGGCAATGGTATTGGTTCTAAAAGGTTAGAGATTTGCGGGAAGACATTTTCCAGCACACCTTTGTACACATAGACATTGATTCGCGATGTAAGAAATTGCAGCTCAAAAGTTCCATAATATTAAATTGCTCCCCACACCATGACACTGCCTTCACAGCTATGCAGACGCCTTATATAATGTTCTTCTTTACAAAGGTCATGAAAGTAACAGATGTAGCCATCTGGGCCCTCTAAGTTGTATTTTTTTCATCTGAAAATATAACTCGGCTCCACTGCGATTTTTACGACATGTATTTTTTGCAAAATTGGAGACGAATTTCTTTTCGTTTTTCCTTCAAACGTGTTTTTTCGGTATTTTTCTCCTTTTTAAATGTTTAGTACTCTTAATACCGCGTTCCACCGTCGACAAACTACACTTAACACCAGTTTTGAGTCTAATTTTTGACTCGAAATCATGCGAATTAGAAGCAGCTGTTATGATTGCGGGTCTATTGGTCATTAATTTGGCATTTTAAGTTCCAACTTTTATATTTTTCCCGTAGTTTTCGATGTTCCGCAAATATTTACCGATTAAATTTTGGCTTCTTTCATTTTTTTTTACCATTTTTCTTTGGCTTAGCCCTAATTCACGAAATGTTTTTATTTTGCCTTTCTCTTCGCGTTTAAAAATTTTCCGCGACCCATTTTCCTTGTTAAATGGTTTAAAACAATTCGATTTACCAAAAAACTTAACTTTCAGTACACATCACCCGCGCACATCAATTAAAAATGATTTTTTTTCTTTTGAACCCATTCAGATGAGCCAAAAAAAACGTTAGTTTTTCTTAATGAATTAAGTTTAGCAAGCGTGTGAGAATAACGGTAAGCTTAAAGAGAAATTTTTTTCTCCCAAACTAAGGGCAAAATAATGCTCTTTCATTACATACATAACAAAGACGTGTCATTGCCACATACATATATGCAGAGAGTCTTACAGTAAGTTACGAAAAACAGTGAACCTATTCAGATGAGCGGCAGTGTATAACTGGGGTCTAATTCATCTCACAAACAAAACTAATGTGATATCTGATAGATATACTGATGAAAGCATTCAGACTAGAAGATTATTGTTCAGTCGACACAACTTCGTTGATTTCTATCCATTTAAATGGGGTTTGGTTCGGGTCATCAAAAGTTGATTGGCACTGTTGTTCAGCACGTTCACACTTATTCAAAATTATTGATCAGCAGTTTGGACTTACACGAATCCACATAGCCGAATATAATTTATTTTACCTTCCTATTAGACCGTTTTTTTATTTTAATAAATCCTTTTACGTTAAAACAATCTCTGTTAAACTGTCTAGTTTAGTTTAGACTTCTCTAGCATAATGTTTGATTAAGTTCTCAATTTCAAATTTTCAACTAAAAAAAAAATATTGCATATGAATGTGTTTCTAAATCATCTAAATAATACCATTCTAGGCGACGCTGGCTCCACTGTTTCGTATGCAAGAATCAAACCCGATGTTTCGGTTAAATAATCTTGAGCCAGGAAGAGAATACCAATTCCTAGTCTACGCTGTAAATGCCAAAGGAAGAAGTGAGCCTCCAGTAGTTATCGAAAGAGTTCGAGTTGCTGCACAATTGGGACCATACGGTAAGTAAGCTCAATTATAAAAACATAATTTTTGTAAACCATACCACAGTTTATCCAACTATAGTTTTCGTGTGAATATTGTATTTTTCTTTTCATAAAAATAATTTTTTTCGGTCTAGACAAGGTGTCAAGGAAATAAATACCAACACACAGAATAAAAAAGAATAAATAAACCTAATAGGTCTGCAAGGACATTCGTCTTTTTTTCCGGACATAAAAGCACAAATTGGCTCATATTTGCTCAGGGCCACACTTAATAAATGAATCATTTTTGTCCTTACCTTTGTTATACGAGTACATGTTGGCTACATTTCGTGAATCAATTTGAAATCAATTAAGAAACCTTCTTAAGATGTGTGTTTTTTTTTATAAATTTCAATTAAGGCAAACAAAAAATAAATGGGAAGAAAACATTTTCCATTTCACTTTGTATGAGTATGTTCAACAAAAGCTTTTTGTGTTGCCAAAATCTCAAGCAAATTAAAGAGCAAAAGAAAAATACCCATTTTGGGAATTATTTATCTAATTTTTTCCACTGAAAATCACATAACCAGCCTCGGCAGTCTCGGGGGAATACTGCGAGATGGAATATAGAAGACAGGAGGGTTGCTCGAGAGGAGCAGATGTGTTTCTTCAGCTTTATTGAAAACAATTTCAGGTGGATGGAAGTTATAGGGCTAAAGAAATTATACCTAAATACGTGCACATGCTAACCGAACGATGAACAGTGTGTGCCTGTTCAACACAACAATATTTCACCTTCCCTAGAAGGCGCCCATACACCAATCCACAGTAGAGCAAACAGAAAAAGTGCCAAGTTGGCCAGGATGTTATTTATGTCTTCACCCCCATTAGATTCGATACAAAATGGTAAATGGCTAAAGAAAAGCAAAGAAGCTGTTCCGAGGAACTCCAAACTTGTTATTTCCACACTGGAAGGTACATACCCTAACTCTGCAAAGATATCCTTGTGAGTTTAGGGACTTGAAGTTCGAAAACGTGCCATTAGACTCAAACTCGACTGCAGCAATTGGTATAATGCTAATTCCAATCTTTCCTTCACCCAATTTGCTCATAGCTATTCAGATTTTATTAGAATTTCATTCCAACAATTTTTTCCGTCCTGCCTTACTCATTTTTCCTGTTTAATTTCAGATGAAACAATCCTATCCGTGGATCCGACCCCAGCTGAAACAACACATCAGGGCAATGAGAAGCAATCAACTCTGCTTATACTGGCTGCCGTGGTAGCGATAGGCGCCGTTATAGTTACGTCAATTATAGTTGCTGGAATTGTAGTCGTTTGCAAACACCGGCCGAGACCACCTGAGCCCCAGGATGTCCGAAAGAGTATGAGGTGCGTTGCATGAAACACAAAATAAATAACCCCCAAAGGTTTGCAGGTAGAGAGTGGTACATTATGGTGGAAGCCTTGGAGATTCGCATGCCGAGATGGTTCTCCGCTGATTAACTGGGATGCTGAATTTCATTAAGTTATACGTCGCGCCGACCGTACCTGCCTTTCATCAACCCCCGTAGCCTGCAGTTAATCTCCAATATTAAAACCCAAACAAAGTGCCTACATAGAAGTTGCCATTTTGTCGGTCGGTACTCTCGTATCGAAAGAAAGTAGGCAATTTGCTTTCGAAAACAATTCTTTTTTGTTTTTAATTCTGTTTTGAAGGATATGCCTGTCAAGATTTTTATGTCCTTTTCTCCAAAGTCACATTTCAGTGGAAAAAGGTATACAAAATGGGGAGAGGACTTATGTACATTATTTGTTTTCATTCAACTTGTTAAAAGTTTATCCTGTGATTGAAATTTATATCTACGAGTCCTTGCTTTAAATTTGTCTTTCCCTCTCCTTCTCCAT
This sequence comes from Chrysotoxum bicinctum, assembly GCA_911387755.1. NCBI lineage: Eukaryota > Metazoa > Arthropoda > Insecta > Diptera > Syrphidae > Chrysotoxum > Chrysotoxum bicinctum. The sequence goes on from OU426988.1 coordinate 265,010,413, forward strand.
CAACTGTATATGTATACCTACATAGACTTGTGTCTTTGAGTTACAAAAATGGTTTCTTTTCTTAGCAGCTGTACTTGGCTTATGTCATCCGTTGTCCTTATCGTCCTTTGTCCAACGTCGCCAGCATATACAAAAATTCCTGGGATGGCCAGTCGCTTGCCTAACTTGCCATTTCATAAGTGGTATGTAGTAGATTTGTGTGCCCCTTTTCTTTGTATTATACCTAAAAATAACTTGTAAACTTTGGCTAATAAACATGGATAAAACATTCGCATAAATTGTGACTACTTTGCAACTTGCTCTGCTTGCTACATCTATACGTTATACAATTTGAATAAATGAAGTTTGTCTGCTACTTCGAGGATAATACAAAAAGGTACCCGATTTCGTCCAACAGCATATCCGTCCCGTCCAGGACGACCTTTTAACGGACACTCATTTTAATAATAAAAAAAAAAAAAAGAAATCTTCTACTTAAAATACTTAAAACTACAAATGATGCAAGATTATAATGCCCATTTCTCATCAGTAACGGAAGTGAACATTTGTATAAATTGTTCATTTTGTTTTCTTGAATATATTGTGAAAGGTTTAATTATGTGATTATATGCAAATACGGGCCTTACGATGCTATTTAAGCTCATGTTTATTTATACAAAGTGGGCCAAATGTAAGAGCTACCAATATTTAACACGTGTTACTCTTGTATTAATCAGACGGGTGTTCTATTACATTACGGATTTTTTCTGTTTGCAGGCTTCGTATTTTTCCTTCAGCTGTCCAATAGTCTCTGGTTTATTAACATAACTTTGGTCTTTTAAACATCTACACTTCAACACACAAAAAATCGAGCACAGTAATATTTAGATAACGAAGTGGCCAAGGAAAATCCGAATTTCTACAAATCAAACTTTCGCCAAAAATGTCATCCAGCAGGTCCATATAGTTTGCCTATTAATGTGCACAGTCGCTTCATCTTGTTAGAATCACAAATATGGATGCTGTTTCGCTATTGGCCACAAAAGTTGTCGATCGTTGTTCTGTAATGGACTTTTGACACGATGGGCAATCCCGAAGGCCTACTATGATGGTTCATAGTATAGGTACGTTGTCGGATGGCCTGGGATGGCGTTGATTTCGGTTTTTGTCCGCACAGAAAAAGATAGTGGGAAAGGTGAGGTAAATTGTGCCTTAAACGAGTAACAAATAAAGGGTTTTTCAACAGGGACGCTACAAAAGTAGAGCGACAGGGACAGCAAACGACACCATATTTCTTGCCGCTCTTTTGACATTTCTCTTCAGTGAGGTTTGCCATTTCATGATGGAAAGATATACGAGCCAACAACGAGTCGAAATTATTAAAATTTACTACCGAAATTCGTAGTCAGTGGCCTCAACGCTACGTCCAATTTGTGGTCGTGATAATCGTCCTAGCAGATCAACAATTGAGCGTTTAGTGGAAAAATTTGAATCCACAGGCACAGTACAAAATGTTCCCGTACCAGTGAGACAAAGAAGTTCCCGTAGTGTCGAGAATATTGCTGCCGCTGAGGCTTCAGTTGCAGAAAGCCCAAATGTGTCTCACACGTCGTTCTCAAATGTTGGGCATCTCTGTGACATCGTTGTGGTGAAATTTACGAAAAGATCTTGGCTTACATCCTTACAAGAATAAATTAACGCAAGAACTGAAGCCGCTTGACCACCAGAAGCGTTGTATGTTCGTGAAATGGGCTGAGCAACAACTTGAAAATGATTCGGATTTTCATCGAAAAATCATCTTCAGCGATGAGGCTCATTTCTGGCTGAATGGCTTCGTCAATAAACAAAATATGCGGTATTGGTCAGGCAGCAATCCACACGTACTCCATAAGTCATCATTGCATCCCAAAAAATTACGGTTTGGTGTGGTTTATGGGCCGGTGGCGTCATTGGGCCGTACTTCTTCCGCGATGATCAAGACCGGCACGTTACTGTGAATGGGGATCGCTACCGTTCAATGACAACCGAATATTTTTGGCCCCAATTGGATGATATGGACTTGGAGGACATATAGTTCCAACAGGATGGCGCCACTAGCCACACAGCGAATGTCACAATCAATTTATTGGAAACCAAGTTTGGAGAACGTGTTATCTCACGAAATGGTCCAGTCGCTTGGCCGCCTCGGTCGTGCGATTTGACGCCGTTAGACTGTTTCCTGTGGGGCTACGTCAAGTCTATGGTCTATGCCAACAAGCCAGCGACGATTGATGAATTTCGTACGAATATCGAATGTGAAATTGCAGCAGTATCGGCCGATTTATGCTTGAAAACCGTCAAAAATTAGGTTCAGCGTCTGGACTTCTGAAAGCGTGCCCGTGGTGTCCATGCAAAAGAAATCGAGTTCCATACATAATGGCATCGAACGTACTTTCACAGGAATAAAGAATTTCATTGATATCCAAAACCGTTTTTGTTTTATTTAAAAAACTTTTGTAGCGCTCTTATTGAAAAACCCGATAATTACCGAAATAGAAGATTAAAAAGCCAAAAATATTTAGAAAACACAGGAATTTAAAGGAATTTGTGGAGAATCATGGAGAATCAAGGCCTTATATGATTTAAACCTCTCAGCCTTTCATGTGCGTGAGTTGTCTTCAGAAATGGAGGGTACCTACAAATGTCTACCTAGTACGAACGGCTTTTAATGGTAGGCCATGCTCTTGGAGTATTTGTCACTTTCTCGTAAGAGGTGGATACCTTAATTATGATTATTTTGTTTTATGTCGCATCTGATGGTAATCCCAACCCTCCCCTTCCACGTGACAGCCATGGAAATTTCGATAGATAAACAGCCATAAGTGTAGTACCAATCCATAGCAACGTCCTATACCGTTTCCTTGGTAAACCCTCATATACTCTTTTGCAGATAATCTCTTAAGTTGTGGTTTTTAAAAATCAACAAAAATTAACTGGAATTTAAATATTACTTGAACACATAGAGCAGCCATTTAAGTTAAGTTATCATAAGGCTGAATGAGCTTTCGCAATTTTCAGCTTTATTGAACTGATTAAAGCATTGATTTGCAAACAATGCCAACTCCAGTCCACCTCACATTACAATAAAATTTTAATTGCTAAATTAAAAGCAAAAACGTAAACCTCAGCAGTTAAAATAAAAAATAAAAAAAAACTTAGAATCCATTCAAACAACGCAACGGTTCAATTAAATCAATGAATTGCCTCACTTAAACAAATTGAAAAGTACTTACTTCTTGTTGCATCCATGCGAAATCAAGTCACTATGGCTTTGGCTTATTTGAACCTACTTGCAACTGCAAAATGATAAAAATGTGAATGCAATTCTCCCTCTCTCTGTTGGTAGTAAGCTATGATAAAAATGAAAATAAAAAAAAAATAAAAAAATAAGGGAAGGTAAGTGGAAAATATCTGGAAATCGTTAGTGCTGCTGGTTTCATAAACAAGAACTTTCTGCATTATTTTGTTGCACAGAAGTTTGACCCCATTCGCCATAGAACAACTTTCCTGTAGGTTCACTCGCAAAGTAGCTAAACCTCCGCCCTGCTCCATCCCTGGGGGCACAAAGCAGTAAAACAGAGAAACCTTAATCTAGGTGAATGTACTTTAGATTTTTTTGAATAAAGTGTTAAGTAAAAAAGGGGCAAAGAGATTTTTGCTCTGCATCCCTGGGGAGAAGTTTAATTCATAGATGCTTGAATGTGGTGCAAAAGTAGAATTTTGAATTGTGAAGAACAGTTTTTTTATTTTTTTTTAACAAAGAGTGTATCAAAATTCATTTGTTTATCTTTTCATACAAAAAAATATCTCTAAAGCGATGGATACCTGTTGCAGAAATGCACTTGACAAGTCCTCAAATGCTAATTTGAGAGAATGGATCACTTTTTTGTATTTCATAGAATTTGGAAAAAGTCTAACATCTCTTCTCTGTGAGTTTTAAACGGTGTGAAAAAACACTTGGTTTGTAACTAACTGCAATACTGTATCAAAGCAAAGCAGTAATTTACTGTAGTGCCCTACGCCAGACGTTGTACTGCCATCTACTCGTATGTAAAACGAAGACCAAATTTCATATGGAGCGCCTTTTATCGTTTGGCGTTATTGCTTGTGCAGTGGGTCGCTAAACTAGCTTTTAGTGTGCATGTGTTAAAATAGAAAAAATCGAATAATAGGTATACAAAAACAAATTAGAGGGGAGTAGGTAGGTACAAATGGCGGCCTCGAGCAGCTATGTTCGTGATCCAATCGATCTAAATAGCCCGTAATAGAAGTCTCCAAAGTTCATCTCAGAGCCATTTGATCATGTTAAGAAAAGAGATCAAATCTTTGATTTTCAGTTCAGATAGGGCTCTCAGTCTGGTCAGATTAGGACATTTTTCTTTTCCTGCTGAGCCCCACAGCTACCACATGCAGTATCGTAAGGAATACTCCGCTTCGCTGCATGTTCCCCTATGGACCAGAGTTGAAACTACCTTGGATATGCATTGCCTGGGTCATTTGATCGTGACTTATTATGGGTGGGCCACATCTTCCTAGATAGAATAAAGTAGGTTGAACTGCTCCACAAACTGTTGGATTCTGAGAGAAAAGTTGAGAAGATGTTTCCCTTCATAACACCGACGCTTTTCGCAAGTGAGCTTTGAAGGGCTGATTCATGCCTGGCCAACTTGCCAGCCCATTCATTTCCCTTTTTACTTGCGACTTATAGGTACTACTCGTATAAGGCAAGTTATGCATTCGTAAAAAAAATCGAACTCGAGATTTTGATCAAAGTTTACATTACGATGATAGCGAAGACTAAAAAAGTGGGTCTCGCAATTCTGTCTGTCTGTTTGCCTATACAGGCTAAATAGCTCGGCCGATTTTATTTAAACTTGGTAGATATCATTTTTAATTTTTTCCCCCCACACGCTTTTTTCTTTTTTTTTTAAGACCAAAAATAACGGTACCTGCCATACGAATTTTTTTTCGAAATTTTATAAATATTTTTTTTTTCTCAAAAACTGTTGGACAGATTTTAAAAATAAAAATACAAAAAAATTTCATTTAATGAAAACTAGGTATTGGTTGAAAAAACTTTTCCGAAAGATGGTTATTGAGGGTACCCCCCATGGAACCATTTTTTTTGTTTTCGATTTTCTCAAAAACGGTACAACCGATTTTAATAATTTTTTTTTTACTAAAGCTTTCCAAAAAATTTTTTTTTGGATTTTTTAAAAAAAAACTTCAAAATTTTTGTTTCAAAACTCAAAATTTCGAGAACCCCATGCTAGATTTGTTTTAAACTTTATAAATAAAAGTTTCTCAATATAATCTACAAGATGTGATAAAAAAAATTTATTTTACCTAGAAATAAAGGTACCTACCATACAAATGCTAAAAATTAAAAAAAATAGTTTTCAAAAATCGTATTTTTCTCGAAAACGGCGCCTAGAATTTTGATAAAATTTTTTTTCTTTCAATTAATTTTTACGATCTTAAATTTAATAAAAAAAATTTTGAAATAAAGATATTACAGCTTGTACCTACCATAAAACCATTTTTTCGAATTTTGAATTTCTCATTATCCACGTAACAGATTTTAATGAAATTTTTTATAAAAAAGCTTCTAAAAAGTCTAAAACACATTGCATTTCAAAACTTTAAAATAAATATTTTTTGAATTTAAAAAAAAAAAAAATCTATTTTTTCTTTTTTTTTTGAAAATTCGATATCCCAAAAACGGCTCAATATTTTTTTTTTGTAAATTTAATTTTTATTCGAACAATAATAAAAACTTTAAACTGGCCTACCAAAATTTTTTCTTAAAAATCTTTTAAAAAGTTTGTACATATATAAAAACTTTTTTTTAAGAAACCACTACAACGCCTTATAATTTTTGTTCCAGCATAAATTCATATTTGGATAGCATTCTGTTTTTGTCTCTTACTACTAAAAGAATTTAAAAATTAATTTTATCCTTATAAATAGTTTTCTCTAATAACATTTGTTTTTGAAATTCCTAGTCTATTACATAGGAGCAAGTTCGTGCGACCCAGTCGTGCATTTTATTTCACTATGAACCGGAACGCAGTTAAGAGTGATGTTGAAGTTTAAAAGTTCAGGCTCGCAAGCTCGCAATTTGGATGATAAACAAGCCAAATCAATGACTTCAACAAACGTCTGGTTGTCTGTAAAATAGCCGTACTCTGGTTTTGATTTGGATCTAGTTTAAGTATTTTTCATGCTTCAGGTAGACGAAAAGACTTTAGACATTTAATAACTTGAAGTCTGCCATCACAACATTATCTTCCCAATGCCATAAGACTTTAAAATCCTTTGATGCCGACAGTATAGGAGCGCAGCTGGGATCAGGTTTGGTATATTGCTGTGTCGCCCTACGGTTTGGCAAACCAACAATGAATTCTTTTAATCTGATAGTAAATATTGAATTTATGCACTGAAAGACAAGGAAATAGTTGGTCCTTGAGTACAGGTACAGTGAAGGGTGGTGTTTTGGTATATTAGTAAACAGCTTCCACTGTTGATTACTTTCCTGAAAGTCATTTCCTTGGTTTCAATAATTACAAAGGTAAACCAAAACACCGCCCTGAGGTGTGCCTCTACCCACGTGTTTGGTTGAGCTTGTATTACCTAATGTAGCTTCAATCCTTCTATCGCTGAGCATGGAAATTATCCATTCTGTGATACAGTCCTCTGCACCGAAGCGAACGTGCGATTCTTGAATGGATTCGGTTAGGATGTCGTTGAAAGCTCATTCTATGTCCAAGAAGGTAGCAAGACTATATTCTATTGAAGTGGAAACAAATTCATAAACAACATACAAGAAAATTTGAATTATATATTAAAATCCAAAAATATTTTATTTAATGTGCAATATTTTTAAACTTTTTCAAAGCTTTTATATTAAAAATGTAATTTAATTTTTAACAGCCTTTGTATTATTGTTTTTTTTTAATTTGAATTTAAATCTGTAATGCCGATGATGGCAAAATCTGAAATTAAAAAACCAAATTCTAGGTAGATCTTCATTTAAAACTATCCTACATTGAATTTTTGGAGCAGTTTTCGACAAAAATAAGACTTTCGAAAAGGCTTTTTTAACACTTGTAAGAAAATTATGACATTTTTAGGTTGTTCGAAAAATGCGCTGACCCAAGTTTCGATCGTTGGCGTTTAGCCCTTTTTCCAAAGGACTGCAGTATGTGTATCTAAAGACCTTGAAATAATAAACATTGAAATGTGTATCCATTACTTTTACTAAAGATTTTTATAAAAGTCGATGAGATGCTTAGCATAAATACCTTCATGGTTCGAAAGTTGCCTTTTTTGTAATTAATGTTTAATGCTCAAGCTCACCTGCTACCATACACATTTTAGGGATTAAGGGATAACTCATTTTAATTTAATATTATGCAACGAATTTTAATCTTCAGGAACAAAATTGTATGTGTTTTCTGTTGTGTACATACATATATTTAAAAAATACTTTTAAAATGTTACATTGACATGGTGATGTTGAAAAACAAAAAAAAAATATTTAAATAAAAAAAAACTCTCGAACTAATGAAAAATCTCTTTTTAATTCCTCGAGGGACACAAAGTCCCTTAAAACAAGATAAAATGGGTTAGTGAGGCAAAATGTGGTCTTATTGCGAAACCATTGGGGAAAAAATTACGTTTACACATTAATATATGAATATAATGTACCTCTATTTCTATGTGTTAAGACATAAACGTAATAACTTTGGGTTTTTTGACGTGGCACCAGAACTATTCCCAATTGGGATGTTGCTAAGAAGAATTTAATGGGGTTAACAGTTTTTGCAAAAGTCAATTTTTTGTGCTCCTGTTAATCTGTGAGTATTAATAATTTTAATTATATTTTCATTTCAGACCCGCCCGAACGGATGTGCCCTCGATGTACATAGAAGAAGACGAATTTAATGACGAAGAAAACCCCAGACCTGCGGACATAAGGCACAGTAGAGTTGTCGGACCGAGGAGCAGCACCAGTAGTCATCACTATGTCTCCGATGGATTTATCCAATATCCACAACCAAGTCTGAACGGTATTCCATTAGCCTTATACAATAAATTATAGCATAAAAGTAGTTAGCTAACCATGGAGCCTTGAGTGTTAGCTTTAAATTCTATGCGACTGCAAACCAGTAGATACTCGCATTAATGCTTTGCAGTACAAATTACTGTTCACATGCATACACACATATGTATATATCTCCTTTTTTATTATCTAATTTTTTCACTCGTATGTAGTATAGTTTAATCATACCCGTCGTAGAACGTAGATTGTAGATTTATTTCTTCTTTTTCATGCACATAAACCTTTAGATTAGAGAGTATAGATACTAAAAATGTGTAGAGTTTTTTGCGCTGCATCGGATGTTGCGTTGGATAAACACACACATACACTTGCATAACAAGATGAAACCATATCACCTGGCCTGCATACGAGTACAGCAGCGACTGGTGGTAGTGATTTCAATTATTCTTCATGGCAGGTGCTTGATTTTTAATTTAGTTTTTTTTTTCTTTTATGATATATATTTCATAATGAAGTATCTAATAAGTTTGGTTCGTAATTAAGAATGTTCACAGTATATGCTGCTTGTTAGAATATGGTTGCTTTATCTATGTGTTCGAAATTAATTTACGTTCTTGCAATGAACACTGATCCTTATAAAAGTTCTTTTTATTTATTTTTCTGATTGTTAGACAGAAAGCTAAACTCACAAATAAGTTAAGTTGAGTAAACCTAATTAGATCTGTCCACGGGAATACGGACTTTTCTAGCTCTTTTTTTTGAAGTAAAACTTCTTTTCCGGCGTTGGGGGTAAAAAATTTTCTATGGAGCTGTCAGTGACATGTCAAAACGCTAAAACGCCATGGTTCTTACAATTATTGTTCGAAGTTTGTTAGAGGTTATTTAAAACACTTTAAAATCACCTTTTATTGCCGAAATAGAATGTTCTTTTAATGGCACAACAACTAACCTACACAACATTAAAAAATTAAATAATAAAAGCTTTTTTTCAACGAATTATGTGTCCGAACAATTTCTCGATCGAAAACCACTTTCTTTTGTACAAAAAACACAAACAAATAAATATTTTTTATAGTTTTATTTATTCAAAGCATAAAACACTTTAACCTAAACAATACTGAATACTTAAGTATATACTATTTAAATTAAAAAATAATCACTATTATTTACAAAATACTTAAATCGAAATATAAAAAAACACTTGTTTAGTGCTTTCTGTTGTCAAATATAAACTAGCATTGCCATATGCGAAGAATTTTAAATTCTGTGTCAAAATTAAATTAGCATTGCCTACAATTTAAAAATCCTTGGGCTCCAACACAATGAATGAGATAAGAAAAAAGAGATGTAGCGTGATGAAACATCGTCGTTATTGTAAATCAGTTTCAAACTATGAAAGCAGACGAGGCAGGAAATACGTAATTAAGTATTTCTTGTAGTCACTTTAAATTAAAATAATTAATGAAGTAAGAACATTCGAGCACATTCAATTTTTAGTTTCACATCTGTTGGTTGTTGAGATGAAACATATGGGCTTATGTTTTATTTTACTATATATTTATTATATTTCATTTTATCAATCAAACAGTTCCGAAAATAAAAATTGAATTTACGCTTCAGGCCTAAGGAATTGCGGAACGATATTATAACAACGAAAAAGTGACAGTGAATCATGTCTCGCTCTCGTTTCGTGTTCTCTTCACATTACGAATCGGAAGAATCGAACATATTCAGTGGAACGATTGTGTTCCATATTAAAGAAACGAAAATCAGCTGTTCATTGAAATTGGTTTCTATCAGTGAAATAATAAAAGTGGATTTAAAAGAAAGTTCAAATCAAAATTTTGTATTTTATAGAGTAAAAAAATTCTACTATTCATTAGCTTCATTTTGGTATCAATTAAAGCCATTGCAGTTTGTTTATTCGCCTTAAAAGTTGTAATGAAAATTTTCAATGATGCATTTCAATCATAGCTATACTGGAGCCTTATAAAAACTTTTATCTGTCGTTTTCAATTGTATTTCAATGTCAAAATCTGACAAATTTAAGCGATGATCAAAATTAACTAAGAAACGGCTAGTATTGTATTAGTGTCCTTTCACGATTTAATGATGTGCACCCAGCTTAGTAATCATGTGCGTTAAAAAAGCGCCATCTCTGCGTCATAAAGAGAGCCATCTGTTCGTCAAAAAAGCGGCATCTTTGCGTCAAAAAGAGCGCCATCCATTTTGCTCAACTTTAGTAACAAGCAAGTTATACATGATTTTCTTAATAAATTCAAGAAATTGGCAGATAGACCAAAGTGGTCATTTCAAAACTAATTGCATCATTTCTATTATTGAATCAGTTTTGAGTTCCAATTTAAACCTCCTATCATTTTCAATTCGAAGAAATATCTATTTAAAAAAAATGTATTTGGAAGTGGTTTTGACATCTTGCAATTTACAAGACTATAGTAAAACTAGATTTTTTTTATATTTCCGAAAAGCACAGGAATCGTGCAGAGTCTTTGCTTTTGGTAAAAGAAGTTTTACTTCAAGTGCGCGTACGTCAGTACACACACATTTTTTTTTTCTTAGTAGAAATTCATCTGCACCAAATCGTGGTCGTCAATGGGTTTGAAAAGTAAAGCTCCTAACTGTCTATTTTAGCACATCCTCTATTATTTGTTTGGATTTGGGGGTTCATTTAACTTGGTAAGTTAAACAGGGTAGAGTTTGTTTGTTGGGGATGATAGGTATGCCACGAAACTGTTATCGATGATAATAAAATTTAATATTCACATGCTTAGGTTCAGTAATTCTGGTCGAAGAAAAAGCAAAAACAGTATTTAGTTCTACTTAAAAAAATACTTTTTTACTTCTTTGTACATTACTCTCCATTTTTAGCCAAAACTGGCTGTGCAGTGCGTACAGAAAAATTCATTAAGAATACACGGACTTTTCAGATTCCCCACAATTTTATGGATTTCTATTTTCGAAATTTACGTGAAAACTAATGGCTATAAAAGAGTGTTGGGTGGGTAGAGCCGTGCCAAGCGTTCATTTTGAAAAATCGAATCAATCATTGATTGATTGGTTGGGGGATTCGATCTTTTAAATTAACCGTTCATTTAATCGAAATCATTTTGTATCCAGCAGTTTCGTTCCGAACGAAATAAAGAAAGACCGACACGAAATGTTTTGAATCGTTCATTCAACTAAAATATTTTTTTCCAATCGTTTTGTTCTGACCGAGATCGAAACAATGTGAAAATGAAAGAAAGTTTGCATTTTTTCGACTTCTTTCACGCCATCTTCAATTGTATAAATGAATAATATATCTACATACTTTCTGTTTCATTTCAATTCCTATTTGGTATTGTGAAATAATTGAGAACAAGTTGAATGAACGAAACATAACTTTTGTTCGTTCACTTTATGTTCCATGGTTTCAGTGGCAAGAGCTTGATATTAGGATTGATTGATTTGGTCTACTGTGATTGCAATCAATAAATCTTTTTGGTGAACGGGTCACAAAGACCGAATCAATCGCGATTGACAACAGCACAATTTGATATTGAAGTTGGCGGACTACAATACATCTCGCATCAAAAAAGAAGTTCTTCTTAGCAGGTTCATGATGTGGGTTAATCTTCGAGCAGATAGAATTCTGGCATTATGGCAGACAGGTTTCGGGTGGGGTGTTTGTAATACAAATGCTCGGGCAGGATGCGCCGAAGTAGACCTAACTATGTTAATAATCATTAAATCTAAATATCCCCATAAAAAAGGGCTGAATCTGGTGAAAAAGGTGACCCAAGGAAATTCGATCTTTTTAAAATCAAACGTTAGCCAAAAATTTCACGCAGCAGGTCCATGGTTTGCCTAGCAGTGTGCGCTAGAAATGCCCAATCGACCGAAATAACGAAGAGTTGTGGCAGATGCATCAGTTGCAACACACTGCGGCATATCTTCCACGTTTCACGTTTTCGATGAGCCCCTTTTCCAGTACGGTAGACCACTGTACCCCATCCTAAAATCAGCTACTTAAAGTTCTGATTATGAAGCCTTAAAATATTGGCGATATTTTCGCATGAAAATTGATCGTTGAAAAAAATAAAAAGGTTGATAATTTTCAGTCTACCAAGAATTCAATTACATATAATAACCATCAAAAAAAGAAATAAATATAGAAAAATGGCTTGGGTCATTGACTTATTCTCAGCGTACACGTCTGCATGCCCAAATGGAATAATTCGAATATGCTTCAATTCTAGTAGAAATATTTATGAGATGTATTAACATCAACTAAATTCCCACTTTGGAGAGATGTCACTATCATTTACGAATACTGCCAAGTCCACTTACACTCAACCGAAAGCCTATCGTCCTTTCTCCTCAAGACCGTAGAAAAACTGAATAAAACCTGGCATAATCAAAATTTTAATTCACTTCAAAACTTTAAACTGGCAGTATTCCTAGACTTTCCTTCAATAAAGTTGAAACTTGAAAATGATGCAATTCGACAAACCCTGAACTCCATCAACGTCGTGTATGGTCGTGAAGAGGAACTCCACAAGGCTTCTCATTTTTACCAAATCTTAGCTAAATCAAGTCCGGGGTGGCACACGCCGATGGTATCGTATTAATTCATCATCATCATCATCGGCTCGACAACCGGGTTCCGGTCCTGGCCTCTTTCAACAAGTCTCTCCACCTATCCCGGTCTCTAGCCGACGCCATCCAGTTGCGCACCCCAAGGCTTCGGGCGTCCTGGTCTACGCCATCTCTCCAGCGCAAGCATGGTCTACCACGCTGTCGTCTACCATAGAATGTACCACAAAGAACTTTCCGAGCAGGTTCCTCTTCGCTCATGCGAGCTAGGTGCCCTGCCCACCGGAGTCTACCGAGATTAATTTTTGTCACGATATCTGCTTCAAGGTAGATTGCGTACAGTTCATGATTGTACCGTCTCCGGAATCGTCCTTCCTCACATACGGGGCCAACAATTCTCCTTAAGACTTTTCTCTCGAACGCAGCTAAGAGGTCGGAGTGCCTTTTGCTAAGCACCCAAGTCTCGGATCCATATGTGAGTACTGGCAGGACCATGGTCCTGTACAGCAGTAGTTTTGAAGTTATGGTGAGATTTCTGGATTTGAAGAGCTTTGACAGACTATAGTAGGCTCTGTTGGATTTGAGAAGCCGCCCGCGTATTTCTTCTTCTATATTGTTATCGGCTGCTACTATTGACCCAAGGTATTTAAAGGATTGCACCACTTCAAATTCGTGCTCCGCAACCTTGATTGTTTGACCAACTGTTCCTCTCGCATTCGACGCCACCATGTACTTTGTTTTACCTTCACTAATGTGCAGCCCCAGATTTTGTGCCGCCTGCTCGATCTGGATGAAGGAATCGTGTACAGCTTGTTCGGTTCTTCCGATGATGTCGATGTCGTCTGCGTAAGCTAGTAACTGGCTGGACCTGTTGACGATGGTCCCTCTTGTTGCCGTGCCAGAGTCACGGATTGCTTTCTCCAACGCCAGGTTGAAGAGGAGGCAGGCCAAACCGTCCCCTTGTCGGAGTCCATTAAAGATGTTGATTGGTCTGGATAGCAATCCGGCTATTTTTACTTGGCTTGTTACGTTGGTCATGGTCAACCTACATAGTCGTGTCAATTTATTTGGGATGCCGAATTCTCTCATGGCTTTGTAAAGTTCTACCCTGGCTATGCTATCATAGGCGGCCTTAAAGTCTATAAACAGATGGTATGTTGGGATGTTAAATTCTAGACATTTTTCCATCGCCTGCCTAAGGGTAAATATCTGATCAGTTGTTGATTTGCCTGGAATGAAACCACACTGATATTGCCCGATGACGGTTTTAGCGTATGGGGTTATCCGGTCTTGTAGGATAGATACCTCTATAATTGCTGCACGTTGTGACATATCCCTTCTTATGTATGGGGCATATTAAACCTTTTCGCCAGTCTTCTGGCATTTCTTCCTGCTCCCATACGTGTACTATAATATCATGAATTGCTTGACGTAAGGCTGGCCCTCCGTGATGGAATAATTCGGCTGGTATGCCATCGGCTCCCGGGGCTTTGTTCTGTTTAAGCCGGCTTATAGCCTTCTCAACCTCTTCTATGCTTGGTGGCGGCAACATAGGGTATTCTTCTTGAAGTAGTGGAGCCTCCACTTCCGCAGTGAGCTGACCATTTAGCAATTCATTAAAGTATACTTCCCATCGCTCCAGTATGCTTTCAGGATCGGTGATCAGATTTCCCTCTCCGTCCTTGCAGTATGTGAAGCGTGGTGTGTACTGCGTCATATTTCGGACGGATTGGTAGAACTTCCGCGCCTGGTGCGGACCTAGCTCTCGGCTGTTTTCTATTTCACATATTAGGTTCTTCTCCCAGGCTGATTTCTTTTGTGTGTGAAGCGGTTTTTTTGTTCTTCTGAGCTCTTTATATTCCTCTTCGCGTGCCCGCGTTTTATGAGATTGTTGCATTGCTCGGTACGCAACATTCTTAGTTCAGTAGCTAGCTTGCATTCATCATCAAACCAGTCGTTCCGATTTTTACGACTGCTGCCTAAGATGGAGTTGGCGTGTCCACTTCTCATTTACGCCCAGCATTACTTACTCTCCCTAAATCAAGTGATTCAAGGGCGAGTCCTAACGCATTACCAAAGGTGTTACTGGTGTTTTCATTGCGCAGGGCAGCCGTGTTGATTCGAACCTGATCGGCGGATGCAATGTGTCTTCGCAAGGCAATCCGCCCTCGGAAAACCATACCAACAAGATAGTGATCCGAGTCGATATTGGCACCTCGGTACGTTCGTACCGTCATCAAGTTCGAGTAGTGGCGACGGTCTATCAACACGTGGTCTATTTGGTTACGAGTGACTCCATCAGGTGATACCCAGGTGGCTTTGTAGATATCTTTACGCGGGAACCTGGTACTCGCAACTACCATGTTTTTCGATGCTGCCAATTCTAAGACTCGAAGTCCATTGTCATTAGTGTTCTCATGCAAACTATGGGTGCCTGCGTAATGCCTGAATACCGGCTCCCGACCTATTTTTGCGTTCAAATCCCCAAGGATGATTTTAACATCATACCTTGGACAGGCATTGAGGGCCCTCTCGACTTGTTCGTAGTAAGTCTCTTTTTCTTCGTCTGAGGACTCCTCCGTAGGTCCGTGAACGTTAATGAGGCTGATGTTCGTAAATTTGCCTCGCACGCGAAGGGTGCATAGCCTTTCGCTTATAGCGTTAAAGCCAATGATAGTAGACTTCATTTTTTCGCTGACTAGGAAGCCTACTCCGAGCACATGGTGTTTTGTATGACAGCTGTAGTATATGTCATATTCTTTCTTCTGTAAAACACCATTCCCTGTCCATCTGATTTCTTGAAGAGCTGTTATGTCAGCTTTATATTTTGACAGGGCGTCGGCTAGCTGCTGAGCAGCTCGAGCTCTATAGAGCGATCGTACGTTCCATAAGAAAATTCGTAAATCGTTTTTCCTTTTTCTTTGTGTGGGTTGTCGTCGTGAGATCAGTCCGTTTCCGAGGCTTGTTGTCGTTCTCGAAATTCATTGAGTTTTACGGGACAGGGAATTAACCTGTCGCCAACCTGAGATGTATTAATATCAACTAAATTCCCACTGCCATGTCCACTTACACTGAACCGAAAGCTTATCGTCTTTTCTCTTCAAGACCCTAGAAAAACTGAATAAAACCCATATTCGCCTGAAGCTAAATGGTGGTGTCTTTTTGCATGTGAAGTGGTCGGCATAATAAAATATTCAGTTCACTTCCAAAAGTTAACACTGGCAGCATTCCTAGACTTTCTTTCAATAAAGTTGAGAAAGATTCAATTCGACAAACCCTTAATTCGATCAACGTTAATCTGGCATGCTTCAAAGTAGAGTAAATGCAAAACTGAGTAAGAGTAAGTTTTAAGTATGGTCGTGTAGAGAAGCTCCACAAGGTGCAGTTATATCTTCTCTGCTTTGGCTTCTCATCGATTACCAAATCTTAGCTAAATCAAGTCCGGGGTAGCGCACGCCGTTAATTGCCCTGGGGAAATTTGTCTCTTCCTTATGCGAGCTCGTACAAATGGCTCTTGGTAAACTTAGTAATTTCGCGAGAACCCGTTGACTTAACTTAAACCCACTGAATACAGAACTTGTGTTGTTTACAATAAAACGCAATATTGCCAACATGTCCCCACCAACCATCAACGGAATTCCGCTTTGGATTTCGGGAACTGGCAAATAACTTGGCGTTGTATCGTAAGCTAAGCTGGAAAGTAAATATCAAAAAAAGAGAGCCTCAATCGTTTTGTTTCTACACTTTGAATGTCAGCCTCAGCAGCATTCATGTTAAGCACACTCTGAAAATAAGGCTAATTTTAACGCGAGCATGCGTGGTCTGGTGGTTAGCCTTAGATAAGAAAACCAATAGAAAAACCATGACGAAAATTCAAATACTTGCGTGGCACATCCAGTGCTATTAGAACAACATCAACGGCAGCCATAGGTAAAGCGTGCTTAGAGACTTAAAAAGTATAATGATTTCAAGTGGGGGTACTACGGCTATAACTATAATGAATTTCACAAACATATAGACTTCCAAACAGACTACGTTTCAACTAGGTTTTAACCCAGTGTAAATGACAGGATCTCTCAACAAGGGAACTCTGTAATGAAATCCGGGTCAATAATACAGATCAAGTCTTTACAGACGGTTTCAAGGCGTACAAGGTGGTAGGTTCAGGCATCTACTCAAATCAATTAAGCTTATACATTTTTGCAGAAGCCGCCAGGCACCTGGTAGTAGTAAAAAGAAATATAGATACCTTCATAGACAGCCAGGCTGCAATTAAAGCCTTTTCCCAAATCTCTATTAAGTCGAAACTTATATATCGTTGCCTTTATGAACTGAGGTTTGTCAGTGCAACGAACATAGTTACACTCAGATAAGTCCCGGAACACCGTGATGTATACGGGGCAGATGTACTGGTCAAAAACGGGTCTACTCTTGATCCAATCCAAACCGATACCCCGGTACTTATGACCGAGAGAAAAAAGCTAAATTTGCTGGAGTTTCCCTGAGGCTATGGACGTCAGATGGTATAAGCAATCGACACTTGTCTGGTTTTAAGGTCAAATATTTCGAGGAAAATAATAGAATATTTACTCAAAATAAGCAAGCCCTCAACTATCTGTCCTAATTGGAGTCCGAATTGACCACAACACAATTAGAACCCACACGAGAAGAATAGGCATAAGCTCGTTGGACTTCTGTAGAGGGTGTCAAGTTATAGATAAAGAGGCGGAGAAGGGCTCATCTTACTTCCTTTGTGAATGCCACGGCCAAGTTACTAGCCAGAATTAGAGAAGCAGTCCTCGGATAATATTTTCTCTACAAATCGGGTACATCACTACCCCGCCACTAAAGAATATCCTAAGATTCATTGTGCATTCAAATACTTTAGCTCCCTTCAATCTAGTGGTTCCTCTTTCACCCTTCGAATATAATTGATATACCATAATATTGAGATGGTACGCTCCATGTTAACATAACCCTGTTACTTTAATTGAGGATAAATTTTACATATATCAATATTTAAATTCTAGTGAAATAGCCAGTTGCATTCGTCTCTTACGACAATTTAACTGTAATAATCCCGCCTAATTTAATACGTACTATTAAGTTTAGAGATTCCTTTCTTAGCGGCACAACACTTGTTTGGAATGATTTGTCCAGTTTAGCTTTTCCCTTTTTTTCTATTAATCGCACTGTGTTTAAAATTTTAAAGGTAGTCCAAACCCAAAAAACAATTCAATTGGAATTCCAATCAAGCTGGAATTTTTGAACACAGCAAGTATATATGTATTTAATATTGACCAGTTCTGAGATTCGGATTTGAGTTCAGGAATTTCGGGAATGTGTTATCTGGCTTCGGCGACCTAAACTCTCGACACCGTGATACACACATTCAAACAAACAAAAGTACCTATACATACCTTTTTTTACAATTATTCTAAGTCACCATCTGACGTTTTATTTCATTACTTTTGAAAAATTTCGCTTATTAAATGTAACGACTTGTATTAAGGACGACTATAAATCGAACAAAATCAAACTTATTCGAGGAATAAAACAGCAGCAAATGACCATCTAAGGAATACGAAATTTATTTTAACAGTGCCCTTTCCTTTGAAAGTCTCCATGTGATGTCCTGTTGCTCCTGTTAGAATATGCCTTTTTATCGTAAAAGCTTTTATGTTTTTTTGTGCTAAACCCTTTTTCGCAACATTATACGACGACATTGAGTTTTTTAAGGTCAGTCCCAAGAGACAACAATGTCAATCACACTGGGACTATAGGAAATTTCTTGGCTGTAGGTAGGTGTTTTAGTGTTTTGATTGACATTTTGAGGTAAAAAAGGGCGAATTAAAAACTTATACTAAATTCATGGAGTAATAAAACCCTCTTTTGTTTTGCATTGAGTGGATGGCGGCAAACATAGCATCAGTCTAGGGGGCTATAACATGTAAGTATAAGGAATAAAAATGAGCCTGTAATGATCTGTTTAAGATCTGCTGAAGTGAGTGGAAGGTTATTTTATTACAAAGAATTGCTACTTTAGACTACTCTGTGTTGTCATATGGAAAGAGGGTTGGACCAATAAATAATTAAATAGCTAAAGAAATAAATAAAATGAAAATAAATAATATATCATTGAATAAACATAATCATTGATGAATATACAGGGCTTTTTATTAAGCGTTTCCTATCTTCAAGTTTAGATAAAACCAACTGCGACTGAGATATCATTGAAAGCTCATATTGCTTTTATGTTGGAATATAACATAATTCAAATGTCTGCCTTGGCTTCGATGGGTGGTACCTATCGTAAACGTCAAAATTTCCATTCCCGCCAATAATGGCGTTGATTATGTTAGATTTCACAGAAATTGTGACTTGTGGTTGATTTACATACACCTGCGACTAAAAAAAAAAAAACACGAGAAGAAGTCTAACAGGGTCAAATCGCACGTTATCGGTGGCCAATTCACATCGGCTACGCGTGAGATAACCACATGTTCGTTATGGGACAAAAGTAAAAAAGAATTGGTTATCATCTACCGATAACTCTCACCGTTAACTGGCCTGAAGGAAGTATGAACCGATGATGCCGCCAGCCCAAAATTAACCCCAACAGTGACTTTCTCTGAATGCATTACAAATGTGAAGATCTTGTGTGAATTGTCCCGAATTCGACAATTTTGCTTTTCATCCGAAAATGGGCCTTGCCGGTGAATATGATCTTCGACCGAAATTGAGGCCAACTTCAAACTGCTATGGTCGTATGGTATCTGGGCCACTTGAAGTTTCTGCGGATGTAGGCCCGAGTTGTGACGTAAAATTAGCCAAGTGGTGGCCTACGAAAGGCCGAAAGGTTCTTTTGCGTGGCACGGAATTGACTGCTTTGGATTCTCCTGCAGACACTGATGAAAAGATGTGATATTTTCGGCGGACTTTGCGTTTTGTTGACGTTCTGGTGTAAGCCGGTTATTTGCTCGACCGCTAAGTTGCTCGAACACAAAAGACAAAACCCACTTTCATAAAACAACTTAATCATTTGCACCCGTTATTAAAGACTTTTACACTCCATCTTGATTTGAACAAATGAAAACCGAATTGACAGTTTTGCTCCAACAATATGGCCGGAGGGACTTGTCAAAGTTGAGAACCTTTTTAATATAGATATTTAATACCCATAGTAGTATTTAGTTTTTATGTTGTTCATTGATGAGATAGTCTTAAATTAAATTAAGACCTCTTTAGATGAGGCACAAGAATTACTGTACATCTCTTTCAATTTTCATCTCTATCTATCAGAAAAAAGTGCAACATTTGTAAATTGTGGAATTCGGTAGTGAAAAATCGCCAAGTGAGATGGAAAATCATTTTGAGTATTATCACTATTTGCCCAACTACCTCAGACTAGAAAGCCGAAAAACATTATTGCTTGGGAAATGGCTTTAAATATAAGAACTTTGTTATTATTGCTTACATAATTTAGTTTTCCTGATGATAAAAGGTTAGAGTATCCAAATAGTTATTTAAGTTTTCTTAATGATTTCTTGAATATCAATACCAAAATTTTGCTATATAAATGTATTCCAAGATTATTTACCACTGAACACCCATTCCGTCATAGCACTTTTAAGGTGAAGTCCTTTACTTGGAAAGAAACACGGCTTTCTTCTTTGAGTGAAAAAGATTATCTTGCAAGCATTTATTTTGATTTTCCAACTACTCAAATAATTTGCAATACAGTTGTAGCAGATTGCAAGTCAACTTGGTTTCTAAACAAAAATCAGTTAAATTTTGTGTTGTCTGAAAATATAACCGTTTTACAGTTAGGTAGACGGGAAAGATCAAACGTGAAAACATTATACAATATTGGACCCAGTACAGATCCTTGAGGAACCCCAGCTAGGGAACAATAGAATCAATTCTTACAAAAAAGATATACGATTTTTAATAGAGTAGACAAAATCAAATGCTTTTTCTATGCGTAGCAGTATCTTTCCGGGGCTATTACGAACAAGAAAATTTCTCTCAATATATGAAGCATTTGTTCCGAAGCCAAATTGTTCCGGATGAAAACTATTGCTGCCAGTTATATGGGTCACTAATTTGATTTTCTTATAATTTTTCAAAGTATTGTTTTAAAACTATTCGAATTGTCTTTTAAAAAACTTTTAAAATAAATTAATTCTTTAGAATAGAATTAAGATCTTTTTTTTGAAAACTCTTTTAGATTTATTTTTCCAATGCCTTTCTTCATAATATTTGATTCTTTAAGCTTCAGTCTACTTCATATTTCGTTCGTACGACTTCTTTTTAAGTATATCATTTGCGAATTTATTTAACCAAATATCAAACACAAATAAGTTTAACTTAAACAAAAATAGGTTTAACCCAAATGAAAATAGCTTTTACCCAAAAGTTAGTAGATTGAACCCATTTAAAGTCAAAATTAAAAGGCATCTGTAACTGCAACTACAATTGGAACTGTGTTTTTAACTTCGTAAATATTTTTGTGGAACTTAGAACCCTAGAAATCGAGATTTATATACAAGTCTTAATAGTTATGATTTTAAAATGACTTTTCTTTGATTAAAATATATATCAATTTGGATTAAACCCATTTTAGTTTCGGTTAATATTATTTGCTATTTCATATGTAAATTTAAATTTAATTTAAATATGGCCCAGTGAAAAATCACCCAGAGCAAAAATGAAAAATAACACCAAAAATGCCCTTTTCATAATGAATCAAAAATGCCAACTAAAAATGGAAATATTGTCAATAAAATAAAAAGAAGAATTAAAACTCAAATTTGATATTACATTATGAAAAATAACCGCAAACATTTCGATGACAAAATTTATACCAATTAAAATATGACTTCCAAACAAAGCAATAACTTTATTTTTGAAATGTAGTCGGTACCTATGTCAACAGTTTTGTAACACGGTACGGCTTTCGTAGCAACAGGTCTACTGGTGATCTGATGGCATATCTCACCGAAAAGTGGAACAAATCCTTGCACCATTTTGGTGAAACCAAGGTTATTGCACTTGATATTTCTAAAGCATTTGATAGAGTTTGGCATGAAGCTCTCTTATCGAAAATGCGTGCATTTGGCATCGATGAATTATCTACTTCGTTGGATTAGAAATTACCTTTTAGGCCGGTCAATTCGTGTTGTTTTGGACGGTTTTAAGTCTGATATTCACAAAATAAATGCTGGTGTGAGTCAAGGCTCTGTTTTGTCTCCGACTCTCTTCTTCATCTTCATCAATGATCTCTTGTCTGTATCTTCTAATAAAATACATTGTTTTGCTGACGACAGTACCCTCAGATTTTCATATCCAGATCCACATCTTTCATCTTCGGAAGTGACTCTGCAACGGCAGCATATGATAAGTTCATTAAATTCCGACCTAGACAGCATTGTAGAATGGGGTGTTAGAAACCGCGTGGAATTTAATGCTTCGAAACCCAAAGCTGTCTCCTGTCTGTCAAGCGAAATATTCCACCCCTGGCATTATCCATGGATGGCACTTGCATCGAGGAAACCGAAAAGCTTTCCGTTCTTGGTATGTCTATTACAGACCATCTTTTGTGGCATGATCACATATTTGATGTTGCGAAAAATGCGGCGAAATGTTTAGGTTTCCTCAGAAGATGTAAGCAGTTTGTCCCCTTATTCTAATCTGGCTACAATTTATAAGGCATACATTCGGCCTAAGCTTGAGTATAACTCCTCCCATATATGTGCAGGTGCTCCTAAAACTCAGTTGCACCTCTTAGACAGAATCCAAAACAGAGCGCTTAGACTAATTGGAGACAAGTCTATTACGGAAACTTTTGTTTCTCTCGAACAACGTCGTAATGTCTCTTGTCTAAATTTGTTTTTTTGCTTCTTCTATAAACAGTGCTCAAATGAAATAGCCAGCTGCATTCCTCCCTTGAAACAATTTCGCCGTAACACTCGTTTTGCTAAGAATGCCCATCAGTATTTACCCTTGAGCCTAATTTCCGGTATTCATAACCCCTTGAGTGTGTGCTAATTATAAAAAAAAAAACACATTACTTTGGGTGTTAATCTTGCCTAGAAAAAAAAAACAGTTGACATACGAGGCTGCCTGACGACTGAACATACCAAGTGGAAAATCGCCGATAAGCGAAGCAACGGAGTTGCGCGAGCGGTAACAAAGACGCAAAAACGGATCTAAAATTCTGAGAACCTGCGATGCGAGCAACCCAAGGTCCCAAGGTACTATTACCCAAGCAGACTTTAAGGCGCCTGTCTGGCGATTGAACAATTATTTGCACGAATTAGAAAAATGAAAAATTGCACCAATATTTTGTCCATTTATTTATTTTGGGACAATTTTCGACTTATCTGGGACGATATTTCCATTTTAAATTTAGAAATTTCATAATGAAAATGTGGCAATTTTTCATAGGGGCCATATTTCATGTAGCCTTAAAGAAGAACCATGAGGTAGAAAAGCGTTGTCAGAAAAAAATTAACAAACAATTCCTGAAACCTTTCACTATGAAGTTTGTCAAAAATTATGTTTAATTAAAACTCTCCTAGATCTTATAGACATGTCAGTAGCTCTTAATTTAACTGTCGTGACTGAATTAATAATTATATCTTTATTAATTTTAGGTAGGTGGATGACTGATGTTACTTGCGAAAGACTTGACGGTTACATCTTGTATAGTTTCTGGGAAACAAGTGAAGATTCTTCTTAAAGGGATATATACATAGTGTATAAACTATTTTGATATGTGCTTTAAAACGAAAGTGCTGACGAGTACATTCGAGTTATTTAAGTAATCTCGTGACGAATAAGATGTGGTAAGGTTTCATCCTTTTGTGACTTTAATCCACCCAGAATTCCTGTAAAATTACCAGCATGTTTCGACCAGTCTCAAACTCTTTCTCCCTCTGTTAAAATGTATTTCATCAATCTATTCATCATGCCAAATTTATGTGTGGATACGAGTTTCCTTAGAATTGAAAAGACGCATGTTTGTAAAGTTCAGTTTTTATTTTGGAAATTGGCACTTCCACATCATTCATCGTTTTCCTCCAGTCAAATTGAAAAACAAAACAATTGTTTGTAGTTTTTTATATGAAAGTATTGAAAGACTACTTAAGACTTCTACGTAGAATTGATGAAGGACAATTTTCATCTCTTATCTATTATTTTTATATTTGGGAACACTGCCAAAAATTGTTCCTTCGAGCACTCCAAAGTTGGGTTACATCTTTAAATTTAAAAGACCTTCTGCAACCCAAATAGCTGTGTCAGTGTTTATGGAGGGGTTTTATTGACTCCTCGTCAAGTTTTCCGTCACAACTATGATATTTTACTATTAAACACCCAAGCAAATATCGAAATCATTTGAAATATCTTTTTTCCGAATGAATTTAAATGGAAGAGCTTTATTTAACTAACTTATTTGGTTGTGACGTAAATCTTTCCTGGCTGTGATATAAACGCACAAGCGTTTGCCATAAAAATCAAAAAAATAATTCAAGGTCTTCAGTAAGATACTCTTCTCCGAAGATCTACTGAAAATCAAAAGAATTCTATTGTTCCAAGAATTGTCCATAATAATAATAAATATTCTTAGCTACTTAATTTGCTTCCAAAATTTACTGGGAAAATGAGAAAAGAAATTAAATTTGATGAATTACCTTAGTTATTTTATACGTATACATCAACTTTCCCCTCAACCCAGAACAATGGACCACCGTAGAAAAGTTATAAGGCAATCGTAGACCTGTGCTTATACATTTCATTTTGTCATCACTCAAATTAGGTCAATAAAATGGTGGTCCTACCAATATAGCGTCCTTGCTTAAAACATTTTTATTTATTATGTAGAAAGTTTTTTTTTTTCGGCATGGTTTATTATCTTCTGTACATATACTATACATATGTATATGCAAGAATATAAATTCGTAGTAAGAGCGTTGTTGCCTGAAAAGTTCCTTTCTTTGTTTTCCTTAAAGAACACCATAAACTGCTATGTATATACAAATTTATAAGATATGAAAAAGATTCAAATTTAAAAAAAAGCAGGCCAGGAAGAAATAAACATCCTTGTTTTTTTAAATAAGTATTCGATTAAAGTCTTTCATACCTCAAAATACAAACATATAAATTGATAATACGAGGTGGGTATGGCATTTCCTTATTCAATGAACGAATTTGAGGCAAAAGGTCTTAGGCTCGATTCAAAGCCGATCAAACATATTTTCCAGGGGTGTGTTGCCTCTTGCGAGCAAGTGAAAAATCCTCTAAGACTATCTTTTGCCATGAAAAGTGCTGCTCATTCATTAGCCATTCGCTTCAGAATCGCCAGAAAATAGTATGTCCCCTCCCCTGTCCTTAAGGTAAAGGTCGCATACGATTGGTAGGTTAGTTCCATGTGGAATGTAGTATAAATTTATAAGTCCACCTCTAACTTTAAATATTACATTTATCATATCGAGTGGATAGCGCTGTTGAGAAAGTATGTATACTCTTGAAGGTCTGAATGAAGTTGGCTGCAGATAATTTTAATATTTTATCAAATTATTTCCTTGTTAGGTTCATTTGTTCACTTTTCCTTGCTGGCATATCATATATAACATGATTTCAGACTTCGCTAAATTAATGGTCAAATTCTAAAGTTTGTAGTTTCTCTCCAATCTTTGTATTCCTTCGACAGATTCGGATAGCAAAAAATACACAACTGCATCGCACGAAATTGCTCTTATGTAAGAATTTTATAAAATTTATTTTTTAAATGACTAAACCAACTCCTTTAGTAGTCAGGAGCTACAAACAGGATTCCATGTGATTTCGCAGGAGCAAAAATTCTAAATCGTTCTGTAGCGGATTTTAATAAATATAAGCTGCTACAAACAAAATGTTTGAATAATGTTTAAGAACAAATTTTGAAACGCTTACTTACGAGTAAACTTTTTTTATTGTACGAATAAAATAATGAGATATTTTACCCATATTCCACAAGTCGTATTTTGTCTCGTACTCGTAGTCGAACTCGAACTCGTTTCGTATCAAAATAGTTATTCTTCAAGTCGGGTACGTTGCGTATGAGAAGCTTAAAAACACAACGTACATATATTGTCGCCCGTAGGTAATTGTCAAAATCAATAAATTTGAATTGAAAAAGTCATTTGTTATTTTTTCAAATAAATTATTTTATTTATAATAAAATTCTGATGAGCTCCATTGATTTGAAGTAGCTCTTCTTCTATTTTATTTGTTTTTTCTTTTTGTTTTTTGTCTGTACGAGTGGTGTTACTGGTTTGTGAATCCTCGTTATATTCTTGAACTATGTAAGTTTCATCTTTAGCATTTATCGTGTCGACTACAGTAGGAGGCTGAAAAACTGCAATGTTTGATCTTTGGGGATTAACAATTTAAATTTTAAATGTTAGCAATGCACTCCTCAAATTTGCTCTAGCATATGGTTATAATTTCACCACCCCTGTGCCTGTGCCTTTAAATTGCTGCTTATTGTGATGCAGTTTCTGTTTTAACTAAATACTTTTGATCATTGCAGACCTACAGAGGCATGAATTACAATTTGTTAAATATTTCTTACTTTAAGACAAGCTGGACCATTTCGGATGGGTGGCCCAAGGCTATTTAGTTTTATTGAAAGGTCCGCCCAAAACTGTTAAATATTTGCTTTTGCCTATGGCCCCTTGCTACCTCTATTTTATTTATTATTTTACTAAATATGAACGCGTTAATAACGTTGAGTCCAAATAAATAAACCAATAAGAAATGTACTTAAAAAAATTTGGTGGTGCAACAGCTCGAATTGAACCAGGACCTACCTACAATTCTCAACCATTCCTGTGTGCGTGTTACCAGGAACAGAGGGGTCCTACAATTTTCTGCCGATTCCAAACGGCTAAAGTGCAGCAATTTCCAAGACAAGAGATATACTCTTAGAGGATTTGTAAATTCCTCGCAAGAGGCAATACACCCCTGAAAAAAACTTTCTTGCTGCGGCTAAGAATCAAACTCCAGACCTTCCGCATGACAGTTTATGGCACTAACCATTGTGCCAAGAGGTAAAAATAAAAATGTACTTACATTAACTTTTTGTCCATTTTTATCAAAAAAAAAAAAAACAAGACTCGTTTAGAAAATTGAACACGAGTAATAAAGTACACAAATACGACTTCAAGTAAATTCAATACGAGATTCGGAATAACGATAAAATATGAATAGTCGTATGCGATGTTTTGCGTTTCCCAATATTTGTACAAGTGAAGTTGAATGTACGACTCTTGGAATACCAACATACGACTTTAGTCGAATACGATTTTCAGAATATGGGTGATTGAATTTAAAAAAAAAATGCAACTATTCTTTTAAGTTTTGAAATAAAATGTTTTTTAAACTGCTTAGAAATATGAAAAAATTAATTAAAATCCGTTATGCCAATAATGGGAACTTCAAAATTTTGACCTACAGTCAATAATCATGTCGATTACAGAATTCGAAGAATTTTACTCCCGGTGAATTGACTCGATCCATTGACCTTTCGCATCCGCTGTAAAACTGAATTATGAAATTTGCCGGATGAACTACATTGTCGATTCCTAAAATTACGTTATCATTTATGAACTTTCGTATCGACACTGTGAGCTACAGACAGGGGCGTATTTACCCTAGGGCTAAAAGGGCTACAGCCCGGGGCGGCAAGGCTGCTAGGGGCGGCTTGCGCCAATTTATAATTTTTTTGAAGCGATTGAACTTTCAAAACATACACGCCAAAGGGCGCAAGCCGCCCCTAGCAATTGGCCAATTAATAGTATTTTTTTGAAGCGATTGAACTTTCAAAACATACAAGCAAAAGGGCGCAAGCCACCCCAAGCAATTGCCCAATTTATAATATTTTTTTTTTAAGCGATTGAACTTTTAAAACATTCAAGCAGAAGGTCGCAAGCCTCCCCTAGCATTAATTGGCCAATTTATAATATAGGGGCGGCTTGCCCTCTCTAATTGTCTAATTTATTTTTGAAGGATAAACAAAACATACAAATATGTATTTAAAAAAATGCGATTTTTTGAGTTTCAAGCATGACACAATGTCCGGCTGTGACAGAGTTCACTGTAATATGTCACTTACTTTCTTCACCATTTACTATTCTTATTTCTTATAAACGATTTTTTATAATGAAAATTTATAATAAAAATATTAACAGACATGTACCATGTACTCGTACCTATTCTTTGGAACAAATTCCAACGAAACGAAAACATTATCAAAAAAAAAAAAAAACACTTGTTGATATGTAGCTCTAAAAAAAGGGTTAGAAACATTTTGGCTGAACGGATGTTAATTTTTTGTTTCTAAACCATTTACAAAGAGTCTCTTTTTTATTAAAAAAAAAAAAATTTAATTCTTTTTATATACGAGTACCTATAGCAAATCCTGCCTCAATTTTTTTTTTAGTTTCAGCTGACTTGTGTCCCTATATACAAATACCCTTCCCTTCGTCAATAGTTTTGAACGACTTAAGAAACAATATAATGATTGTTTTTTGTACAATAATTAATAATGATGAATGAATATAGAAACTAATTTCTGTTTAAGTGGAGTGATTGAATTAAATTCAATTAAAAGCTCAAGTGACCTGATGAGCCCACTGTCGTACCTGTCGTACTGAGCTTTAAATTGAAGTTAATAATGATGGATGAATAAAAGGATAGGTATTATTTTAAAAGCTATTACCGCAAAATTTTAGTCAAATTAGTACGATTGCTGGATGAGAGGGTTTTCTCACCAAGTACCATAGAATATAGTATTCTAAGTGTCGCGGATTTATAATGTACTTACTTGTACCTGTGGATCAATGTGCAAGATCGAGCGAATACGAACCGATAGCGAAAGTGGAAGAATAAAAGAGACTGTGCGCGTCGAGTGTACAACAAGAAGTAATTTTATTTATTTATATAAGGTTTAATGTAAGCTCTGTTCTATGTTTTTTCTATGTTAGATACATATTTTTAGGGATAATAAAATATGGCTCGCCCTAACAAGTGGCGGCGAGTTTAAATATTAGTTAAGTTTGTATTTCTTATTTTAACATTTATTTTCTTTTTAATTCAAAATTATTTTTATTAATAAATTTAACACTAAATATTCTGCGCCCCAACAACGATGTTAAAACTATTTTAGTATAATACTAGGATAAAAAGACGATTTTGTTAATTTTAATCAAATTTAGCATCATGCTATAGTGAAAGCTCTAATAAGCGGACACTCATGATCCCCCAATTTTTGTCCGGTTATGAGAACTGTCCGGTTAAGGGAAAGCAATAAAAAAATACTTTTTTTTAACTTCATATTAATTCTGAATAATATTGGATCTACGATCTACCTTGCCATTTTCCACGAACATCTTCTTTATTTCTTAAAATCTCTGCAGCTTGTGTTTTTCCAATAATAAATAAATAATAAATAATAAATAATAAATAATAAAAAAACTTTGCATAGATAAAAGATTTCATGTCGTGGCTGAAAAAAAACCAAACCTTTTTGCCAAAGCGCGAACCAATAAGTTTTTGTTGCCCAATGCATTGGCAATTTACAACTTTTCTTGCCTCACCCTTTTTTACCGTTATTTTAACGGACTATGCTCTAGTGAAATAGCCAGCTGCATTCCTCCCCTTAAACAATTCAACCGTAATATTCGCACTCCTAGGAATGCCCATCAGTTTACCCTTGAGCCCAACTCCGGACGTACTGTGAAGTACAGAGATTCGTTCTTCAGCCGTACTATGCTAATGTGGAATTCCTTACCACGCTCTGTCTTTCCCAAGTCATTACAATGCTCAAAAATTCAAAACCAATGTACACCGAAACCTCCTTTCTGACCCCTCCCTTTTTCCTATTGCTCACACTGTGTCTCTGACATATTAATGGTATACAAAAAACTTTCGAGTGTGATGAATGAGTAGCTGAAGGAAAGGAATTGACATGTGTAAAAACGAAACGCGATGAAAAAAGGGAACCATACTCTCTCAAAATTACACCAACTACCCCCAGTAACTGACTCGGGAAATCCCCTAATAACCTTTCAACATAACATAACATCGCACTGTAAAGTTATTAGAGCTTCGCGTCCGGTTATCGGAGATTTTCTATAGATTTACTTACGTATTAAACATAAACTGTACTTAGAACAGATCTGCTGTTCTTTTCCGTTACATTTTTGAGAAAAAATAATCCCTAAATAAAATAATGTGTCCGCGTATGGGAGGTTTTCTATCTAAAATGGGCAAGAAAACGTGTCCGCGTCCGTTTATGAGAGTGTCCGTTTATAGGAAAGTTATTTGTATGAGATTTTCGAAAAAGAAGTTCGTTCCCGAAAATGTGTCTGTTTAAGGGAACTGTCCGCTTATTGGAGCTGTCCGCAAGTAGAGCTTTCACTGTATCTCTAACGTTTTACTAAAGTTAAAATCGTCGAATGCCTATTTTATCTTTTTAGTATCGTGCTAACTTCATATGCCTCTTGCATACTTCCAGTTTCCAGATGTCAAAAAAAGTCTGCTTGCTTAGTTTTTTGCACGAAATGGCATTGTTTTAGGTGTGTTCAGAAGCAATTTAAACAAACTGTAAATGTGCACACATCTACGAACCAGCCGACACCAAAAATCAAAACATTTTGATTTTGCTCGCACCGAAACTCGCACGAGAAATCGGTGCACACACCAGCCCACACACACAGCACACATTCCAATACACCGTCACAGTTGCGTGCGCATCTGTGGTGCTAATGGGCGGCTTAAAGCGGCAAATACACACGACACTTGTGTGCACACCGGTGTCGGTGTACGGAAATGTGTCCCGTCTGTGGGCTGGTGCGCACACCGATTTTCGGTGTCCGACACCGTGTGGGTAAAATCAAAAGTTTTTGATTTTTGGTGTCGGTGTCTCGATCGGTGTCATGTGTATTGCGATGTGCGCGCACATTTGCTATTCAGTATTCACTATTCAGTTGCAGGCGAATCGTTGTGCGGTAAAGCACGTCGAAAATTTCCTTGCGACTTATAGGTTCTATAAGATAAGTTATGCATTCGGAAAAAAAATCGAACTCGAAATTTTGACATTACGATGATAGCGAAGACTAAAAAAGGGGGTCTCGAAATTCTATCTATATGTTTGTTTGACTATAGCTTAAACGGCTGGGCCGATTTACTTTGAACTATGGTAGATATCATTTTTAATTTTCCCCCCACAGGTTTTTTTCTTTTTTCTTAAGACCATAATAACGGTACCTTTTATACGAATTTTTTTCGAAATTTTATAAATATTTGTTCTTCTCAAAAAATGTTCAACAGATTTAAAAACATTTTCCCAAAAATGGTTATTGAGAGTACCCGCCATGGAACAATTTTTTTTTATTTTTGATTTTATCAAAAACAGTACCACCGATTTTGATAATTTTTTTTTTGCTAAGTCTTGAAAAGTATTGTGTATTCAAATTTTCAATATAATCTACAAGATGTGAGAAAAAAATGTATTTTACCTAAAAAAAAGGTACCCAACATAGAAATGTTAAAAAATGTTTTGAAAAATCGTATTTTTCTCGAAAACGGGCGCCTAGAATTTTGATAACATTTTTTTCGTTCAATAAATTTTTATGATCTTTAATTAAATAAAAAACATTTAAATTAAGATATAACAGGTTGTATCTACCATAGAACCAATTTTTTTCAAATTTTGAATTACTTATTCTTATCGACATCAATAACGCGCCATCCTCATCGTCTAATGGACGACGTCCATATCACTTATTTATTTATTTATTATTTATTTATTTATTACCGTCATTCAAGTTACAAGACTTTATGAAGACTACCCATTAAAATTAACTTTCAATACATGTATATACAATTTTAAAAAGATAAATTAATTAATTAAGTTAAATATACGTTATAGTGTTTGCAATAAGCTTATCAATTTTCTTTTAATTTCATTTCTATTCATATTAAAATCAATTGCATAATCAAATTCATTAAAATCAATGCACGCATTAGTGATTGGACTGTGCCTAGCATAACTTGTACTATGATATGGAACATATAAAAAATCACCATTTCTTGGTCGCAAACTACGAGCAGGTGCATACATATTAAACATTGACAACAGCACTGGACAATCAATAATAGAATTGAGAACATCATAAGCAAAGAGTACAGAATTTAATTTTCTTCTCAAAATGAGAGGTTTTAGGTCGATGAGAACACATCTGCTTTCATAACATGGAACACTTAAAGAACCAAATGTTTTACGTAAGGCAAACTTAGTAAATCTTTTTTGAACTTTTTCTATACGAAGAATACTTGACTTAGTGTAAGGATTCCATATAACGCTACAATATTCCAGCAACGGTCTTACAATACTCGTGTAAAGAGTTTTAATTGTATAAGGATCCTCGAAACATTTTGAATTTCTGACTATAAAACCGAACATCGAGTTTGCTCTAGAAATTATATGATCGATGTGAAGCGAAAAATTTATTTTCGAGTCGAAAATCACTCCGAGATCCTTCTGATAATCTACTCTTTGTAAAGAGTGGCTATCAAGCTTGTATTCAAAACAGAAAGGATTCAGTACTTTTGAATAAGTAACAACACTACATTTGTTATTGTTAAGAAAGAGTCCATTCATCTTACACCATTGAAGAATTTTATTTAGATCAGCTTGGACATTATTTGCATCAGATAACGATTTTATGCAGCTAAAAACTTTAAGATCATCAGCATACAAAAGGCATCTTGAAAAAGAGAGGAGGCTGGGCAAGTCATTAATAAAAATAATAAACAGTAACGGTCCAAGGTGACTACCCTGAGGTACACCTGAGAAGTTCACTATTTATGGTTAGATCTCTCCAGTATGAGATCTCTTGCACAACTAAAGTGTGCACGATTCGGTGTGCCGTGTGTGGTGGAATGCTACACCGGTGTAGGCACACCGGTGTGCACACAAGTGTCGTGTGTATTTGCCGCTTAAGGGTAGTTGCTTTTGAAACAAAGGGTGATACGTTGACAAAAAGATTAATTGAAAACACAGGATGTAGATATTAATGTCATTTTCTATTGGAGCGTATGTTATGTTCCAGACAGGCCGAATGATCAAAAAACGTTCCATTGGATGTCCGAAACTCTGAAATTGGTTCGGAACAAACATTTGATTTAGACCAGTTTTTCCGTTCCAAAATTTATCCGAATAATATCTAAGTTATTGTCATATCGCTCCTAAAAAAGTTTTGCTTCAAAAAATCGTTTTTAAGCAGTGTGAAAAAAGGAAAATAATTCGACTCCTACGTTTCAATAGAAATTTTATATATTACCTACATATTATTTTTTTTTGTTGGACACCCTGTTCCTCGTTTTAAAAAGGTCTTCTTTTCTTGTTGTTTTTTCACATAACTTTTTTGACTAACATCTACGTATTTATAGTGTAGAGTGACATAACGGTATTCTCAAATTATAAATTCTGCTAAAGTGCAAAGAGTGTTATGGTATTGGTATTTACTATAAATGTTAACTCTTTTTACCGTAAGTTACTGAAGCATGCAAATACTTAGGTATTTCTCAAAATCGATTCCAAAGAACAAATTTAGCTATTGGTGTTAAGAAATTGTAGTTGTCAGCAAAGCAATTTCTGA
Organism: Chrysotoxum bicinctum; assembly: GCA_911387755.1. Taxonomy (NCBI): domain Eukaryota; kingdom Metazoa; phylum Arthropoda; class Insecta; order Diptera; family Syrphidae; genus Chrysotoxum; species Chrysotoxum bicinctum. The sequence goes on from OU426988.1 coordinate 265,043,803, forward strand.
TCACTTCGATTTATAAGTTGTGCAAAAAAGAAGCGTTTTCTATTTTTTTTTATAAAATCTATAATTTGTTTTCCATCGTGTTGTCCCAAAAAAATCATATTTGTTGTGTAATTGATCCTTTTAGTTAAAAAAAATTATTTTGAACGTACATTATTACGAGTATATAGGTACACTATTCAGAAGAAACATTAGCTGAGAATTTTTGTCTCTTTAAAGCGGTTCTGTACTTTTTTGTTTGTGAATTATTGGTGTGTGTTAAAAATAAATCTAGCTTATCTTACGCTTTAACAGTGCGTAAAATTACCATAAATGTTTTGTTTAGAAGTGTAATAAATTTTATTTTTCAACACAGATTGTGGCTTATGCTCTTTTGATTTATTTAAATAATGGATCGAGTTAAAGAAAAACTGTGGGGCAGCGCTTTTTTGAAAAAAGGGCGGCAAAAATTATCAGCCCGGGGCGCCAAATCCTTAAATACGCCTCTGGCTACAGACATTTAGTCAACCGGCCAAGGCTTTGATAATAGTATCGCTATCGGTAAACGAAGTCAAGCATCGTGTTGAGTGGTTAGTACTTGGATGAGGAACCGTGTGCTTACCTTTTTTTTTTAGATTTGGATCTGGCTTTCCGGTTGCTTTGTTAGTTGTCCGTTTTCTATTGAAATTTGTTAAACAAACACTTTAACATTCAGTATAATAAGCTTTTGACTTACATTTTTGTGTTTTCCATTGTTTTTTTTTTCGTTTTTTTTTTCGTTTATTCAAAAATTCACTTCAGATTCGTCTCGAAAGTGGTGCGAATGTAAAATAATAGAAATTGTCAAATTTCATCTAGATATTGCTTATTAACAAAATAAACAGCAACGTACTCATGGCACAGCCTTGCTTTATTTCCATTTACGTTGACACTCGTAACTCTTCGGTAATAAACTTACATACAGTCCCAAACATAGGCCGCGTTGTTTTCGTACATCGGTTTTATTTTTGTTGGTGTTTTTCAACTCATTTCCGACCATAATTATCCCAATGGTTTTCACTTCTCATGAAGAACATTATGAGGTTCAAGCCAGTACCATTTTTCAGAATTCTTGTGTCGAATGTGACAAAACAAGTCTTTTAATCTATTTTTAACGAAAAGTGGAACTTTGTCAAAATGAGTCCGTAGAATATTTATAAATGACAGTCAAAAACATTTCCGAAAGCACCGACATATCAAGAACAGTCGAAAGATTCACAATTGAAAGATTCAGTATTGACACTTTTGGAAAAAGTATCACAAAACTGAAACTACCCTAATTTTTGTAACTAATTAAGAAATTGTATAAGCAATAACTACATCTCATTATTAGTTGGGCATATTTAACCAGCCTAGTTCAACCATTTGCTTGTTCTAAAAAAGTTTATAATCTTAACTTTGTACCCCAACTCAACTACCAACGTGCCAAAGCATTTTTTAAAAAATTGCTTCTAAACGCACCTAAGACAGCTCAAGGAACTAAACACACTCACTTTCAAACTTGCAAATGTCAAAGTGCCATAAGACGTGTTCAATAACGTTAAATTCGATTAAAATTTACAAAACCGTCAATGTTAAAATTGTGTAATTCAAAAACATGGTTGGTTTTTACACAACACAGAATCACAGTGTAATCACAGAATTTAAACAAATTTGTGTTTCAGCATACCGGTTTGCTTACACTCTGATTTTTGTATATACGAGTAGATATCATCAGATCTGCTTATGAGTTGATGTCTGTATAAGAGCTTATCAAGTTCTAACGATAGGCAGCTTGTAGGTAAACAAAATCAGAGTGCGCACTTGTGTGGGAGTGAGCTGAATATGCGATTCGTTGCCATAACATTTTAGAAATAAACATTTTGAAAGAAGATAAGGGAGATCCTTTTACGTCAGTCACCAGCATCAGTATAAAATGTGATGGAAAAGTTACTTCGCACAAGGATCAACACAATGTCAATGGTACACGTATTGTTTAATCCACCTATACGAATGTCATCTTCCTTAATAGAGTGTACATAGATGCAAGAACAACAAACACTCTTTGAACACAAGAACGATTTGTAAATGACAGATATCAATTTTGGACATGTGTTCCATTTTAATTATATGTCAATTGTGCTGAGGGAGGTAAACTCTGCTGAATAGCCTTATGCTCATAACATAAAGACTTGATTGATGAATGAAATCCAATTTCTGAAAGGACACTTCAATTCTTAAACAAATGATGAGAATGTTTATATACAAAACCTTTATTGAAATATTATTAAACATACAATACATGCAAAGCCCTGAGAGCTGAAGTTGTTTTTAATTGGAGCTTTATACAAATTGAAGTTTACTATTTTCTAAAATCCTCTACCATGAGTTAAAGTACCAAATATACAAAACAGCATTATTTGAGTGAAAATTTTATGAATCTTTTGAACTGTAAAGGGTTATTTATAGAAAATTTTATACAGGGTCGGCCAAATAAGGCTTACTAATGGTAAGAATAAACGTATAACTCTTATAATAGCAATTTGTTTTAATTAATTGAGCTTATATACAAGTATTAAATACGTTTCACGGAAATTGAGTATGAAATATGTATGACATCAGGCAAATGTCCACCATTTTGCTCGAAAGAGACGCTGGCTCTTTGTAACGGATTTTTCATTTCGTGTTGAACATTCTGCTTCAGCTGTCCAAAAGTGTTTGGTTTATTCAAATACACTTTGTCTTTTAAATATCCCCTCAAAAAAGCCGGGCGCAGTTGAATCTGGCGAGTCAAACGTTCGCCAAAATGATTACGTTGGAGGTCTAGAGTTCTTGGCTAGCAGTGTGCGCAGTCTCTCCATATTGTTGGAACCAAAAATTATAATCTTTGTCCTTTAAGAAGTCTCGGAACTCGTTTCTGGCATTTCAGCCTCATTTTCCAAGAAATATCGGCCCATAAGTTTTTCGGGCATTAAAACCGCACCTACAGTGAATTTAAATGGGTACTTGTTGCTCTTGGAGGTCCAAAATCTAAAGGTTTGCTTGTTTATATAATCACTTAAATGGAAGTGTGGCAGCTGATATAGAATATAAATATTGGCGATATTTTTGCAGCGTCATAACAATTACCTGCAACACGAAATATAAAAAAAAATATTCATGTATGTAAATCTTATTTGGCCCACCCTCTATGTGTAGATCTACTATGTGTAGTATCTGCTATTTAATAGACTCATTTTTTGTTCAACACGCACTGAATCTAAATTACCTGTCCTAAAAACCAAAAACTAAAGTTTTATTCACAAGAGTCAATAATTCAACAGGCCAATCTTATACTTGGGTAGAAAAATCCATCTTGTTGAAAAAAGTGGTCGATTTCATTACCCAGTGCTTTTGAAACAACCAAAGATCTTACATGTTTTTAAAAATCGAAATACTTCAGATAGTACCTACTCGTATTTTGTTCATAAATTTTTAGACTAGATCTTTTTGAATAATTTTGTTGATACTTTTGGTGAGGGCAACGCATCCATTTATTCAGCATTACTACAAGTTAATTCTTAATCGAACTAAATATATCTGAAAACAAAGAAACTAGGATTGGGGTGAATTGGAAGTATAGATTCAGAAGACGGATTGTAATTATACAATTAATTCTCCGACGAACGGTGGGAACACAACAGATCCTGAAAGTAGTCGATGAGTAAAGAGAATGTGGTTTATCTCTCTTCGGTCTTGCAGCATGTTTCAGTCAATTAAAAGAAATCGTTCTCGATACAGAGGTATTATTTCAAGATTGACTACAAAAGGGAAAACGTATGAACTTGTTGATGAAAATACCATACTTGGAAGGCGTATTCAGGAAGAGGGCAAACAAAGTTTATGTAAAGCGATCGGGTCACGTAGAGGTCATATAATTCTTTGGTCCATTGTTTAAGAAAGCCTACTTTTAAGTTTGCTTGAAGTATAATCTCGTCAATCACCATCGAGTCAGAGGTTGATATGCAGGGCCGGATTAACAAGTAGGCAGAATAGGCAGTTGCCTGGGGCCCCTGATTTTAGGGGGCCCCTGAAAAATGAAAAGGACTTCTAAAATTTTCTTACAAACATAAAGTTTTAGTAACACTTCTTTTATTTCAAAATTTTGTTGTCAAGTCCGACAGCAATGAAGTAGGTCTTTCAGTCGCTATAATTGCAGATTTGTTTACTGAATTCCACTTGTAAAAGGGTTTGCTTATAAGTTTTTCAATAACACAATCACAACGGTTTTTAATAACAACTCTTTCACTACTTGATGCCAATTTCTAGTTAAATTTTACCTGCAAATTTTATTTACAGGTTAAAGAAAATTCGTTTTCTTACCTCCACTAAAAAAAAACTCTATTCAGTGCAAAAATTCCAAACGAATTTTCCATTTTGTTCATATTCTTCCAGCACGAATAGAACAAAACAAAGTCAAGATACAACACTATTCCCATATTCATATCTGAGTGAGAGTGTAAGAACTTTGAGTACTGTTCGCCACTTTGGTTAATTCGAACGAACCGTTTTGTACGATACGAGCTATACTTTTTTGTGTGTGGTACACTTTCAGTGGATACATTTCGTTCTCAAACCACATGAACGTCGTTATAGGTTATGGGTGCTACCTACAACAATGTGAGTTGTGAGCTTTTTTATTTTTCAGTGAGCATCTGAGCATACTTCCAGTGGATACATTTCGCTCTCAAATGAGATTGAGAACGAGAACGAGTTGATGTTGAAAGTTAAAAGTTGCTTTGCTATTGCTAGCAGTGTTTGTTTTGTGGAGTGCATGAAAATGTTAATTGACGAATTTGCCGAAAACAAATGTAGAAAACGACATGTTTAAAATTTAGATAGTAATTTTATTGATATTATTACATTGTGACAATAAAATTTTTATGAAAGATATAAGTTTGTATTTTTTAATCGAAAAAAGAAGGGAACGGACGTGAAAAAAGGGCCTCCAAATTGATGGTTGCTTAGGGCCCCGTTGAGGGTTAATCCGGCCCTGTTGATATGGGTTGATAATGGAGAAGGTAGAGACGAGGAGGAGATTGTATGCGTTTTCGTAAAAAAGTGATAGTGATTGCCTCCAAGCTATTTTTCAAGCACCAGACAGAGAAAATGTCGAGATGTAGTTGAAAAAGTGCAGAATTAGGTATCGTCGTCTTAGACTGAAATATTTGATGACCATTAATGGAATATGGAGGCATTTAACAATTTATTGGAGAAGGTAGGTCTGACACTTACTTTGTAGTAACGGTTTCCAGGTAAGAAGAAGTCCATCTTAGAAAATATGGTGGATAGTTTGAAAAGAATAAGTCTATGTGAAATTTTTTTCAAATCCTTACTGAAATCGACATCCTTTCCTTTCTCCAAAGCTGAGAGGCTTAACGACACGAATCAAGCGAGGTTACTCGATGTGGACTACCTTTCAAAAAGCCGTGTTCTTTAGGGGAAATGCGATCCGGGATTGAAATTTTTTTGTTTGGTGTGCGTGTTTCATAGATATAAATGAAAATCCCTCTTCAAATATGGATTTGAAAATTGTGATCCCTGCCAAGAAAAATCAATTTTTTTTGGTGTGAAGGAACGCGAAATCTCGATTGAAAGCAAATAGAAACTAGTCATCTACCAGAGAGTAACTCTCGCGAGATTCCAAATGAAAATACTTTCAAATGGACACTTGAATTTTGAGTAATGGCTTATTGGCAGGTAGCCGAAAATGTTCGTCGATCAAGTTAAATCGATTTTAAAATTAAAAATAATTTTTATTTCAAGAAATTTCGACAATATTTTCCTAACTTCAAGTCTCCTTATCTATCATTGCAATGTATTATTTTTATAGAAAACTCGAGTTTAATGTTTTCAAATCTGCTTTCTATAATATACGAGTTCGAGTATGTACATACATAATATGTAAATGAATCCCACAAGGACACCTAGCTATCTGACTTTGATTTAAAAAACCAACATCGCTTGTCTTAGGAAATAGCTTTCCTTTGTCATTCATCTAAACCTTTTGAAAGCTGTGCAATAAAGTATAGCTAACGGCTGAAAAAAAGCCATTAAGTTTCAAAGATTTCAAGATTCAGTGCCCTTATATAAAACTTGAACTATTTAAACTTTTACGTAGACACGTCCTTCACAGTAACAAGCAAATATTTGTTCCTTCACTTGTGTATAGATAAATGTCAAATGTCAACCAATAAAGAAGACTTACACATTAGTACATATTATATCCTCCACAAGATAGGGATATATTAATTTGCCGCCCCCCATGTGCAATTAAAAAAAAAAAAACAAAAGTGCTCATTAAAAAATATACATCCTTATACATATCATGCATCCACATAATCGAAATAAAACGTTTCTACAGTTCATTCATGATTGAAGCGAAGAAAATGTAGGGCGTCGCGACGAGGGCAATAATACTTTATTAGGATTTTTTCTCTTTTTTATGGATTCGTCACATCAATATAATAATTTCATTGAATACAGCATTAGAATGGTTGATTTTATGGCTTGAAAGTGACGCCATGCAAACTCTACAGGCTATAAAAGGAAATAATAAAAGCATGGCGGAAGTATTTCGTTCTATGTATGGGGAACATTTTGTAACAATAACAACAAAACAACTGGAATAAGAGCCAAATTGTAATATAATATTGATCATTTTCATCGGTGCTTTGTCTTTTCGGAGAATTGAAATTGCAATTTATCTTTATTTGCGTGAGCTAGGTATAAGAATTTTTTTAATGAGATCTAATGAAAGTTTGTGTGATGGAAAAAATACAGATTAATCTCTAAGGAATGATAAACTTATTGGCTATTCAAGGTATATGCCCGGGAAACAAATAAGTAGATAAATGTACCTACGAACATTTGTTTATATCAGGTGGGCAAAATTGGACACGTAAATACATAGTAGGTTCTATGGGGAGAAAGGACCTATTTTTGCCATTTATATTTGAGGAACAGATGTATCCAATTGAAAAATATTCCTACACTCTGTTAAACAAGTTTAAATAAAGCTTGAAAGTGACCGTAATATTTACAATATTCTGCTAAATACATCTTATGTGTGTGTAAATAACGACGAACAACGGCGAATTAGTTCTTATGCACGAAACAGATTAAACCAGCAACAGCACCAGCATCGTCAACAGCAAACAGCACGCTGACCAGCAAACATTTCTCAAACACATTGCCACCAGCAACGTCATTTCATTTGTTTGACATTTCATATCGAAAAAAAGTTTTTCATTGTGGTGCCACTGAATATTGCAGTGGAAAGGTTGACAACACAGCACCAGCAACAGCAAATTTAAGACTTTGGCCTAACGACGCTGTTGGGCATGTTGTTGCTGTTCTTATTCTTATGTGTGTTGAACAATTGAAATACATTGGCTCTAAATTAATGGCGGCCGCTGTTGCTGTTGACGGTGCTGTTGCTGGTTCAATCTGTTCCGCGCTTTAAAAAAAAAAAGTTTAGACCAATTTTTTTTCAAAATTGTGCAATGAAGTGCTTAATTGGCTTTTTGTGGTCAATGCTATTATTAATTCTGAATCGAACACAAGAAACCGAATGGTTTTTGTGCCTTCTAGTTTTTGAGAAAATTGGAAATTACTAAAACTACTTTTTATGAAATTTTTGATTTTTGTTATTTACCTACGGTGATTTCATTTTGAGGATTAATGTTAATGTGGTTCATTTGTAAGTAAAGTACAGCAAATCTTTTAGCGTTACCAAGAATGCACCACGAGGAGGTAGAATTGCATGGCATTCCGCGTCTCAGTCAGTCAGTTTGTGAATAAGACAGTTGTTAATTAAATATAGTCATATAGTGTTTACAGGCATTTTGATCACAAAAGAGATAATTATAGCAAGCACCTCCCGAGTCTCTAGCCAATATTGAGGCCCATGAAAAAATGTGTCCATAGATGGGTTTATTGTATTCTTACAATTTTTGTCACCCTTTTTTAGAGCTTTTTTCGGAGCACCGCCACATCCAACCGAACTTGAAATTTTTATATTTTTCTACCTTCATCGATAAGTTGCAACACAGTGGGGGAGTTGACTTTTTAGTTGGAATTAGACCAATTTCTTCTAAGATCGCGATGCTTTTGAAATATTTTTTTTTGAAATATTGAAAAGTTATTTAATTTAGGATGAAGTAGTGGATGCTTAGTCGCCATTGTTTATTCAAAGAAAAAAATGCTTCACTCTTACAAAGGTTGAATAACGAATGACCTTGTTAAACAATAACCTGTACCACATTTAACATTAAAAATGTTAGACACAAACAATAAACATTCATATTAATTAAGGAACTGTATAAATATGCTGCATTCGTACGGTAGTACCTAGGTATTGTGATTTTTCATAATGTATTAAATTTTCATGTGTGAACATTTTAAATGTGCAACTATGGGCTACGTACATATATTTATTTGACATTGGATATAGGCCATAGTGTAAATTCAAAGTTTCTTTAAATTCAGATTCTGTAAATGCAAAACAAACCTTGCATACACTCAACCTCGCACCTATTCCAAATCCTATAGTGTGTCCAAGCATGGGGGTTCCAGGGGGGCAGCATGCCCCACATACATACCTCACTGTTTATACGCCGAAATGCGTAAGCAAGCAAAAAAAAAAAAACAAATATCCCATAAAAAAGTAGTTTTAGTTATTTTCAATTTTCTCAAAAACTATATGACATAAAATCATCTAGTTTTCAGTTTTTGAATAAGAATAAATTAGAGTAACGAATTTAAAAAATAATAATATATAACTTTGCCGTTTTGAAAAATTAAACTTTAAACATTTTTTTATGTTTTTTTTTCCAAAATTTGAGTTTAAAACTCGATTTTTTTTCAAAACCTGTGAATAGATTTCACTTGATTTAAAAACTATCTAATAGAACAGAAAATTGGCTTCGGCTTCAAAAGAAGGTATAATACTTTATTGTAAGTAGGTATTACCGTTATTTTTTAATATTTTTGTTTCCATTTTAGTACCATTTTTATAAAATTACCCCTCCCGCCAAAATGGGGGGAGATAGACTCCCCCCTCCCGTAATAAAAAATGCTTGTATTGAACTGTTCTACAAAAAACCGTTATAATTTCTTGGCGCCTAAGGTATCGTACTCTTGCCCGTTTTTTATATATAAAGTTGTTTTTTTTCGAAATATAAAAATTAAAACAAAAAAAGAATATACAGATTTTTTCAAAATTGTTTTTCCTATGCTCTCATTAATTTCAAGTCAAACAAAAAGAACCAGATGGTTGTTTGTCTTCTAGTTTTTGAAAGAAATTCCGAAAACAAATTTATTTTTAGTTGAGTACTTACGTGAACAAATATAAAATTAAAAATACAAGGTGCTTACTTGTCTCACTCAGGTCGATGTTTTTTTCAAACTTTTCAATGAAATACAATTTCATATATTTTGTTGGTTGGATTTCTATATACCGATGGTTAAGTGGGTGCTTCTGACCGTGGCGCAGGTGCGCTCTTTCTTTTAAGTAGATTTTGCATACAAAGTTCGCAAACTTCTGCTGTAATTTGAGCGATTTCGTTTCAAATAATGTCCCTAAGCAACGAAATTGTGGTTAGTTTGTTGATGTATGTACCTAGATCTATTTTTTCAAGTACCATATACGCCCGCGCTGTGTTGAAACATTTCAAGGGTTATTATAATCCCTTGAGCGCGTGTAAATTATAAAAAAAAAACATATAAGAAGAAATAGGGGGCGGGAGGGGGGTGTCAAATCGAGATGTGTGTAATGTCGCACCATCTTTTTGGAACCACATATGTTCTTTAGACCTGATTGATCCAATTCGGGAACAGGAAAGTTTTCCAACCTGTCCCGATAGCGGTCACGAGTAACTGATACAGCATTACCTATGCAGGCCTCCAAGAAATAAGGCCCAGTGACGCCGAGGCCGCCGCCGCGCCGGCCGAAATAACGCATCATACAGTTGGGTAGCCTTTGTGGCGCGATGGATGTGTGCTCGCCTGTCAACCTCATGATGACAGGTTCGATCCCTGCCGTCGTCTATGTCGCTTTAATTCCATTAAAAACCTTCTAAAAATTGTCATCAATGGGTTGTTGGTTTACTCATTATATGTCGTTCAGGCATAACACTAACAACATGTAATTGAGTTAAACTAGTATGCCCAACAAGGATGAACACGAATAAAATAATGTGAATTATAAGGAACATAGAAATAAGACACGGCATTTCTCCGCTTTAGCTCAGCCGCCATCCCTGGAGATAAAAATATCTGAGACAACCACCAACAGTCTCAGAACATCGTGCCACACATCTTTCCTATCCTTCTTTCTCTTCATTAACTTCACGCCCGCGCTATGTTGAAGCATTTAAAGGGTAATCATAATCCCTTAAGCGCGGGTAGATTATATAAAAAAAAAAAAAAAAAAATCCTTTAATACCTTGGGTCAATAGTAGCAGCCGATAACAATATAGAAGAAGAAATACGCGGGCGGCTTCTCAAATCCAACAGAGCCTACTATAGTGTGTCAAAGCTCTTCAAATCCAGAAATCTCACCATAACTTCAAAACTGCTGCTGTACAGGACCATGGTCCTGCCAGTACTCACATATGGATCCGAGACTTGGGTGCTTAGCAAAAGGCACTCCGACCTCTTAGCTGCGTTCGAGAGAAAAGTCTTAAGGAGAATTGTTGGCCCCGTATGTGAGGAAGGACGATTCCGGAGACGGTACAATCATGAACTGTACGCAATCTACCTTGAAGCAGATATCGTGACAAAAATTAAGCTCGGTAGACTCCGGTGGGCAGGGCACCTAGCTCGCATGAGCGAAGAGGAACCTGCTCGAAAAGTTCTTTGTGGTACATTCTATGGTAGACGACAGCGTGGTAGACCATGCTTGCGCTGGAGAGATGGCGTAGACCAGGACTCCCGAAGCCTTGGGGTGCGCAACTGGATGGCGTCGGCTAGAGACCGGGATAGGTGGAGAGACTTGTTGAAAGAGGCCAGGACCGGAACCCGGTTGTCGAGCCGATGATGATGATGAGTGTAGTGATAAGTACATCAGGCGCCACTGCTTTGCAAAAAGCTCTCCCATAAGGCCTGTACTGACAATTTTTGTTGAACAGAGTATAAGAAAGATAATATTATTGACATTTTGAAAAACTTAAAATTATACCAAAGCTTTTTGAAGCCATATTTGAAAAAGATTTTTCCATTCTTAGAAAAAATATATCGGAATTTCAACATGGATTTGTAAGTGAAATATCTACCACTACAAATCTAACACTTTTAACAACTTTTTGTCGCAAAGCTATGGAGGATAGATATCACGTTGACGTTATTTTTACTGGTTTCGCAAAGACGTTCGATGCACTTATTTCCAAGTTGAGGGTTTTCATTCGATATTTTTTAACTAACAGAACTCGGTCTATTAAAATGGAAAGGATATCATCTAAAATAATAAACAATTATTCAGAAGTTCCCCAACGACTTGCGTGTTGTTATAAAAATGTAAAATGTTATAAAATGTTAAATGTTTTATTTGCAAAGGGTTGATGGAATCTTCAACGCGACATCTATTCCTCAACTGAATTCTGGTCACGCAATTGTTAATATATATTCACAGTATTCAGTTTTTTGTTATTTAATTGAGTATAATATTTCAAAGACTATTGTTAAAAGAGTATATGAGCAGAGGGATCAAGGAGGAATTTTTGATTATGACCTAAATACTCAATGTCAAAAATCAACTTTCTTTTATTTAGTTATATTTTCCAGAATTTAGCCAAAAAAAAAAACTCAGAGCGGAAAACGGATGTAATTTCATTTGGTGCTCTGAAGTGAATTGTGGTGCTCGGAACTATTATATTAAAAAATTTAACAAATATTAATTTACAAACAAAATAAAATCTAATATCTATTATTACCATACTTTCCCACGTTATATAGCATTGAACCACAATAGTAAGCTCGTGAAATTTATTCGTGTACTTCTTTATTTTAATTTAAACTTTCACAAAATGGCCCCTTCTGATTAAGAGGACCTCACTTCTCATATTTTGTTTTCTTCTCATAACACAATCTACACGCACATTTAATATACAAATCACAAAATAATGTTTCAAATTTAGATTAATCTAGTAATCGTGATTTATGAAAGAGGTATTTTAGAGAGGAAATATACTTTTTGCTTGCATGACTGGTTCCAACAAAAAAATAATAATAATTACAGATCACCTAGTCCAAGTACAATCCAGGAACTGATTCCACTTTTTTAACTATGTTGGTCTATTGGTGGTTGCGCGATAAGCAGAATAAGCTTTTCTGAATCTGATTTTGTGGGTCCAATTTAAGAGATTTGCATAGCCTTTGTACGCATATTTTCAATTTTTCTTAATATATTAAGTCACTAATTTTAAAAAGCATATGAATCAAGCTGAGAATATTTTTTTATTGGGCATCCTGATATCTCAGAATTGACTTTAGAAAACTGCTGAATTACAAACCGTTGCTAGATGTTTACCTACTTTATATGTTTCTATTATTGTCTGATCATGTTAATTTTATTAATTATTTGTGTGCTTTTAAATGTATTCACAATTTATATTTATTACTATATATTTTGATTTGCCATATTTAAAGTTCTTCCTAGTAGATATAGTAGTTTTTTTACGCTTTACGTGTGTTTCCACTAACCTATGTAACTGCATAACTTAACAATTAATCCTTCGATTTCTTGCCCCCTTAAATTTGTTCTTTCCAAATCATTTGCAAAGCAGTATATATTGCAGACCCGGATCTTATATTATCGCGAGGAGAAATAGAATTCACCTCTCTCGATGGACACTGCAAATAAAACGTACGAGACGCAGCTACTCTCCATTATATTTCGATAGTATTAAACTGTGTTTCATTTTTAAGGAATATAGAGGTTAAGGAAGAAACTCCGAATGTATTTACCGGGTGCATATTGTGCTTTTCGTTATTAAATATCAATATGACGTATACTTTAGCAATACTTAAATATAAAATGAAAAGTCCAAACTGTTTTCTTTTTTTATTAGACTAACAATGAATTTATATTAACATGTAAAATATTTCTAATAAAAAAAAATATATATAAAATACCAAAACCATATTTATAAAAATAAACCAAATCTATAGACTTTTAGCACATTATTAAGTTATAAATAAAACTGTATAAAGTAATAGGATAAATTAAATTTTAAGAACTGTTGAAGTAGCGTTTTGAAATAAATAAAAACAACAAAATCAATTGATCGATAAAAGGAAAAACAATAATTATAAATTAACTGATTGAATATTACGATTTTTTAATAAAAGTTCAAATTGTGTTTTAAAGTAATGTTATGCTGTAATTATTATTATAAATAAATGAAATTATTGAGTGTTAAGCATAAAGACTAACTAAATTGTAAATCAAATAAAGTACATTTTAAAACAGAAACCAAAGATGCTTATCTTTTTGAAATTCATTGAGTCGATGATTGCGGAATGAATGCTGTTTCCATTTATGGTGAGTTAATTAATGGGCATTATAAATTCGTGGAAAATATAAAAAAAGAAGAATTTCCCAGTGACGATGATAAATATTGATTTTGAATTATTGAATTAAATTAATAATTTTATTGCTTAAAATCCAAAAAGAAATAAGTACATATACATAGTAGGTATTTACTTCTGTGTATAGTACAAAGAAAAAAAAAATGCACGACTGGATCGCACGAACTTGCTCTTATGTAAAAGTACTTTGGAATTTAAAATACATTTTATAAATATAAAACATGGACTTAATGAGATAAAACTGTTCAAATGTATGGAATTGCCGTCTGATTAATCTTTTTAATTTTAAAATAATTTTTTATATAACAAATTTCCTTAAAATTTTTCGAGAACAAAATTTGGGATGCCAAATTTTAAGTATTCAGTAGTATAGATTTTAGAAATAGTTTTAAAAAATAATCGTTCAAACGTTTTAAAGATATTAATGTTTTCAAAAAAAAAAAATTGGTAAGACGATAATTTGTAATTTATTTGATAATCGGGTACACAAACAATTTATTGTCAGGCCTGCTAATTTTTATCTTTGTCTGAAGTTTCTGACAATGAAGAAATTGTATGTTTTTTAGTATCATACAATTTTTTCATTGGCAGACATATTTGCAGCCAAGACAATTAGCTGTGTGAAAATCTACCAATCTCTTACAATTAATTGGTAGGTATTTAGCCAGCTATCTGAAACAAAACTATCAGCCAACGTCTGACATTAAATTGTAGGAGATTGGTAGATTTCTACCAACCGTGTACACACACATCTTAATTGTCAGCTCATTGGTACTCATAGATAATTTTAAGGCATTGTCAGGTCTGAAAATATTGTAAGATCTACCAATATACGTGTATACGTAGCTTAAGATTTGAAAAGGAAAATAATTGTTTTACAAATGTCCCAGCCGTGACGTTGGAAAATCCCTTATGCATTCGTAAAGACTCTGAAATCGAGGTTTTGAAGGAACATGATATTACGATGATGGGGAATTAAAAAAAATGTGCTCTCGAAATTATGTAACTCTGTCTGTTCTACTACAGCCTTAACCCGCGATTTTGGATAATGTATTTTTTTTTATTAAAATTAAACACAGGTACCCGACATATAAATGTCATGTATCTGAACATATTTCCGTCGTAATAACATATGTATGTACATTTTTCTGAGTGAATTTTTCTTATAATTATAAGTCAAGTAAAAATAAGAGCAACTTTGTCTTATATACTCGTAAGTCAGCTTTTTGGAATGTCTGAATATGCCAACGGCCGATTCCAATGGCAGCCATGCTGGTTTTTGAAATATATGTACATACATGTAAATAATAAACATTCCCAGGGTGCTGAAGAATTAAGACCAGAAAGTGTTATAGTGTTAAAGTTGGCAAGTCGTTGTCTCTTAGTTTAAGCATCATACATATTTGGACTTCCGTCGCTGAAATAGTTAGACTGCCGCAAATTATAAAAGAGTTTGATATCGACTGTCTTGTAACAGTGTTCCATCTCCATCCACTCAGCTAAGCAACTGCTTTTCTGACGAATAACTTGAAGGGCAGCTTTCCCTGGCAATATAGGTATTGTTTGTTGTTTGACATGTTTAGTATTGTTAATATGTAATCAACATTCAGATTCAATGTACGTATCGCGGAAATTTCTGTTTCTAACATAGGTAATTATGTTATTCGGAAGACGAAATATTCCTTTACGTAGAGTGCTTTGATTAGGTTTCCTGAATATTCGATACCTCCAACTAGGCAGTTCTGTGAGGCGTTCAAAATAATTAAAAATAATGTGCAACAAGTAAAGGGCCTATCCAGCATCCCTGTTGTACTCCAGTTTTATTTAACTCGAAACCGTTCAGACTAATCCTCTTCATTCTATACCGGTGCTTACCAAAGAGGTACCGAATTTAAATGACATTCCTATTCCATATTCCGTCAAGCACGGCGGCGCGGCGGTGGAGGTGTTATGGTTTGGGTGTATTGATGGCGTCTTCAGGAATCGGTAAGCTGGAAGTAATAGAAGGAACAATGGATCAATATGTATACAGTATTTATCGCTTATAAGAAACACGCTTATAAGAAAACCTCGCTTACAAGAAACTTGAACAAAAGCACCGTGTACTTTCCCATATATTTTAATGTTGAATTGTGTGTTTATAAGAAACACGCTTATAAGAAAAACACTGATAAAAGAAACATTTCTTCAACCACGAACTTTCTTTTTTCAATGTAAAGTTGGTTGGATTTAAGAAACTTTCAAAAAAATCACGAAACTCAAAAAACTTGAACAGACCTTTGAGAAAAATTCAAAGCAACCTAGGTATGCAAATGTCATTTCAATTCGACATTTGAAGAGAATTTTAGTTCAGTGTTCAGTGTTATTTATACAAATTAGTTTTTTTGGCCTTTAGTCCACAAAAATTGGCGTTTCGTCAACTGATGAGTCCATGTGAGATCGCCGGGACGAAACGCCAATTTTTGTGGACTAAAGGACAAAAAAGCTAATTTGAATCAATAATTCAACAAGTCCATTCTTCTTCTTCCTTTTCTTCGGCGCTGTTATGATCTCGATGTCGAGGGGATCATAACTCTCCCACGTATCTGCTTCACACTAGTGATCCGCCTGTGGGGTTCGCCGGGTTGACCTCAGAAATCGGCGGCAAGCCTCCCGGTTTTGTATTGTTCCATTTCTGAGGCCAACTGAATGCTGGTGTTTTTGCATTTGCTTGTACCAGGAGTGTTTAGGCCTACCTTTCTTTTTATTCCGAATTGGAACGTTGTATGATATTGCCTTTTTGACGGGGTTCTCAGGATCTCTCCTTTGAACATGGCAATACCAACTGAGTCGGTCGTGTTCAATTTTTTGAGAAATGGTATTCTTAACATGAAGGCTTCCTCGGATCTTCGTACTTCTAATTCGATCAAGCTTTGTAACTCCTGCTGTCATACGAAGCATCTTCATCTCAGCTGCCGTTAGCTTACTCTCATACTTTTTGTACATTGTCCAACATTGTGAACCGTATGTGAGTGCTGGACGCACAACTGAAGTGTAGAGCTTTCCTTTCAGCTTAGGGGGCATTTTTCGGTCACAGAAGATAGCAGAATTTTCCCGCCACTTCATCCACCCTACGCTTACGCGATGATTGATATCGTCATCACAAGTAGCTTCGTTATTTATCATAGACCCCAGATATTTAAACTTTTCACACTTGGGAAGCACTACTCCATTCAAATAAATGTCTGGAATAGGCCTGTGTGGATCAGAAAATGGGCAGCATAGGTATTCTGTCTTTTTCGGGCTTATGCGGTACCCACTTCCTTCTAGAACATCCACCCATACGTCAAGGGCTCGTTGTAGGGATATCGGGTCTTCACTTATGATGGCTCCATCGTCAGCAAAGAATAACTGATGTACCTTTGTATCCGTCACTTTGCCTTCAAGCAGGTAATCAAGAACTGTAATAAAGAGCAGGGGACTCAAGACACTTCCCTGGTGTACACCTACTGTGATTTCGAATTCTTCGGTGACTCCAGCTGCACATCTTACTTTAGTAACTGCTCCATCATACATGTCCATAATTATCCGCACATAGGTTTCTGGAACTCCTCGTTGCCTGAGGGCCACCCATATTAGATCTCGTGGTTGCCGATCGAATGCTTTTTCAAAATCAACCAATACGACATGCAAATCCTCCAAAGAATCCCGATGTTTTTCCATAATTATTCTTATACTCTGGATTGCATCCGTGGTTGACTTACCCCCGACAAACCCGCACTGGTCATCAGATAGCCTAATTATTTTTCGCAGTCGGCTACCCAAGACTCGCTCAACGATCTTCATGGTGTGTGACATCAGCTTAATCGAACGGTAATTATCACAGCTTCGAGTATCACCCTTTCCTTTATAAATTGGAAGAAGGTAACTTTCCCTCCATTGATTAGGCATGCGATCACCTCGTATAAGTTTGGAGACAAGAATCATGAGCCATCTAAACCCGATGTCTCCCATCTTTTTCCAAAACTCTGAGGGTATTTCGTCTGGGCCAACAGCTTTTCCCTTTTTGGAGTATTTTACCGCCTCACTAACTTCTTCGACTGTGACGTCGGATACTTCGCTTAAGTTAGGTGAAGCTATTGGAAAGTATAGCCTTGGAAATTGTTCGTTTAGAAGTCCGTCACAATACTGTCGCCACCTGTGAAGAATTTCGTTGTCTTCCACAAGTAGTTGGCCTTGAGCATTGTTAATGAACTTTGGCGAACAAATCTCCTGGGCATTTCTTCTTCTTTGAGCGGCTATTTTGAAGATAGTTGCGCCCTTATTCGTGTTTTGTCGTAGCTCTTGAATAGCACCAGCTGTCGGGGTAGAAATTTCATCCAGCTCCCAATACAGGTTTTCTGTATTCTTTGCTTGAATTTGGGCGCACTTCTTCTTCGCTTCTTCAACAAGTCCATTAATAGTGCTAAGTCTTCTACTTGGCTGATTTATTTCAGTAGTATATAGAATTCATATTATAAAAACGTTCATATAAATTCTTTATAGCTATACAAATTTCTTTAAAATTAAAAGAAATGTACTGACAATTTTAAATATTTAATAATATTAAAATATTAAGGATAAAAATGTTTTGTATACAATATTATTTTAAAATCACAGAAACTCATATATGAAAATTTTGATCGAAATAGGTAGACTCAGAAATGAGAAAGTAGAAAATCAAAATAAGGATCTATGACAAGTACCGTTTTTTTTTACAAAAATGCGGACTGCATCTGAACATGATTTTTTTTTATAAAAACCATTAGAGCCGTCTTCGAAATAAATATGATATTTCATAATGGTAGGAAACGAGCAAAAAAAAAAACATTTCAATTTCTCATTTAGGCTGCAGGTTGAGGTACACACCTGCAGACAGACGGAATCTCTACCTTTTCGTGTTGTAATATCAATTGATAAAAATCTTGAGTTCTAATTTTTCAAAAACCAAGTATAGAGTCATTTTAAAATCTACTTCGATTTTTCTCAATTTACTTCACTTTTTTCTCCAAATCTACTTCGACTTTTTTTCCGGAAGTGGTAACGCTGCTGGGTATATTTGTATAAGAAACTTGTTTCTTATATTCGTAAAAGAAACTTGTTTCTTATATCCGTATAAGAAACTTGTTTCTCATATCCGTTCTATGAATATAAGAAACACTCGGTTATAAGAAACAAATCTTGTGCAATTTTTGAGTTTCTTATAAGCGTTATGTACTGTACATCGATATCCTCAAAAAAAATTTAAAAACAAGTGTTGAAATTCTGGGTATATCCAATGACTATTACTTCCAGCAAGATAATGACCCCAAACATATCGCCCATAATACGCGCATGTGGCTGGCATATAACACTCTCCACCTGCTACGAATCCCACCACAGAGTCCAGATCTTAACCCTATCGAGCACTGCTGGGATGAATTGGAAAAAAAGATCCGAACCCACGATATCCGCAAAAAGGCGCAGTTAAAAGAAGCCTCCTTGCTTGAATGGAGTAAGATCAATAGTTCTGGTAGGGTCCATGCAAAACCGTTTGAAAGAAGTTATAAGACTATCCGACCAAATATTAACAGCAAAAGTAGTAAAGAAAATAATTATTTGTCTATATTAAGTAACTTTTTTCAATTTCTGTTACAGCTGTACTCGAACTTTTGTGTAAGAATTTCAGAGGTGTATTTTGTTGTTATTAATTTCTTTTTGTTATGAACAATTGCTTTAATTTTTTTTTTGTTGAAAATAAATACCTTGTACATTTCTTTATTAAAAATTATTTTTTTTTTAAACAAATCACTTTTAATTTGTGAATATAGCAGCAATTTTTAAAAATATTTCTTCCTTGTACGCAGACATTGTGGATCATTGTATATTCCTGAGGGAAATGTTAACGAATATAAGTTCACATTAGTTTCAAGGATTAGAATTTCGAAACATGCTACTCGTAATTATTCGAATTAGAAATGAGTCAATTTTCGAGTTTTTATAATAGCAAACTAAGGAAACATTGATTGCCCTGCTTCAATGTATTTTATTAGCTAAGTTATTTAGCTATTATATACATATATGAATGCATATATATCTCTACGTATATATGAAAGATTTTCGAACAATATTCTTATATAAGATCACTACAAAACTTCAACCCCCCGGGCAAATCTGAAGATTACATGAAAATTTCATCAAAATCGGTCAAGCCGTTTTGAAGTTCATAGGTAAAATACACAGATACATCGATTTTTATGTATAAATATTAATAGATTAATTTAAATTTGGGCTACTCGTATCAATTTTTGGTCACAGATTGAGAAGTAGATGGTTTTATGTCTTCTAGTGTCATAAGCATATAGGGTCAACCGATTGTGGTTGAGTTTTGACATCAGAAAAGTCAAACTAAACTGTCATCCGGGACTGTATGTGTGTGTATATATTAAGTTTAAGTTTCGCCATTTCTCAATGCATTATTGCAAATTTAACTTCAGTTTCCGTAAATGGGCAGTTGAAAATCCAAATATAACCGTTCCACGATAAATCACTGTATTATGGTGTGCAATTAAGTGTGGTCCTATCATTTTTATGTACTTCACCGTCAGTTCTCATCGACATGGTCAGATGAAATCGGAGATTCGTGGAAAACATGGTTTGACGTTTAAAGTGTTCGTGTACTATTTTACAATTTCACTACTATCTGGGAGAATTTTACACACCACTCCTCAATTTTTGATACGCTGGGAATTTTAGCCCAGAAAGTACACAAATACAATCTAAATCAGAAATATGTTATTTTTAAATTTAGTTTCGAAACCAAAAGCCCCGTTATACATAGATATAATGAATATTATATTATATATATATTATGAAGCTTTAAAATTAATACAAATATCGAACAATGTAGGTACCTAAGTAGGTACGAGTATATACATGACTGATGTTTAAGGCGACGCAATTTCAAATAAAACAAAACATATGTACAAAAATAAAATCTAACATTTAACTTATACTTGAAACTCAATTTTGAAATTGAATTCCACTTATATATACACAAAAAAAATTATTCTACAAGCTACCATACATAGCGATTTTGCCAACCGAAATAAAACGCATGGACATAATACTCGATTGTATGAAAACATAATGTACATAGGCTTGTTTTTAGTATTTTTACTACACATATACATATGTCTAACATCACTTGAGTCCTATCATTCAAATAAACCCAATAACGATGTCCTTAAGCAAACTTCAAATTTGTATACTGTGTAGGTTTGTACTAAGAGATAGTGTATTGGTTTCGTGATGAAGAATTCAAAATTTCTAGTTCTAGATTTCGCATTGGGTTCTTTAATTCATATTTTGTGGTGCGTTTGCTTGAAATTTGAAATAATGAAAAGTTAATAACAGCCTAGCAGTTTTAAAACACAAGAAAGAATATCCTATATACATAATGTATGATTAGTTAGTGGTTGTAAGACTCCCCGCTTGAATGTTAAGTGAATTATAAAAGCAAAGGCGCAAATTTTAGGTGTATTAGTACGATGTTAAAGCTGTTTTAGTATGAAACTAGGTTAAAAAACGATTTTGCAAATTTTAATCGAATGTAGCATCATACTTCCTCTACCCTGTTATTTTAGCTAAACAAAATCGAATACCTATAATAAATATTTACAAATGCCACAATTTATTTTATTTTACAGTGGAGAGTAGGATAAGATACAAAACAAGTATTAAAAGAGAGAATATTTTATTATTAAATTTAGTAAAGACAAATGTAACAAGTACTATAGCTATGATTAAGATGTTGCCCCCATCGCTCGTCTTCATGAGAGTAGAAGTTTTATATACAAAGGTAAAACTAACCTTTTTTTCTTGCTTAGCTTTCCTTCACACAACAAACAAAATTTAATCTCAACAACAACTGACCCTGGCTAAGAGCAAGTACTTACTAAATTGTTCACACATACTTAATATTCATTGTCATTTTCGAGAAAGTCACTGTGCGTACACTTACCTCAAACGACTCTTCCTCCTAAGATCGTAATGGAAAACATCTTTCATCTTCATCTGTTATTACAATAATTTTGCAGAAGATTGTGATAAACTCTTTTTTTAACTAAACATGCTATTTCCGAATATCAAAATAACTTTGTGTGAAATAAAAAATAGATCCACAGCTACACAACCTCACAATTCTATGTTACTCAGTAATTGAAGGATTTGCTACTGGTTTAAAGACGGGTATTTTGCTTACAGATTTTGTCAAGGCTTTTGATGAGGTTCATAAACCGTCGGTGCTGGGATTTCATACTTCATATTTGAGTGGATCCGACCGATCCGAAATTGGTAAATTTAAATGCGAAGCTATTAACGTGACCTCAGGCGTCTTACAGGGAAGTCACATTGGACCTTTATTGTTTAAAGTCTTCATGGGTTTCCTTCAAATTTTTAAAACTATTTGCTGAATGCTGATGATGTAAAATTTTTCAACTATCGGTGATTGTCTCATACTGCAAAATGAAATGATATACATATAGTAAAATAGATGCTAAAATCTTCTTTGTTGTATCTAATAAAAAGTCTGACTACGGACATTAATATTCTTGGTAAAAGCACCAGGGCTTACAAGAAAATTAGTGTAATATATATTTTGCTAACACATGTGTTTTTAAGTATAAGACCAGTTTTGGTCTGGTATTACCCAGCAAGAAGAAGTAACTGATGTGCCTTTTATGGATGCCAAATCAACTTAAGCAAGATGAATTCATGGTAAATAAACTTCAAGACAACCAAATAAATTAAATCCGAACAACAATTAGTTGCTAACCCTAGTCTTCCTTCAAGTGTATCAAGAAAATTGAATATTTGAAGTACTTTCAGAGAGAATACATAAGTCAATCTTATCTTTCTGGTCGCATCCTCGATATTTATTTCTGTGATGCATAAGTGTTTCGCATCTGCCTAGTATGTGGTCCGGCGTTTCGTCATTAGTTTTGCAGAATGTGCATATGGAGCTGCTTTCTTGGCCAATAATACTCAAGTGTCTTCTTAGGTTATAATGGCCCCTGAGAATCCCCGTTAATGTTCTTATTTTATTCCTACTTAAGCTGACACACTTATTGAAACGATCTTGCCTCAGCTGGGAGTTCTTGGTCTTTTAGCGTCCTTCTCTGTTTTGATTTCGTTTTTAATCCTATTCTGCAGTAGGGTTCTGGTCCCATTAAGGGAATACTTATACTTGTACCTATTTTTGCTGCTGAGTCTGCCTCCTCATTTCCCTGGAGACCATCATTTCCAGGTACCCAATGAGGTATGACTTTATAGTTCATAGTAAGTTCGTTTAGCTTTGATAGCGTAAATGCTTGGTGCTTTGACTGCGATTTGGTTATCTGGAATAATGGCAATATTTTGTTTTCGGTACTATCTTTGCAAATTTCGACCTACACATTGCGCTTTGGTATTGACTTAACATAGAGACATAGATATATGCATGCAGCCCTTCAGCGAATCTGCTCATATAAAAACCTCTGACTCTGCATGCAGAAAGCTACACATCTGTTTCAGATTGAGGAGTACCCGCTACAGAAGTCGTCGAAGTTCGTTCGTTAATGTCGTCGACAGATAACATTCCGAATATTTGGGCTCTCAGGATACTTTCATAGGGAATAAATGACTGTTTAATTTTCTTTACATTCTTGCTGAATTAACAATCTGACTGATCTCGATCCAGTTAGTTTTTTTGACATTTCTGTAATGCGGAGAGGTTTCGGGCCCGAAGTTTATATTGAATAAAACTTGTGATCCGAACAAAAATTCACAAGTAAAACTCTCCCATTTTTCAGCATTGAATTAAAATAGTTATAAGTTAGTACATCGTCCCATGCTTTATAATTTTCCGAGCACCGAAGCTTGAAAGTAGTTACCTAGAACATGGATGGGTGGCAGGCTTTTTTCATTCAATCGAGAACATCATATATATATAAATATCATGCAAAATATTAAAAAAAAAATTTCTCTTCATCTGATCGCTATCGAACATAACAAGATCACCCGCTGACATATTCTGTCCGTTTCACACCGTTTTGGATTCCATAGGAAACATTTATGTAAAGACATACGCATACGGATTTGTACAGATATACTGATATATATGTAGATGACAACTCGAACACATAAGGGTTCGCTTGCATAATACCTCACCAGGAGACATTCCGAGAATGGTATCCAGGTATCCTGGTTGACCGATGGTTACATTTCAACAGATGACCAGCTGCAATCGATCCCTGTTATATTTGGCTCAGACAAGCTAATCATTTTTTATCGAGCAAGTTCAGCCTAAACAAGCAAGTATGTGCGACGCTGTGGTATATTTAATTTTTCTGTGAATCCTAATAGGAAGGGAAAAGTAAAAAATCGATAAGAAAAGCTGAGGACCTAATCTGTTGGAACTGCTTAGTAAACGTTGTCATCAAAAGTCTTCAAAATAATTATCGTTACCAGAGCATTCGAGTATTTCTATTTGTATTGGGATCACTACGTCTTTTGAGTATTTTTTTTTTGTATGCTTTTTCAGATGAAGGGTGTCATTTTATGATCATGGTTATTTTGCTGACAGACCACCCTATGTAGTCACAATGACATCCATTTATTAACCCAATGCAGAAGACTCAGAGTAATCGATAGTCACGAATTCAGAAAGAAGATATCTTAAATCTCTTTACGACTGTGATAGAACGCAGGAGCATTCATTTCTTCCCATTATTCTGAAATCTGATTAATGTGAATGAACTGTCGAGTATCTGCAGGTATCATACTGCACATGTCATGTTGTTGGGAATTAAAACTCATACATTTTTATTTTAAAGATACTCATCTACATTTGTCACATTTTCGCATTGTATTTTGGTATATTGTATGTTGTCTTTAAGTGTATGAAACTCTCATACTCAACCAGCGTCATTAAATAAAGGAGAGGAAAAAACCCAAAGCATTTTTAAGTGGGATTGTTTATGTCTAGACTTCTAGGGAAATGTAGATATTTTAGTATGACGACGGTGAAATCAGCTTAACACCACACTTGACAAATGAAAGCGATTATCTTTCTAGCTCCTTGAAAGGATGAGCTATGAAATAAAATAAAAATAAGGGCCATTTTCCTTCTATCTCTGTGAAGCACAATTGTAAAGCAAGTTTATTCATTATGATATTTACAAGTCTCTTTGGGGACAATAGAGATTCAAATAAGCTGTCATTTTTTCACTTTATTTAAGGGCTATAGTGAGTGCCTACTTCTTCTATTACTATTTGTACTTGAATGTTTTTATAGTTCAATAAGTCGTTCTCAAACAAGTAGACCGATGATGTCGACGGCAGCCCAAAATCCACACCAAACGGCCACTTTCTTTGGATACATTCATACTTCCTTTTATAAAACAATTTAATCCTTTGCACATGAATTTCAAGAAGTTGAAAACTTAAACAACACTTCCGAATTGGAACTTGTCTGCTTCAGGAGTCCTTCAACTAATAGAGGCATTCGCACCGCACCCATTTGCGGAAACCTGGTCCCGAGACTCCTTGACTGGTCCACTATAGCTTCTAAACAAAAATTCAAGTACCTGGGAATCGATTTCAACGAGTTGCTAACCTGCACTTAAGAAATATGCTGAAAAAAAGCCACCTGGTTCTTCAACCATTTGCACCCATTGCTAAAAAGAAGATTTAGTCTAAGCCAACCTACAAAGGTATACTAATCTACAAGCAACAATTGCGACCAGCCATCAGCTGTTCCTTCCCAGTCTGGTTTTTAATCTCAAAGAAAGCTTTTGAGGAACTTCAAATCTTCGAAAGGAAGACACTGAGGTTCTGTAAAGGACTTCACCTCGACCGGCAACGATAGGATTACTACAGGAACGATCATCTGCAGACAGAAGCGAATTCAATCCCACTGGACAAACACCTGGAACTTTCAATAAAAAAAATAGCGCGGAACATCATCTACCACCCAAATCAGCTTATGAGAAGTATGACCGCTGAACAACGACATCCTGAGCCAAGGTACCTCAGCGTGGATGGAAGCTCTGGATAACAATTTATATTGGGTCAGCCTACCACCGTGGCTAAGCGCAATCCCTGTCCGAAACGTACAACGAAATCACCGCTTTCAACCGGGAATGAACACCCTGAGGACTATAAAATCAACCGATTTTCGACAGGTACATTTTATGTACCTATATAAAGTGTTAAGACTAAGTCACTTTATAAATGGTCGGCTATCTAGCGGTTTCTTTTTCAATCATAGGTTATTTGGACACTAACAGCTGTTTCCCGCTCGAAATCTTGACATAAAGTCAGTATCATACCTCCGCGGAACTCTGTGGGAAATATTAAGAACTTATTTCCAAGCTGTGCAGCCTAAACAGTGCGATGTTTGAAAAGAAGTTTTGGCCAAAATGAAGAACTTACCGCGCAAGTTTGTACAAAAAAGACGAGAATGGGGAAGCTGTAGCCGAGAGTCCATTCGCGAACATCAACTCGCTATCGATCTGAACAGCTCAACATTTCACGCACTAGCCTAAGGAGAATTCTGCACAAAGATCTCGGATTATAGACTTACAAGGTCCAATTGGCTCAGCAATAGAAGGCGCACGACAATCCGCTTCGTTGTCGCTTCCAGTTTGGTCTTAAAGCAGAATGAATTCGACAACGCTTTTGAGCGAAAAATCATCTTTTCTGACGAGGAGCATTTTCATCTCGGCGGCTACGTTAAAAAACAAAATTGTCGTATCTGCGACTCGTAAATCCCACACCTTATTATCCAGAAGCCTATGCATCCACAGAGAGTGGTAATTTGGTGGGAATTGTGGAATTGTGGTATTATTGGAACATTTTTCTTCGAAAATGAGATTGGAAACAACGACTTTTGTTTACTTAAATTGAAAACATGGATTTGGACGACCTCTACGTCATGCAGGATGGCGCGCCATGCCACACAGCCCATTCCACAATCGATCTTTTGCGCACCAAATTCGCAAATCGTGTTATCAGCCGTCTTTGCAATGTCAATTGGCTGCCTCGGAGCTGCGATTTAACCAATTTGGATATTTTTTGTGGATAATCGTTAAGGGCCGATCTTATTCCGAAAATCTGGAAACGATTCAAGCTCATAAGGCCAATATCAGCCGAGCTACAGCGCAAAACAATCAACACGGCCATGGAAAATAGGAGTGACAGAAGGCGCAGCCACTTGAACGACGCCGACGTTATATTCCATAACAATGGGAATGTTTGCTTTTACTAATAAAGCTGTAATACATGTAAAAAATTTAATTTTGTTAATTTTATTGCATTTTTAAAAAGAAATTTGTATTTGGTCCCACTTTATAGTTTAGACCCCTATTAGCCAACAAATTTTAATTATCATAGTACAGTAAAACCCGGTTAAGAGAAACGGCAAAATGTCACAGTCTTTCTTTCACTTAAGCGGGTTTTTCACTTAAGCGAACCCCGCTTAAGTGAAAAATAATTTCACTTAAGCTGATTTAAAAATTCCATTAACCGGAGATTTAATGCTAGAAACAATATTGTTTTTATCTTTTGGACTTGCCTTGAAAGAAGTTAAATAAAACAACGATTAAATAACACAAAAATAATTTATTGAAAAACGAAAACTAGCAAATTTTTGTTCTGTTCGATTCAATTTTTTTTCACTTAAGAGAGTTTTTTTTAATGAAAAATATTAAAAATTAACTAAAAATATGTTTCAGTTATGCGGGTTTTTTCACTTAAGCGAGATGAAGCGGAGTGTTTTAAGGGAAATTGGTCAGAAAATACTTGGGGATGAAAAAAGTGTTGCAGGTAAGCGGGTTTTTCTCTTAAGCGGGTTTCTCTTAAGCGGGTTTTACTGTATCTTATTAGTTGTAAGCCAAATTGTAAAACATTATGTTCAATCAAACGAGATTCAATTGAAATTATTGCTTTTCTATCTTGCTTATCTCTTGCAGGATTTTGTTAAATGTGGACTGAGGGAACCTTATATTGAAATCTTGTCCAAAACCATGTTGCAGGCAGCGTTGCCACTTCCGGAAAAAAGTCGAAGTAGATTTAAACCAAAAAGTGAAGTAAATTAGTAAATTGAAAAAAATCGAAGTAGATTTCAAAATGACTTTTTATTTGCATTAACGAAAACATTTAACTCGAGATTTTCATCAGTTGGCATTACAACACGAAAAAGTGGTGATTCAGTAGATATGTCTGTAGATCTTTAACTCAACATGTTGCCTAGAAGAGAATTTGAAATGTTTTCCTTGGTTCCTTCCATTGAGACAATTCGAAATCATATTTATTTCGAAAACAGCTCTAATGATTTTAATAAGAAAAATTATGTGTAGACCAAACCAACAATGGTCTTCATTTTGATCAAAAAATATATTATTAACTGCCATAGAACTTTTTTTTTATTTTCAACTTTCTCATTTTCGACTCTATCGATTTCGATCAAAATTTTTATGCAAGAACTTCTTTCATTTTGAAATAATGTTCTATAAAAAAAATGTTAAAGAAATTTCGTATATAAAGAACTAGTTTTTTAAGAAAACTCCTATCATTTTTTAAAAATTCATTTGCATATTTTATTTTTAGCTTAAGTAAATTTTTGTAGTGTATTTGTATGTGTTTTTTTTTTTTTGCAAAATTAAAGTAGATAGAAACAGATATTCTTAAAATAAAGTAGATTTCAGTATTTTGCTGATGGTGATGGTGCGAAGTGGGAAGTATTTTGAAAAAAGAAGTAGATATACTTCAATTGAAGTAAAGTGGTACCACTAGTTCCAGCTTCCAGGTTACCTTCTGGAAAAAAGCACGCGGTCTATTTCTCTTTTTTTGAAAGAGAATTATTGTGTTGTGGAGGTAAAAGACTAACTTTGACAATATTCAATACATACCGAAATAATAGGCGAAAGTTTTTGATATGGGTGATTCTACAAACGATGGAATTTTCGGCGGCCCCAGAAATATTTTAAAATCCGTTCAATTATTTAATCTGAATTTTTTTTTATAAAATTAAATCTGATTGTTATCTACCTGGCCAAAAAATATTACTGGGGTGACCTAATTTTATTTTGCTCAAGAAATTTTTCAAAATGTCTGATTCACAGTCCCCTTTGCGTTTTCGTAAAAGAAAAATTATTACCGTTCCAACAAGGCTCCAACAACGTATTGATGCATCTTTCCACGAGTTTTAAATTGCGCATTGATCGCAGTGTTGTATTCCCATACCTATCTGAGGAAGTCGTAGTGCGTGGAACTTAATGCATTCTCAATTGTTGTGGTTGCACTTATATTGGATGTATTGTATCCGAAACGTATCACCTTACGGATATCAATTTAGGTCAACCAAAATGCAATATCGCAACAATTGAGTTGTGCTGAATGGTCAGCGCGTGTCGATTGCCCATGGCTGTGCATGGGCTCTCGATCGATTGTTTGACACGAAGACGAGGAGTCTAAAGAAACAAGTCAACGGTGTCGGTCTTTGAAATTTACAATATAACAGCAGTTTTGAATAAAGTCGGAGATTGATTGTTGACATCCGACCCAATAAAATCGTTGCTTGACTTTTTCGAGTGTTTTTGTTATTCCCAAGTGTGCGCCACACATTCCACTATGGTAATCTGCAAGGATCGTTTTGATTTTTATTTTCGGAACCACAATTAATTTACGTGTCAATCTCCCATCTGCACTTTCCCATATTCGTTGAAGAAATCCGTTAATCTCCAAACTTTGCCATTGTGATCAAAGGGCTTTCGAAATAGGACTTTCACCAGAAATTTCTTCCCATGATGGTCGTACGCCTCTTTCTTTGAAGGCAATAATTTTTGACAAATCCGGATCGTTCTTTTGGTCTGCAAAAATCTGTTCTGGCGTCCAATCCTGCTCGGGTAGAACAGTGAGCAAGCGGATGTCAACAATGTTTGCATTCTGGACAACAAGGCCGTCTTGAAAGCGCATCTGCATTTGCGTGTAGTCCTTCTTTGCGATGTTCTATAGTAAAATCATAGCTCTGCAAGCTGACCCTCCGGATTTTTGAACTGAAATAACCATCTCAAAGCTGCATGATCAGTTCTTAACTGGAACTGTTGATCATACAGATACTTATGGAAATTCTTCACGGACTCTAATAGACCTAAAAGTTCTCTTCTTGTAACGCAATAATTTCGCTCAGCTTTGGATAGGATTTTGCTGTAATAGGAAATTAATCTTTCCTTACCATCTACGACTTGAGATAAAATGTCTCCAATACCCCGGTCGCTTGCATCTGTATCCAAAATGAACTTTTTGCCAATGACAGGATAAGACAAAGTTGGGGCACTACAAAGAAAATTTTTGAGCTGCTGGAAAGATTTTTCTTGTGATTCAGTCCATTGAAATACTTGATTTTTCCTATAGTCAAATCATGCAAGCTACTAGCGATGTTGGCAAACCCAGGAACAAACCGTCTATAATAGGTACACAGTCCTAGAAAGCTTCGTAACTCATGAATGTTTTTCGGACTTGGCCATTTTTTTACTGCGGAGATTTTGTCCATATCTGTGTGTACACCGTCTGTTGATACGACATGTCCTAGGTATTTTACTTCTTTCTTGAACAATGAACACTTCTTTGAACTCAGTTTAAGACCAGCGTTTTTAAGTCTTTGAAACACTTCCTCTAGGTTCTTCAGATGGTCATCAAAATCTTTTCCCATCACTATGATGTCATCAAGGTAGACTAGGCACGTTTTCCAGTGAAGCCCTTTCAAAACTCGTTCCATTAACCGCTCAAAGGTAGCCGGAACTTACATAAGCCAAATGGCATAACAATAAATTGCCACAAACCATTAGCAACGCTAAAAGCAGTTTTTTCACGGTCATCTTTGTCCATTTCAACTTGCCAGTAACCGCTCTGCAGATCCAATGTTGAAAACCATTTTGCGCCAGACAACGTGTCAAGAGTGTCATCTATTCTTGGTAATTGATAACTATCTTTCTTGGTAACGTCATTGAGCTTGCGATAGTCAATGCAAAATCGAGTAGTCCCATCTTTCTTTTGGACTAAGACCACTAGTGAACTCCATGGACTAGTTGATGGTTCAATCACGTTGTTTTGCTGCATATCCTCCACAAGTTTCTCGACTGCTTGCAATTTAGCGAGCGGTAGTCTTCTCGGGGCTTGTCGAATTGGTTTGATGTTGAGTAATTGTTGTTCTGAAATTGTTGTCATATTCTGTAAGGAATAAATCCAAGTATTTATTCAAAAACCCCATTGCTTTGTTCTTTTCTTGAATTGTCAAATCCTGGGTCCAAGTTTGTGTTAGGTCGTTTAGTTGGTCTCGAAATTTAGCCGCATCTTATTTTCGTTATTAACAATCGTCGAAACTTCTTCACAGTTGCCAGTAACCACATTGCGTCCTATATTTTGCGATGAATTTGACAAGTTGAGAACTCTAACTGGAATTTATCCGTGTCTATTTAGGGATGCAAGGGTTCTTCCAATTACAATATTCTTGGTTGAAGGTTCTTCAATCGCTTCCACCATCCACACCTTGTTATATTCAAAGTCATGATTTATTTTTGCCCACACTATTGCTTCAGAATTTGGTGGAATTGTTTGCTTTTCCTTAATGACAGCTTGTATGGCATTTCCACGCATTTATACTTCAAAACTCGATGTTGTAAGTCAATTGTAATTCCATTCGCTAACATGAAGTCAACTCCCAAGTCCCAATATCAGTTCATCCATGATATCAGCCACCAGAAACTCGTGCTCAAATATCATGGTTCCAATTTTGATTTGTTTAGTGATGCTCCCCAATATTGCTGCATCCTCTCCAGTAGCTGTTTTAAGTCGAATTCCAGTTATTGGTTTCACATCTTTTATGAGATCATTTTTTATAATTGAATGCGAAGCTCCAGTATCCAAAGTTACTGTATAAATCTTTGAATCAATAGTCCCTAGGATAGTAAGGCTATTGTTATTGCGTAAAATTTGTGAAATTGAAATTCTGGGGCCACCATGGTTTGGAGTCAGCCTACGCCCCTCAGAACTGACTCCATTTAGTTTGTCGAAGCATTTTCCCAACTCTTATTCTTCTGAAATCTGTCTGATGTTTTTGACCATCTTTGTCCTGCACGGCAATCACGTGCTATGTGCCCTCCCTTGCCACAATTAAAGCAGCTTCCTCTGAACGAGTTTCTCAAAGTTGTTTCAGTTTGAAGTTCTGATTTCACTGCTGCTTTTACGGCTTGAACAATAGCTTCACTCAAACCATCATTTTCAACTTCTAGTTTGTGAACTTTTGAATTTAATCCACACATCTTAGCTGCAGTTTCTTGTGTCATTGCTGTAGATACAGTGTCCGGGAATGTTGGCATAGACAATATAATTGTAGCACATTTGGTATCTGGATCACGAATACCATCAAAGGGTCTATCTTGCATTTCTCGATGAAATCACATGATGAACCAGAGTATGCCGAGTATGCTAATCGTTCGATGTCAGCTGCGTATTCTTGAAGGGCTTCTCCAGCTCTGTGTTGTCTGTTCTTCAATTCCATTCTGTACATTTGCTTCTTATGGTCGCTTAAATATTTTCTATGAAGAACACTCATTATTGATTGGTAATTATTAACCTCACCTCCGGGAATAGTCTTCAGGACGTCAGCTGCATCCCCCTTTAGACCCACAAACCACAATCAATGCTGCTGCGCTATTTTCTTGATTCCAGTTGTTTCGAGACATCGCAGTCTCAAATTGAAGCTTAAACACGTCAAATGAAGTTGTTCCATCAAAAATGGATGGCTTAATTTTTGTGAAACTGGTATGGTCTGAAGATCCATTGAATTGTAAATCCCCAAGCCGATCTTCAATGTTTTTCACATTGAAATTAAATTTGTCTTCGATGCATTTAATTTTCTGATTCATCTGGTTTTCTAAATCTTCATGTTTGTCCTCAAGCTTAGTTACTTTTTCTTTTAAACTCTCAGAAATATCTGCCAGTTTTTCGTCGGCGGAACTTTGTTTTTCCAACATCATCGTTGTCATTTGAATTGAACGCTCAACAGCTCCGAATAACTTGTCCATCCTCGCATTTTGAGACTGTCCGTCTTCATCTTTGCTGGCTTCTCCAGGTCTCATGATCCATCAAATTAACATCTTTATCCTCTAAGGCTTTCCGAAGCCTCTGCTGGAGGTCAGATTTTGAACCATTTGTAGCAAGGCTGAGAACCGACAGTTCCTTTTTGAGTTGGTCAAATTGATCGAATTTTACCATTGTCAATTTTCTTTGTCGCAATTCCGCTTCTGACACCAGTTGTTACGTTTTTCCTGTTTGTATCTCTGGATTGCGACAGAAAATCAAACGACTATTTTTGGTTAAATTAAATCTAAATATTTATTATAATATTTGTGAAGAGGTTTTCCTCTTTCAAAGTGATATTTAAAACTAAGCTAGAAATCTAAGAATAAAAACTTATTTATACAATTTTCTTTTTGAGATATATAAAAATAACCTACTATAAATTATCTGAACAAGTAAAAACATTAAAGGTATTTTATTGAAAACGCCACAGTATCTATGTAAAAATATTTATCATGTAACGCAAGTTGAACTGCTACTTGTAGCATATAGTCTCAGCTTCATCCAAGAGATCAAAATCTCCATCGATTTCAATATCAATTGCTATTTTGATAAATATTGTTACATATATATTTTCCAAAGAATTATTAATGGCTTCCAAATTGTATAACAAGAGTTGAATGAATCTCCATTTTTGCTGTCAGTAGATAATTTAAACACAACTCATTGGCTGTGTAAAATTAATGCCCTGGTTTTCACCTAAGTATGATTTTAAATATTTCTAGGAATAACTTGAACTGCTTTACGAGTTCCTAAAAATTGTCTATTAATAGTGCCCATTAAGAATAGCTTAGAATACATTAAATTCTAAGAATTCCTTTTTCAAACAATTATGCTGGGTCAATTTCTTAGCTCTAGTTGATTGGGTGGAATGGAATCACTTAGTGTCTCCCTTTTATACTTATACAACACACATATACTCGATATTTCGACAACTACAAACTCCTTCAGTCCAATTATTGAGATACAGAATGCTAATGCGTTCTCCATCAACCTGAAATAACCGTAATAAAGGTGCCTTCTTTTACCAGTTTATTCCTTATATTTTTATTTATTTTTAGTTAGAAGGCATTTTATTGAACAACCATATTTATTTATTGCTATTAATTCTATTATAAAAGCAAGAAAATTGTGTAGAGAAATACATACGTTTGTATCTTTACAATACACAGCCAGATAACACTGCAAATTAAATAAATAAAAAAGGGAAAACATTGAATAAATATAATTTCAGATACGAGCAAGGCAAAGTTCGTCCCTTTGTCTTTCCTTCGACCGTGTGCTAGTCTAATGAGAAAATCAGCATCCATAGTCACTAACTTAAATGTACAACTGGACACAGGTATCCTTGGCAGATGTTCTCTTTATTATAATATACCTATCCTTCGTTTATTATTTCGAGTATGTTGCCTGTATACGACTATAGTTGCATATCTATATGACAAGTATTGTTCGGACGAGTTCGACTTTTCCATAGGTACTACAAACTCGATATCCTTATTATGCCAGCTTTATTATTCTCTCGTGAAGCTGGCAGTTAGCATGTTGGTAATATACTTTTGTAGAAATCTTGCTGTGTATCTGTATGTAAGTAGTTAAGGATGTCTATTTGTCATCCTTGTCTTGTTTGGGTTTTTTCTGGTCGCAAGTTTTCTCACTGCCAGACCCAACTACGGCCGCCTCACCACAATGGGTGGTGGAATGTTCTTTTTGTTGTTGATACTGGTGAATTTGTTGCTTTCCGCCAGACTCTTTAACAGTAAATGTCACATAATAGCGTTTATTGCTATCCAACTTCTCCGAAGGCAGTGATATAAGCTGTTTGTTTTTTCCATGTGACAGCTCAAGGGAGACCTTGCTCCCACAATTTGGGTTGCTACTTAAAATCTTCGGTAGATAAAAACTTCCGGCTCCGGTTTTTTTGTAAGGTCCAAAGCCAAATTTCGGCATTGTATGATGATTCATCATGGGAACTGTGGGAAGAAAAAAAGCAAAATACGATTTTTTAGTAAATACACAAAGGGGGGATTGTGTTTGCTGGGTGAATAATTATTACTTGATTTGTCTAAAAGAGGGACTTTTGAGACGAAATTAATCATTCGAATATGACAAATTGATATTAGGTAAGGTTTTTTTTGATTTTGTGGCAATGTATCTATTTTTACGTACTTGAGAACTTTTCTAGCTTCTGCAAATTATGTGCTCTTGATGAAGATTAATTCATACACGATATCAGAAAAACGTTAAATAAAAAATATTGCCTCATAAAACGGATCTGCAGATAAGATACGACTTTCAAGGACAATAGGATTTTGAGAAAAAAACAAGAAATATTTACGTTCAATCAGGACTATTAAGGTATCGTTATAAAATTCTCCCGGGTTTGTACTTAATGAATTTACAAATATTCAGCCCTATTCTGTTTTCCAGACGAACATATTTACTCACGTGTATACGCGATTTAATTTTGGTTGAATATAATTTTTGATTTAATTTTGAGTGGTAATTGTAATATTTGCGAGGGGACACTAGGCGTAGTCCTTCGTGGAAAAGCTCAAGTTAAATTTAAATAAAATTGTTTATTTAATTTCTTCTTTGTAGGTACCTATCTTGAAAGGCTTTAAATACCTATTGTGGTTTAATTGTTTTTAGTATATTTACAATATGTATTTTCATAACACTGTTCATATAGTTGCTCTTGATAGTGATAGCTCTTTCTTTTTTCTTTTCATTATGAATATTCAATGTTCCGACTGTTTTTTCTTAACATCTAAAAATGATTTAATTAGCTGCGGGGTTTGCCATTCTGGTTTTCATTTCAAATGCACTAATCTAAACGAATTGGAAAGGTCCGCAATCGAATCAAATAAACAAATTTTCTGGAAGTGCGGTTCATGCATAAACATTTCATTTTTGGGTTGCATACCAACAATAAAATCATTGCATCGGTTCTTTGTTGAGCATAAAAGTGATTTCGATAATCTTGGTAAACCAGTGCGTGTTACTCGCTCTCAAGCTAAACCATTGTCTTTGACAAGTGACCCAAACAAAAACAACAAACAATCTGCTCTAATGAAAGAGAAAATAAATCCCACTGCATCTCGGTTATCTATTTCTTCACCTTTGCACATATCCTCCTCGTCACCAGCAGTTAAATCTAATGCAAATAAAATTCTACCTAAAACTACGAGTAAAAA
Source organism: Chrysotoxum bicinctum (assembly GCA_911387755.1). Classification (NCBI taxonomy): domain Eukaryota; kingdom Metazoa; phylum Arthropoda; class Insecta; order Diptera; family Syrphidae; genus Chrysotoxum; species Chrysotoxum bicinctum. The sequence goes on from OU426988.1 coordinate 265,079,802, forward strand.
ATCGGGTTTGGTAAATAAATCCGTAGCAAAAATTAATAGCAATTCTAACTCTTTGCAGAGTGATGATCTTGCTTTAAATTTGCTAGCCTCGACATCGAAAGGGAATTCAATCACACCTATTACAAGGGAACTGTCTTCATCTCTTTCCGTTTTCTCTGACAGAAATGATGAAAGTGTACCCTCGATGAATAACAATGTGGAGAATACAATAAAAATAAGAAATGATGATGCTCAAACTAAGACGTCTGCCCAGTGTGGCCAATTCATAATTTGAGTTTATGCTAAATTCGGCAATTTAGCATGATTTTTTGTGTACTAAATATGCTAAAAATCATGCTAAATATTTTTTTTAGCTGGAAAACTGCCAAAGACTTTGCTTTAAACTAAAACAAACGGAACTTTATTTTTTTTTTATAAATTAAATTTATTGAACAAGAAAAAACATTTTAAAAAATAATTCACTCTGGTTAGAACTAAAATATAAATATTAAATTATTAAAAAAAAATTAAAAATTTTGAGCCTCATTCAAATCCTCTTCGAAAATATCAGGCATATCTTCTTCATCTTCCTGGGTTACATAAAATTTTGATGCTCCAACCTGTTCATTAACTTTATTAGGAACAGCGAAATTATCACAACATGTTTCAGATAAATTATCCCTAATAATAAGAATGCTATTCATCATATTTATTTTCATCCTGTTTCACCGCTGGTCTTTGACGAGATTCATGAAACTAAAAACTCTTTCAACAGCAGCAGTGGATATCGGTAAGACCATATGAAATGACAAAGTTTGAGGTCTTTATATGGATTTTAATTAGAAGCGTCAGTGAATTTATTTACTTCACACCAATACTCCACAGTGTTTTCCACATTTTCCCAAGTATTTAAATGTAAATTATTCCACTGTGTTTCTATTTTAGATATTTGCTTGGAATTAATTTTTCTACTTTTAAAAAATCTGTTAACGGTGGCTTGTGTATTCTCAAACACTTTTGAACCGAAAACAATTTATTTGCTGTAAACTTCTCAGATTTTCTCGTGTCCTTTTTTGAAGCTCTTTGATAAGCTTCGAAATACAGTTTTAACAGTTTTTTCTAAATTCATTTTCATCCTCGCATGTTATTAAGTCTTGTAGCTTGAACTCTTGTTATTTTCCTTCACACTGAAAGCCGAAGTAAGGATTGGGTAATAGTTTGTCGATAGTCATATATACTTTTAATTCATCTTCAGAAAACACAGCTATCTTTTTAATTACAGATAAAATGAGGCGAGATAAATCATTAAAAACTTTCCGATAGATGGTGGTTCGTCAAGCAAAAGTATGATAGTTTGCTGAATTCGTTAAAACTTAAAAGTGGTTGCGTTCAACAATACCTACAATAAGAATTACATTGAGGTCGGCACACACTTTCGTAGGTTTTGTTTGAACTTTTTATAAATTCAATTTAATTGCATGGTTCGTGTAAATTTCTGCTAAATTTTCATGCTAAGACCAGATATCATGCTAAAAAATATGCCGGCATGATTTGAAAAAAAAAAAAATGCTAAAAAACAATTTTTCATGCTAGATTTAGCAGGAAAAATGCTTAATTGGCCACACTGCGGTCTGCCGAAGTTATTGTTGCTTCTGATGATGGTGTTGTTGTTCGTCATAATGATATTGGTGTTGTTGTTGATGGTGAAATTGCAGCTGTTGTTGAAGAGAGAGGTAAGCCAAATTAATTCTCTTCTCTGATGTTGTTGCTGAGCGCGCTTAGGATAATGTTCACGATATTGGTGTTGCCAGTGCCGGCAAAAGTACTAGTTCTAGTGCTACTACTAATATAGAGTACAAACATACTACCCAAAAATTGTTTGGTACTTCTACAGCTTACGAAGGAGAATTAACTCTTGAATCTGTTCCTCGTTTAAAATTCCTTCATATTTCTCGTTTAAAATGTACAGTCACCGAAGAAAATGTCATCGATTATGTAAGCATGAAGCTAAATATCCCTAAGAGTTATTTTTCATGCACGAGACTTATAAAAAAAGATGCCAACACGTCTTTGTATCGTTTTGTAAATTTCAAGCTAGGAATACCTATAAACTATTTTAGTAAAGCTTTGGATCCGTCAATTTGGCCATTAAACGTTCAAATAAAGAAGTTTAAAAATTTTCCAAAACCGGACGACAGCTCGAAGGCAAATCCCTAAATGCTACGGAGCCTAGAGAAAAACGAAAAAACATTCGAATCTATTATCAAAATGCTGGAGGTTTGCGAACAAAGACAAATCAGCTTTTCTTATCATCATCTCTGCAAGAATTCGATGTTTTAGTCATTGTCGAAACGTGGTTGAATCCACATTTTTTGTCATCAGAGCTTTTTGACTCATCTTACAACGTATACCGTAAAGATCGTTCGTCTACGACTGGATGGGATCGAGGTGGTGGTGTACTTATTGCGGTACGAACAACTTTAAATAGTACTCAAAAAAGTCTCCTTAATGATGCCGATGAGATCGAACAACTATGTGTCTGTGTCAGTCCAAAAGATTCTGCTGAAATTCATGATATATTTTTTATTGTAAGCTATATACATACGTCAAAACGTATATTGACAAAACGTATGTATATTCGTACTAAGCAAAAAAAAATTAAAAAAAAACTCCAAAATTGTGAAAAATTTGAGATTTTATTTATTGCTCCGAAAAAGGGCAATATTAGAGCTGTCAAAATCAAATGCATCTTCTACTTTGTCAATTCATTAATTTTCAAATTTCATCAAATGATGTCAATGGATTAAAAACATCTAAGAAATCAGAAAGCCACCTTCAAAAATATAAGCTTAATAATATGTGCACACGCCCCTGCGGATGATGCTGAAAAATCAGTAAAAAGGAGGATTATGGCCTCCTAGACGAAGCCTGTCCGGAGTACAATGTCAAAGTTGCGCTCGGGGAGTTTTTAAATTGGAAAGGAAGACATCTTCCGGTGCGGGTCCGGCTTAGAGATTTTGCAGCAGCTCGTAATACGGTGATAAGCGCCAGACGATCGAACCACAAACCAAATCGTCAATAGACGTGTGTACATATCAAGGGGAAAACGTGAACTCTGAATATTTCTTAGCTGCGGCTAAGATCAGCGCTCGACTGTCAAACAAAAAGAAACTGCGAACCACCTAGAAGAGAAGTTTGAAGTTGGACGCCTTAGCATACCTAGGTTGCACGAAAAGCTCTAGGTTGTGCATTCACCTACCAAAGACGCCAATAATCGCGATATCGTCAGAGATGATACCAATCTAACCTTCCCAGAGAAAGAGTCCGTGCATAGGCAGAGACCCTTCATGGATCGGGAGCCGGTTAAGTAAGTAAGTAAAATCGTTCAGTCCTGTCGGTTAAAAAAGGGAATTTGCCAAATAATTTATACTGAAAATATCCAAAGCTAATATAAAGTTAAATATTAATTGAACGGGCGTACTTAAAACATGTTCCTGAAAACTAATAACTAAACGACTAGTACTATCGTATAAATGAACATTTAGCTACTATCGAAAAAGTCGGTAGGTAGTTTTTATTCTATAAATCCCATTACTAGTTTTTGGTGTGCTACACACGAAATTCGAAGTCAGAAATATTTTATCACGTCACGTTTTTTGGGTTATATCCGTTTGACAAAAACATACAAAAATATTAACGTATGGAAATTTGTTTCAACATATCTACTTTGTAATGGTTATTGAAAGAACTAATTTTCTTTTCCTTAAATTCTGTTTAAAACTTTCAGATATTTCTTTTCTTTTCCGAAAAATTTTATGTTGAAGTTAATATGTTTGGCATAATACTTGTATGTAGTTAATAAGCTGGTCAACAAAATTTCAATTTTATTTGAAACAAAAAATTTAATCAAAACTATGTATAATCAATTTCACCCAATCGAAAATTGATTTAGCCCAAACGCAAATCGGCTTAAGCTATTAGTAAATCATTTTAAACTATTAACATTTTGATTGATTTGCTGAAAGTTCAAATCGATTAATAACCCAAAAATTTGATAAGACGTTTTTGGTTACGAATTATATCTATGATTCGATTCGGCAGCAATCCACCACCTATCAACATTTCACTCTCAATATGACGTTGGAAAGTTCTACCGCTTTCAATTTTACTCGAATGAAAATCGAATCGGTTTTGGCAATACAAAAATTTTAATTTAAAATTTTAATGTATGCTAGCTACACACGACGCAACCGTTGCAGCAACACAGCCATGTTGAAGCAACCGTTGCTTCGTGTGTAGCTATGTTGCCAATTGATTTTGTGTTGCTGCAACCGTTGCCAGAAATATCAAAAAGTTTTGATATTTTCGGTCGGTTGCTCCAACAGTACTGTGGTTGCGGCAATAGTTGCCAAGTGTGTAGTGAACAAACGAAACACGTTGCTGGAACACGTTGCAGCAACGGTTGCCTCGTGTGTAGCTAGCATAATAAACAAAAATATATTGAATCGTAACCAATAGTACAATTACAGTGTATTTATTTAACATTTCGGAATGTCCCTCTTCATTATCCTCCAGCAGTAATCTGTGAAATCTGATTTTTATTATTTGGATACTGATGCCTAATCACTATGGCAAGTTACACTATTGAGCACGTTCAAACGATGAAACTTTATTATCAAAACAAGTGTTCGTTAATGTAAACTTTGCGGTAGTCAATCAGCCAACATTCGGACGTTAAAGGAACGCAAGAACATCGACGAGGTCCGTGGAAGGCGGTAATTCGGCCTGCACCCGTACAAGATCTAACCGACCCAGAAGTTCATGACCATAGACAACGCCGTTTGTTCGCTGACTGTGCTTAGGAGCGTTTGGAAGAGGACCACAATTGTGGCTGAAAAATAATCTTTAGCGAAGAAGTGCATTTTTCGATCAATAGCTGTATTAACAAGCAAAAAAATTGCATTATATGCGACGATATCAACCCACACAAGGTTGTTTTTTTTTACAATGGTTTATTTTTATTCAATTAAAAGCTTAAGTGACCTCAACTCCAAGGTGCGTTTCGCCCAGGTACGACAGTGGGCTCATTAGTTAGATGCTGCCGTACCCTTCTAAGGCGCTGATGATGAGCTCACCGTCGTACCTGGGCGAAACGCACCTTGGAGTTGAGGTCACTTGAGCTTTTGATTGCATTTAATTCAATCATTCCACTTAAACAGAGATAATTCTCATATATTCGTATAATTTTATTTACACTCAAAATTATGTTCATACTGTTATTTACAATAATTAATTTCTTAAGTCTAATGCTTATTAATCTGCGAGCACAAAAGGGGCTCTGCTTCGTTAGGTTGGTTATGTCACACAAGGTTGACCAGGGAGACCCATTTTGCGGCCCCCATTCATGCATGCGTTTTTTTCCTGCGAATTCTTCTCGTTTTGAGTTCGATTCCGAGTTTTTCACAGAGAGTCTTAGAAAAGTCGATTGCGGCTTGGACGAAACGGTCTCTGCTCTCCACTAGGAGGGCTTTTAAAACGCAGAGTTTCTGAGCACACTTATCCACACTCAGTCCACGTTGCTGCAGGTAAATCTGTGCGTCATCTTCTTCAGGTTGCTCTGCAGCTGAAAAGCCATGAAAAGTGAGAAAGTTGAATGACTGTATGACTGTCAGAAGAAGACTGGCTCCAGATCCGTCAATTCTTCCAGTACCTCAAGAACTTCCCACAAACTTATTTTTAAGCGTCTTTACAGCTTCATGTCTTTGGCAAGACGAGGTTCACTTCTTCTGCAGGCTTATGACTAGATGCTTGAGATACTTCTGGTGATTCGACTTCGTCTTGACCTTGCTCTGTGTCAGGACCAGAACGACTTCCAACTTCGACGGCAGGCACGTCTTCTTCTTCTGCCTGTAAAATAAGTTATGCATTCCCATGAATATTGGGCGGAGGAAAGTTCTAGGCCACTCACGATTGTAGATGGAGGAATCATACTTTCACTTCCGCTGCTGCTGGATGCCGCCGCCGAAGACATTAACGTAGCTTTCGAACCAGAACTAGAACTGAAAAATTTTAGTAATGCACCTGGAGACTTCTTCGCATCTGCATCTTTCCTAGCGCTTTTCTTGCGGTATTCGGTATTCTTTTCATTTTCGGTATTCTTTTCATTTTCAAAAACTAGTTCAAAGGTTGAGTCAAGTACTAAGTGTTTAGTTTTAGAAGATTCAACAGTATTTAAACTATAAACAAAACAATCGAAATAACTTTCTGTAATGCGGGAGGGAGCAAAAACATTGAGCTGGCTGAGACTAGAATAACGTTTCCGTCAAATCCTAGTTATCTTATCATATCTCGCATATGCATATCATATTTCGCGAGAGTTTTGGAACGTTTTGTTTTAGTTTCGCAAGTCGCGCGACAATACGGAATGCACTCTTACAGCCCTACTCACCGTTTACGAATTCACGGAAATCAGCCGAGAGCGTCAACGACGAACCACAGATAGGGTGGCAAATTTAAAATTTACATCATTGTTGTTTGTTGACTTGTCAAACGATCTGTCATGAAACATATGATTTCTACTCTACCTGCATCACCGACGACATTTTGCCGCCCCCCTAGGCCTGCCGCCCGGGGCGGACTGCACCCCCCCCCCCCCCCTACGCTACGCCACTGAGATAGAGAAGGAGATGAACAAAGAAGTCGAGGATTTGATTCTACATTTTCCTCGTCCATAAAGCCTCCGCAAAAATTTTTAATAAAAGCCAAGCCTACGTGCTTGCTTATAAGAGAGTGTCCGGTTATGAGATCAATTACGGAGCTGATGTGCAATCTACTTAAGGATATAAAATACTTGAGCGTTTCAAATCAAACATTGGCCAGATCTCTTTTGTCATCAGATAGGTGGTTATATTATTCCCTCATTTGTCCTCTCTAAAAAATCTCGTTTAACACGCTATAATGATTAGGAAGACGGATGGAAAGAGAGATTCAACTCTGTCTGAGTACACACCCCATCGACCTAATCATCAGCTTTGGATCCGTCGTCGTCGGAATATATGGAATTGTCTTCTAAAAAACTCATATTCTCCCAAAAAGATCTTGAAGGAATGGTGAGTTATGACTTGGTAGTTTTTGCCGAACCGTATTTTTGGGATAGTGTAAAATGTGACGTGAAAGTGATCCGAATGAGTTCAGAATAATTCAATGGCCCACTTTGTTATTGATCCATTGTGAAGAAGCTTTTGGGAGCAAGATGGAACAGAAAGTCTAGTACAGCAAATAGGTTCGTCCGTATAGTGCAGCACTTATGAACAAGCAAGGAATTTGCTACGCCTGTCACAATTAACAGCGGTTCACCATACTTTTACACCATAAAAAATAAGGATCGGTCTGATTACCGAAGTATATATCAAGTGAGTAACGTGGGTTAAAAGGCCCCATTTTTTCCCAATATAGGTTTCTTGCATTAGAAGAGTGCCACATTGGCATTTTTGATTCTTTCTTGTTAATAATGTTTATATCTTGATTTTCTAAGAAATCTACCTAGGGAATCAAAGGGCACGGTAGTGCCCAGCCAAGTTCTGGCACTACACCCTTTTTTACAGGAACAAACTCAGGCGATTTTTGACCCCTCACTATCTTCAGTACCACTAAAGTCAGAAACTTCAAATTCTGAATATTTGCTAAGCTAGTCAGGCACAGGCGCCTCACCAAATTTGAATTTTCTAGCACAAGCGGTTCCTGAGATATAAGGCCTCAAAAATCACAAAAACCGTAAGTGACTGACTGACTGACTGACTGACAGATCATCAAAATTATGGAGCACTTCCCGACATCGTAGAATCTTGTAATTTTGCACAACGGTAGGTCTTGTCATGCAAGCCCAAATTCGAAAGGTTTTAAAAACTTGACAAGTGAACCCATCAAATTTTAGTCAGTAATCATTAAATAATAAAGTTTCTCTATTACATTGTAGCTGTTTCAATATTATTCTACTTTAAATATTCGGTATTAAACCTTCATGAAGTAAGAACTTGGCGTACTTTTAGATCTCAGTACTTTTCACGGCTGACTTGTTAGACAAAGGTTTTTGTATAGAAGAACTTGGCTCTTTTTTTAACATTTATGTTTTTGGTCTGATTTTATATTTTCTAGAAATATGGACATGAGGATATGACGGTTGACTTACAGTCGACACGGCTCTGCCCAGTTTAGCTTGTTTATGGTGCTGTGTGGGAGATTTAAGGATGCTTTCCTGATACGGCAATTGCAACATCGTCGGCATACACAATCCCTCTGTAGCTCTCCGCTTCCAGGCATGTCAGCAGCTCATTTATTATCAAAGGCTTCCAACTTACATCTACCGACAGTTCTCAATTGATAGCCTTGCTATTCAACATAGATAATCAAAGATTTTAAAGAACCCCAAATTTAACTACGAAATAATAAGAAATAAGAAGTAGAAGAAGTCATACGAATTCAAGTCGACGGAGAATCGTCTACATATAAATATTTTATTCTAAAGAGTTTTCGTTCGAAAGAAAAAAAAAACAAACAAAAAAGTTTCAATACATCATCAAAACCCTAATCTTGAAAAACAAGCTACCTAGTTGTGAATTGAATAATTGTACCCTGCCACTCTCAGATATATGTACATATGTATGTACTTTCATCTGTCATAGTTTTCTTTGTTAATCAGCTTTAAGTCCTTCTAAGATCTTACCTACCGATTATGTCCCACTTTAGATAAAATCCATTTTTGACGCGCTACTATGGCAACTACAATTTCCTTAGATACGTTCTTTTATAAGGTGGGTGCTCCGCTTTGTGACTAAAGGAAGTACAATCGTATCTACACGATGTTTCTAACAACTCTCTGAGTAATTTCATCTATGCTTTTTAAGAAACTAGCAGAATGCTTATTTACACAGAACATAGTGTAGGTACTGGATGCTGTTCCAAATAAAAAGGAAGCGGAAACTACAAAAAGGAAATAATATTAAAAGGAAGTCTTCCCCCCATTTCTGGCTCAAGATTTCTGAGGACTGACTGTCTGCCTGGAAGGTGAAGTTCTATATAATATACATGCGTATGTATACTTATAGTGGGTTGATATGAAACCACCATTCCTCATCTTGTGGGTGAAATTGAAATATGAAAAAATAAGGAGTGGGAGAATGAAGTGTGGGTGCACTCAACGATGAAATATTACAATTTTTCACTAAGATATCAACTTTCCCGCGTGTCATCCAGGGAGTTTTATCTTTCTCCATTTCGCGTAAATTGAAGATAACTTTCTGTAGCACTTAAGTGTGACTTTGAAGAGAAATCTCTCTTTCTCTCTCCCTCGCGTAAAATAGTTAATCTTAGTGTAGCAAATAATCCGCAGGGATTGCTTCCTACCCTATCGAGAAGAAGGTACGAGTACCTACCCTTTTCCAATATAAAAGAAGGGTGCAGATGTCTAGAAGACAAGCTTTGACTTGGCACTTTTTTCTTAAATCCGTTTTTAACAAGCTTCAACTTTCGTGAAGAAGAACTGCTTGTGTCGGTTTGTGTGATGTTTTGAGCAAAAAGCAATAAAATCATTTCAAATCATTTCTCTTGTTGCTCTTTGTTTTCAAGAAAACTTGTCATGTGTGATACTTTTCTTTTAGTTTTCTGAATCAAGTTGAACGCGTAACAAAAAACATTCTTTTTGTGATGTAGGGTGGTAAACTTGTTCCTTTTTTTTTTCAAAAAAAGTTGCAAAACCAAATATTTGTAATAATGGTTAATTTATTTCTCCCAGCTTAAAATAGGAAAAAGGTCATGCCATCGAAATATAATGTCCTTTACTTTTGATAACAATAGAAAAGCTGCCTGCCTTGTACTGGTTTGTCTAGCCCTTCTTTGCAAAGCTACATCTATGAAAGGCAGATAAATAAAACGGCATTGCGTTTTTAATAAAACCGGGGAGCTTAATATCATGGTCTATGGTTCATGCATTTATACACCTGCATAACCGAATTGACAGTTATCAAATAATAAATTGGAGTAAAAAGAGGATTCAGGGTATCTTTTGAATTGTTTATTTGTATTCACTTTTTTATTGCTGCCGTTCTAGTCCTTTTGTTGGCTCTAGGCTGGCAGGAGTATTTCGCTTATGTTTTTGCGTTTATTAAATGCCGATGTAACTTTTCCAGGCACCACATTCACCTGCCTTTGATGAAAGAAACGGTGTAAATAAAATATACCCATTTACCCATTGTAGATTCATTTAATTGAAGTGCTTGAAGCAGTTATTTTTTATAGACCAGCAGTAACTGAACTACTGATACTGAACAACTGAACCAAGCAGCTGAAAGCCTTTAAGAGGATAGAAATAGTATTTTATTTTATACTATACCATAGCCTTATAGCTTTATCGCTAACGGAATGCGTTTGATTGTGAAGAATCTGAAATGAAATGTTATTTAAGCGAATATGTCCTTTTTCAGCGAATTCCTCTTATTGCTAGTCTTTGCCATTCGTATCTCAGCGTCTTCAATTTCCCGTGCGTCTTGCTTACGCTATGACAATTAATAAGCAGCAAATACAATGGTTGGATGTTGGTGGCATCAATCTTGAATTTCCATGTGTCTCACATGATCATATATGGCGTACTCTGCTCACTTGCCTACAAACTTTCCGCTTTGTATGTATACGCGCCCGAGAAAAGAACGGAGAATTCTGTAAAGCACTTCAGCAAGGAAGCGAAAGGTTGGGCAAAACTTCAATCATTGCGGTTTTATTGAAAAACATCGGCATTGTTGAACTTCAGTTATTTCCATTGTGTTTACATGTGCGCATGCTTTACTTTACTTTGACAAATTTAGGCGGAACGAAGTTCACCGGTTCAGCTAGTGCATACATATAAATAAATCAAAAAAATTCACATACTTATAAAAGATGAAGTCAAACGGAAGGTAAACAAACGGTAAACAAAACGCTAAAGCTCCTTAAAAGTTTGATTAGTGTTGTGCATTCAAATTCCCTAATTTTTTTGTATTTGATTTTCGCCTTTCTTATTTTTAGCTTAACCCTTAGCTGCACTTGTGGGGTCCAGGTGACCCCAGCGCTATTTAAATTACAATAAAACATACAATTGTCAAAAAATTGGAATTGTGGCTCCATCTGTTATTAGTTGAAGCATACTTCTTTCCCCTGAAACCCATAGTACGATGATATGCGCGCTAGTATCGTTCTGGCAGTCGTTGGAAGTGGTGTGGTGCCGTTTAAGACCCGAATGTGACAGTTATAATTATTTAAGTAATTTTTTTTGTCACTCTGTTTTGGCTCTATTTTTCTTAAATAATCGTAAGTATAATATTTTGACTGCTCAGAATTTAGTATAACGTTTATAATATTTATATTACTATATTTATTCGTCACCATTAGATGGCATACAATTTGCGCAATAGGACATTGCTAAAAGAAATGATCGAGGATGATTGTAACAATGGCGTTGCTGAGAATATTTCGGATGCTGAAGTCGATGATGGTTCTGAGTCTGAATTCAAGGTACATATCTGATAGTTCACCTTCATCGGAGTTAGATGTAGAGATGGAAGACGCTACTTTCGATCAACGTCTTTTACAGTCTCGAGCACGCGGTCGAACTACGTCGAAGCTAATTTTTTTCTTCAATGTAGCGCTGTTCATAGTACAAAATAAATATACTTTTTCTTAAAGACAAATATGAAGTATTTTTTTTTGAAGGTATACATCTTGAGAGTATCTCATTAAATTTTTAGCTCAAAATATGAAAAAATGAAAAAAATAGATTTTTTTTGGTGAAAATGATCATTTTCACCACTTTTTTTCAATTAGCAATTTTTTTTATTAATAATAGATACGAATATTTTTGTTTAAACCTTCTTCATCTTATAAAATACATATTAATGATCAACACAGAATTTTTTCAAGCAAAAAAATTCAATAGCTGGCTCACAATACGATATTTTGTTGTTGGGGCATTTCATACCCCAGCGTGGCAGCTATGTTATTCTACAGAAGTGTGGCAGCTAAGGGTTAAGGTATTTAAATACATTACATTACATTTTACACTACTCCGTAGATAAATCTACGAAGAGACACAGAAAAGCACTGGCAACTGAGGCCATCGGCTTTAGACAACACAACAGAGAGAGACACACAGAGAAAGAACAACAGAAGAAACACATGTCAACAGCACACGGTTGGTATTTGAACGGTCCCCTATCAAAGTACTAACCGCGCGCAATGATGCTTGATTTCGCTGATCGATTTCATCAAAGTCAAGGCCGTTGACAGGTATTTAAATAGATTTTTTTATGCAGAAGCAATTCGATAACTCAAAAACTGGTGTATAATTTTGTTTTTAAATTTAATTTCTATTTAAACAAAAATAAAAACTTAAAGTTGGCGTACCAACATTTTTTTTTTATTTAACTTTAAGTCTTGTATAAATCCATATCTGCTAAAGAAATAATCAATGTTCTTAACTCCAATTATACTTAAAGAGTAAAAGCTTTTCATGTGAATTTCATGCTTCTGAATATTGTTCTCTAATAATATCATTCATAACAAATATAGAGATTTCGATCATACTTGACATTACGATGATAGCGAAGACGAATAAAGTGGGTCTCGCAATTTTGCCCACCTCTTCGACTAAAGCATGAACGGCTCGGCCGATTTTCCTTAACCTTGGCAGATAGCATACGTATTTAATTTTATTTTTTCTATCACACATTTTTTCTGTTTTTATTTTTAAGACCACAAATAACGGTCTGCTATAAGATTTTTTTAGGCAATTTCGTTAAAGTAATGCTTAATAAAGATTTCATAAAAATGTTTGTTAATGGTACTCTCGCTAGAACCATTTTTCTGATTTTAATTTTCTCAAAGACGGCAAAACCCATTTTGATCATTATTTTTATGCTAAAGCTTCCCAAAAATTTGGATAATACCGTGTATTCAAATTAATAAAAACAATTTTTTGAATTTTAAAAAACGTTTAAAATATTATTTTTTCATTACTCAATATTTTGAAAACTCTCTGCTCGATATTTTTAAAACTTGACAGTTAAAAGTTTTTTAATGAATTCTAAGAGATGTTAAAAAAAAATTTCATTTTATTTAAAATATAGGTAAGTACTCACCATACAAATGTCAAAAAATGGTTTTCGAAAACTGTATTTATCTGGAAAATGGCTAGAACTTTGGCTACATTTTTTTCCTTACAATTAATTTTAACGATCTATAATTTAATAAAAAAAAATTGGAATTAATTGTTACTGTGCAATTTTTGAATTTCTCACTATGGGCATATGAGATTTTAATTAAATTTTTTATAGAGAAGCTTCTAAAAAGTTTGAAAAATATAGCATTTCCAAATTTATTTTTTTCTTAAATTTCATATATTTTTTTTAATTTAATTTTTATTCGTGCGATAGTAAAAACTTAAAAGTGGCGTAGCAGAATTTTTTCTTAAAAATGTTTTAAAAATTTTGTGTATAGGTAAAAGCTTATTTCTTTTAGAAATCACTTGGCATTCTTATTTTATCTCTCAGTACTAAAAAAGTTTAAAAAATGAATTGAATGCTTATGAACGGTTTTCTCTAATGACATTCATTTTTAGCCTATTACACGTGAGCAAGTTCGTGCGATTCAGTCGTGCGTTTTATTTAAATTCTCTGAAACATAAGAGCAAACTTCGTGAATTTTCTTTTATTTGACAAAGAATTTTTTCGCGAAATTTTGATTCACAATTATTGTTTTTTTTTTAATGAATTCCTTAAATTATTATCTTCATTTATGTATTGGAGGAACTAGGAATACTCTGGTAACCTTACCCTTAGCTCTATGAACAGTTTTTATTTCTGCTATTAAAAACAACAATGTATGAAAAGCCAGCTACAGAAACAAGACTAATAGGAATAACGAAGGAAAGATTTTGAAAAGTTTTGCGTTGTCGAGCAAAAGTCAAACATTGAGTGCTTCACAAGTATTTCAAATTGCTGTTGATGGCTTCGTCACGTCTGTTTTTTATAAAAAGATGTAGGTTATTTCGAAAAATTACCAATTCAATGGTCATCTTTGACAAAAAAAAATCTTTTGGAGGCAACGCTTACACTTTTAAGAAGCTCAGTTTTTTAAAATATCAAAAACTGAACTGGGTCGCACGAACTTGCTCTCATGTAATAAATTAAGAATTTTAAAAATAAAATTCATTTTTTAAACTCTTTTTGTAGTGATGGATTAAAACAGAACACCATGTGATTTTTTAAGCACTATGAATTTATGCAAAAACAAGAATTAAAAGTCGTTGAAGCGGTTTCTTAAAAAAATAAGCTCTTAAGGCAACTTTAAGACTTTCTAATTGTATTAATATGAAAAAAAAAATTCAAAAAAATGAGATATCGAATTTTTTGATTTGCAATGTTTTTCAAACTTTACTATATATAACTTTACTATAAACAAATTCATTGAAATCCTTAATGAGAAATTCAAATCAGTAGTACCTTAAATTCAAATTTTTTGTATTGAATTATACGTACAACGTAAAAATTAAGTGAAAGAAAGAAAATTTTATCAAAATTCTAGTCACGTTTTCGAGAAGAATACGATTTTCGAAGCCCATTTTTTATTATTTGTATGGTGCGTGCTGCTGTCAAGTTTCAAACCAATCGAGCATGTGGTTTGATTTTTTTTTTCTTACATCAAAAAAAAAAATATTTTGAACATTTGATAAAATTGGTAAAATGGAAAACAAAAAATGGTTCTTTGAGAGGATCCATCAATAACCATTTTTCCAGTTTTTTAACCATTATCTTTTACTAAATAAAATGTTTGAATTTGGTTTAAATATTTTCGAAAAAAAAAATTAATGTTTGAATAAAAGTTATTGGCAGCTTTTATTCAAACATTAAAAAACAAACAGAGAGAATTAAACCATTTTTTCGTCTTCCCTATCATATGTAGTTGTGACGATAGAAATCTTAAGTCCGATTTTCTTTACGAATGCGTAACTTGTGAAATAGTTCCTATAAATCGCAAGAAAAAATAACAAATTTTAGATAGTAAAAAGTAAATGCAACCCTAAAACTATTAGATATGTTATATATTTTTTTTTGTATTTTCAAATCAATTTGTTTTAGTGAATCGCGTTTTAGTAATTAGTTTTCGAACTCAAAATTAAAAAAAAAATTAAAATAGGTTCTGTTAATATCTTGTGAAAAGATCACATTGCCGACGACTTAATTGATTGAAAGATATATGTTCAACCTACTTTGATACTTGACACTCTGTTCCCATCTTATGCATTGTCTTAAGCACTTGAAACATAATTCCAAAATACAATGCTCTACTCCAAAGCATTGCTTGGCCTTTAAGTTTTAAACTAAAATTTTATTTTTTAGATCCAAAAACAAAAACATTTGAATTTAAGTACTATGTATATAGAATTCAAATTTTCTAAGTTCTTAAGGATAAAAAAATCACGTTCCATTATGTTTTCTCTTTAAACGATGAAACAAAACAAATTTCGGGGAGTAATTAAAAAACCAAGTTTAAGGCAAATCGACCGAGCCTTTACGTTGTAGCCGAAAAGACACATTAAGCCCACATTTTGCATCAAATTTGATGAAATTTAGAAGTTTATTTGTATTTACTCATGGAATCTAAAACAAAGTCAAAATTTGGGGTGTTTAACCCCCCCAACGATCTGTTAATATTTTAGTCTCTATTTTTTTAAATCGCCACACATTGCCCATTGCTTCTCGCTCTGTTTGACCAATCTTTTATTTTAATCGGTTATTTCAATCACTTCTGTTTTTGGGAGAAATGGTAGGTACATAGCCGAAAAGTATAAAGTTTTCTATTTTGAACATTTTTTGTCATAAGATTGACAGTATAGTTAGTCCCTAAAATAATAAACCCCATAAATACATCACCTTTTTATTAATTTTTAGAACCATCTCAGCAACTAAATACAGAGAGCCAATCTTTATATTTCTTGGCTAAAAATTTTTCCCTCCGACAACGAATGGAAATAAACCGAAGCTAAAAATAAAGGCGGTAAATTGGTGGTGGAATACCCCCCTTTCGTATGCTTTAGAATTTGAAAACCAAAAGAATGCCGGTAAAAATTATTGTCTTTACTATTAAAGCCGGTACTATGAGTCATTTATTCACGTCACATACTCTCACATAAATGCTCTACTTAAAACGTATGTGGTCGCGGTGTAGTTCTATAAAATAGGCCCTGGTGTCGAGACAAGAGAAATGAGAAAAAAATATGAGAACATTCTAAATTTGAATCTTTGCAAAACAACGACGACAAAAAATAACAAAGACGAAACTAGGTACTAAATGGTCCTGTTTGAAAATTACAGAAGTGTACGAGCATTAAAAATTCATTGCATCAAATTCAAAACACATTATATTTTATTTACATAACTATGCATCACGGAAATGCATTTAAACGCGTTCGTTTCCGCTTTCCAAACTTAAAACAAGCTCCTTATGTCCCATTAAATTCAACATGATCTCAAGGCGTACTAGAGATGGAAGTAGATATAGTGAGAAAGACATACAGCCCATTATACAATTTTATACAAATGAAAAATCAACAAAACAGCATAAACACTGCCTCTCAGAATCATCTCATTAAGGCTGAACCAGAAAATGCAGCTGAAAATGCTGCACTCGTGTTCTTAGCATTCTTTGAAGAATAATAATACTTGAAAAAGACAAATAGACATCCTAATTATAACTCTTTTTATTTTGTATGTTCAGTTTCTGTTAGCTTACACTTTTTCCACAATTCCCCGCCATCTTTTCCTGTGGAATGATGCTTTGCTTCTTTTACCAAAGTCTGTCTATAGTAGTTGTATTAACACCTGCATACCCTAACGTGACACATGTCAAGCTAGACACACAACTTCATAGTGCAATTTTTGTTTGAGTTTTTGCTTATACACTAAAGTTATAAATTACAAAAGTGATTCCAAACTGTTCAATTGTCATTTCAAAATAAGTTTAAAAAGAAATAACTTTCAATTTTCCTTGATTTGTGCTTAAATCTTTTTTGTCAATCTCGACCACGTTGCCAAAATCATACAAAATGTCAAATTCACATACTCCACTATCACAAAAGAAAAAAACACGTAGTGTGAGCCAACAACAAAAAACACTTGAAACCCCAAAAATTTTAACTAGTAAATCTGTCGTTGATATTAAAACAATAGAATTAATGATTGAAAAGCAAATTAAGGGATTACGAGAGTTTATTTTTAAAGAAAATTGTAAGTTAACAGAAAAACTGAACAAAATTGAAAGCGATTTTGTTAAACGTTTTGAAAGTGTTGACCAAACATTGGCCGATCTGTCCAAAAGAGTTGAGCGGCTGGAGATGACAACTGAATTGCCTGCTGCAGCAGCACCTCACCTTTTACTTGCTGATCGCATTGATGAGCTAGAGCGCGAAAAAATGTCAACTGATGTGATACTACTTGGTATACCCAAAGAAAAAGACGAGGATCTGCTTGGATTGTTTAACAATCTATGTATTTCCGTCGATTGTTTACCAATACCTGAACCGATAAACATTTTCCGCGTTAAGCCCAAGCAAATTTCAGCAACAAATGACGGTGCAATAATAATTAAATTTAAAACAACCTCTGCAAAGAATTCATTGCTTGTGTCAATCCATCAGCGATGGAGATCAACAAACAAGACCACATGCTTGCGTGACGTTGGAATTCCATCTGACAGCCGAATTTATATAAATGAAAGCTTAACGTTTCGCAACCATATGATTCTTCGTAAAGCTCTACAACTTAAGCGAGCAAAAAAGCTCATCAGTGTTTACACTCGCAATGGAAGAGTTTTTGTACAAAGATCAGGAACATCTGCAGCAGATAAAAAGCTTTTAATAACATCAATAGAAAACTTAAATCAAGTTGCTGGAGAAACGAATGAAGGAAATTATAATGAAGGCGATACATGAGCAGCTACTAGGAGAAACCCTCATTTATAATATATTTGTATTTTTATATCTTTTAAACTTCACATTTTACTTTTTCTATCCATTTAAAACTTTGCTAAAATTTTTCTTTTGCATTATATATAACAAAGCTTTATTTTTCTTTCTATTCAATTTCACAATTAGCTTTTTCTACATATTTAAAACTTTGCTTAAATTTTCCGTTTGTCTTCTATTATTTTTATTATTTTTTCTCTTCTTCAAATGTAAGCTTGACATTTTTTATATATTTATAACATTGTTTAAATTTTTCTTTTGCCTTGTATTTGGATGGTTTGCCTTTGATTGCTGTGATCCTTGTTTTCTGAGATGTATCTCTATAATTTTATTCTTATTATATGAAAATGGCTAGCTCTTCAGTAAATGCTAGTTGTCCACATACTTATGGCAGGGATGAGAAATTGCGAGATATGCTGGAAGTTCTGAGGAAACAACATGACGGCCTTAAGGTCTGCCATATAAATGCTCAGAGCTTGCATGCAAAGATTGACGAATTTAGACATGTGTTTGCAAGGTCAAGTATTGATATTATATGTGTATCGGAAACCTGGTTTCAAGCTGATGTAAGAGATGTTATGTATGAGTTATTGGGCTACAAATTGATACGTGCTGATCGATTTAACCGAGGTGGTGGTGGTGTTGCTATCTATATCCGAGATAATATGTATTGTAAAATTATTATTAAATCAGAAGTATCGTCAGCAATAGAATATATTTTTATCGAAATTCCTAATGGAATAAATAATTGTCTGTTTGGGGTTGCATATCGCCCGAATAAATATGTAGATTTTTCTCAACTATATCTTGAAATTGAACGATTTTCTTCATTATACTCTGATATCATCATCTGTGGTGACCTAAATTGTAACTTACTTGATACAGATAACTCACAACGTTTCCTTAATAAATTAGAAACTTTTGGCCTATACCCAATAAATAAGACGAATTCAACTCATTTCTCAACAACCAACTCTACGTTATTAGACCTATTTATTGTTAACAATATCTCCAACATCCTTCTCTATTCTCAACTCGATGCTCCGGCTTTTTCTAAGCATGACCTATTGTTTGCAACATTTAAAGTAGCTCCAAAACTTAAGCCGACAATTCACAAATATAGAAATTTCAAGGCCGTTGAGCCCAACGAACTTGAAAGTGACATTCGACAAATTAATTGGCAGACAATCTACTATCTAACATCGCCTGGCGATCAAGTCCACTTTCTTCAAACGTCCATACTTCAACTATTCAACAAACACATACCTCTTAAAGTCAAATACACAAGTAAGGCAACAAAATCATGGTTTACGGGTGAAATTCTATGCTTAATAAATCAACGGGATCAGGCTTACAAGCGCTGGAAACGGTTTCGTCTTCCTGAAATGCTCTCCATATTTAGGTTGTTGAGAAAGGAGGTAGGCACAAAAATTAGAGAAGCAAAATATAGACTGTACTCACAACGTCTCGACAAAAACCTTCCATCGAAAACTCTATGGCAGAATATTAAAACGCTCGGTGTTGGTAAACAGAAACAGCACAGTCCTTTGGATGTATGTCCTAATCTACTCAATGAAGAATTTGCAAAAGTCCAAAACAATCAAAATGTTTACAACAATAATGTCAATTTGCTTGACGATCCGGTTGCGTTACCGGTTGTTGACCCGGTAAATGGAAGTCGGGTTATTGACAGACCAACGTTTGAATTTCAAAGGGTAGATGATGTGGAAGTTCTAAGCGCTGTGCTTAAAATCAAATCATCGGCTACAAGCTTAGATGAAATACATCCAAATTTTATCAAAATGATCTTACCTCACATTCTCCCAGCCCTGACACATATATTTAATACTATTATAATGACTTCATATTTCCCGACCATTTGGAAAACCGCCAAGATTATACCTGTCCTTAAGAAATCTGATTCGCGTTCATCGTCAAAAGAATTTAGGCCGATTTCGATACTACCGTTTTTATCAAAAGTGCTAGAAAAACTGTTACATAAGCAAATTATGAATTTTGTTACAACAAATAAGCTCTTGACAGAAAAACAATCTGGCTTTAGACAAGGTTACAGTTGTATGACGGCAATTTTAAAGGTATCCGAAGACATTCGGAATGCTATTGATAACGACTTAGTCACATTTTTAGTACTATTAGATTTCTCCAAAGCATTTGATACTGTCAATCATATGAGACTCATTTTAAAACTCAAAAATCAGTTCAGTTTCTCTAATAGTGCTGCAAATTTAATCCTATCGTACCTAAGCGATCGCAGCCAAGCAGTTGTGATTGGTGATAAAATATCAAACCCACTCAACCTTTTCTCGGGTGTTCCACAGGGATCAATTCTTGGCCCGCTGTTATTTACAATGTTTATTAATGATCTTCCCACCGAAGCCACACACTCATCAATAGATTTATATGCAGATGATGCTCAAGTACAATTTAGTTGTAAGCTAGGTATGATCGAAGATGGAGCTTATAAATTAAATTCTGATTTAAAAAGAGTTCTTCATTGGTCAAACACCAACTACTTAAATCTCAATCCAAGAAAGTCTAAATGCTTAATAATTTATAAAACTAAACTTGACCACAATTACTTTCCAGTGTTATACCTCGGCAACGAACAACTTGAGTACGTTTGCAAGGCCAAAAATTTAGGTATTCTTTTTAATTCCACCTTAACCTGGGAAGATCATGTCCAAATGATCATTGGAAAAATATACGGGTCACTGCGCTCTCTTTCTTTTTCAAAACATTTTACCCCTCAGCATATTCGGCTAAGATTAGCAAAAACTCTCATCGTTCCCATTATAATATATGGATGTCAAATTTTTACAAGCCATAGTGCAGAAATGAAAAGAAATCTCAATGTTGCGTTCAATAATGTTACCCGATATGTATATAATCTAAAAAGATATGATCATATCTCAAACTATTCAAGCAACATTCTGGGTTGTACCCTATACAAGTATTTGAAATATTTGTCCTTAAAAACACTTAATAAGATAATAATTAATAAAACACCATTTTATCTATTTGAGAAAATTAAGTTTTCAAATTCTGCTCGGTCTTTTACACTATTACAGCCTAAATTCACCTGCAGAAACTCAGAGAATCAGTTTTTTGTCTACGCTATAAGACAGTGGAATAATTTACCAGTTTCAATCAGAAGGCATCGTGGCACCGCACAGTTTGAGGCAATTTTATTCAGATATTTGGCATTAGATTAAAATAAATAGTATATAAATTAAATGAATTATATTAAAAAATCAAAACTCTGAATTAAACTTTAAAATATTAATTTTGCATTTGATTGCACTTTAATTTAATTTAAACTTAATAATTTCACATATATTAATTTTTCTTATATTAACTTTTACTATTAATCATAGGCTTTGTAGCCCACTGTAAAAGATTTCTTGAAATAAATAAATAAATAATAAATAAAATAACAGTTGTCAGTTTAAAAATAGGCAATTCTTACTTTCTTAAAGGCAAGTTATAAATTCGACAAATAAAATTTACTTGAATACATAATCCGAAGAAATTTGTTCTTTAATTTTCAAAAATGAGTAAATGAGTAAAAAGTTTATGTTCCACTTAGCAGATGTTGAAGTTTTCCAACAAATCTTTATATCTTACGAGTTAAAAAATTGAAAGTTTTAAGGTAGTGTTGAATTGCAGATTGGAGAACTTTGTAAAGAACTATGTAGCTTTAAATATCTTTCAAGAACAGCAAAGTTCATGCATAGAGATTCCTTGATGCTTATCCGTACCTGGTTAATGTATAACAGATTATGATAGGTATGAGAGTGCATTAATGTCACAATAAATCATTAGGGAGCCCTTTATTAAGAGCAACACTAATCTGTGTCATGCTTAAAGCTGAGTGAAACTGGTTGGAAACTTGAATCAATACTTTCCGGTGGCTTTGTGTGCACGAAAAACATTTTTTTTAATTGAAGGTTCTAAAAAAGAAAGGATTTATTGAAAAAGTCAAACTATGATTTATTGATCCAATAATTTTGTATTCTTATCATACTCGAAGCTCAAATCTAATATGGGATTACCATGGCTGATATGAGTTTCTCGTTTAAATGAATCTCGATCTTAAGCCTAAATGGTTTAAAATAAGGTATTCTGTTGAATATTTGGATATCGGCACACACTACGGCCACATTGGTGGCAATACGTCAGCCTATAGAGCTGGGAATATACACATTTTTGAAATTAACGGCCATCAAATTGGGCCATAAATACGTCTACAATAAAGGTTGTCTTACTTTTTTGTCATCTGTGAAAAATAAGCACTTTTCATTTGTTTTTTCGGTAACAACTTCTAAACCATTTCATTCTTTCGCTGGCGACAGCACCCTCAACTTTTCTTTTCATATTCGTTTCCGAACTAGGGTTGCCAGATTTTTCTTGCACCTCGGCGGGACAAGTGGCTTAAATAATGAAAAATCCCGGAATTTCATTATATTGCCCGGGACAAAATAATTAAAATGCACGACTGGGTCGCACGAACTTAATGTTACGAGAAAAATTTATTTTTTTAATGACTAAAACAACTTATGAAACAAGCTCCAACTACATAGATAAACACAGGATGCCATGTGATTCAAACAAATATTGATCAATGAAAGAACAAAATTATATGTACTTCGATGTAGTAGTTTCTTAAAAATATAAGCTTTTATATACAAAATTTTTAAATCATTTTTAAGATAAAATATTGGTACGTCAATTGGAAGTTTTTGCTTTTGTTCGAATAAAAATTAAATTTACAGAAAAAGATATTGAGCCGTTTTTGAGGTATCGAATTTTCAAAAAAAAATTGATTTTTATTTTCAAAATTAAATTGTTTTTTTTAGAGTTTTGAAATGCAATGTTTTTTAAACTTTTTAGAAGCTTCTCTTTTAAAAAATTTATTAAAATCCGTTATTCCGATAATGAAAAATTCAAAAGTCGAAAAAGTCGTTCTGTGGTAAGTATACAGTCAGTAATATCTTGATTTCAATTTTTTTTATTAAATTATAGAATTCTTATATAAATTATAGAATTTTAATACACAATAATATTTAATCTGCTGGGGAGCTTTAACATAAAAAATGATCACAATCGGTCGTACCATTACCATTAACCATCACCTAGCTTTAACTAAATGAAATTTGAGAAGAAAAAATATTTATAAAATTTAAAAATATAAAAAAAAATCGTGTGGCAGGTACCGTTATTTTTGGTCTTTAAACAAAAAGAAAAAACAATTGGGGGTAAAATTTTCGTTAAACTTGCGATATCTACCAAGTTTAAAAAAAATTCAGCCGAGCCGTTTAGGCTGTAGTCGAACAAACAGAATCGTGAGACCCACTTTACATTTCGTCTTCGCTATCATTGTAATGTCAACTTTGATCAAAATCTCGAGTTGGATTTTTTTACGAGTGCATAACTTGCCTTATAGTACCTATGTATAAGTCGCATTTGCAAATATTTTTCTTTTGTAAATTTTAATGACAGATGTCAGCTTACAAAAATAAATTTTTCGTTAAGTTAGGTTTGTTTGATTGAAATTTTAAAAGTAATTTCTTTAGGTTAAATCGCAATGTAGTGATTGTTCCTTATCACTGAAAGATATTAAGGTACATTAGGCATTATTTTTTGAGTTTGAGTCCCAACCCGGGAAAAAAGCTGTCCCAGCGGGACAGATGAATTTATGTCTGAAATCCGGGATGTCCCGGGTAAACCGGGACGTCTGGCAACCCTATTCCGAACTCACAAGACTGCACTTCGGCTGTGGAACTAAATCAACAACGTATGGTAAGCTCATTAGATTCTGATCTCGACAGCATTATACATAAAACGGGAAATTAAAAACCGTGTGGAATTTAATGCTTGGAAAATTCAAATCTGTCATATATGTCGGCCAAGCGAAATGCAGGGAATGCTTATCAGTTTACCCTTCAGCCTACCTTCGGTTCTAGTGTTAAATATAGGATTTCTTTCTTTAGCCGCACTACTAGAATGTGGAATACTTTGCCCCTCTCAATGTTAAGCCTCATTTTGTGATGCACAATCTTCCAAGTCCAATGTGCATCAAAATCTGCTTTTAAATCCTCCCCACTTTACTTTAACGCTCCCACTGTGTGATTTTAAGGACAGTAATAATCCCTGACTGCTGTCTACCTCAGAATAATTTACTTGTTCAACAGAGAGAGCTTTAAGCAAGCCTAATGATTCAATGGACAGGCGTTGTCGTTTGGATAGTTTCCTCATGCTTGTAATTAGGGGATTAGACCTCAACAAACAAAAGTTACAAATATATGCATTAGTATTTTCTCTGCTTGATCTCCGACAATGGTGCTCCTTTAGTTTTTGAAGCCCTTGTTTCTTGGGCTTCTTCAGAAAATTGGCACCAATCGGTAACAGAGCATGGTCTATTATTTTCAGTGCATGAATGAAGGTTTGGTGAAATATATATTAACGAGGATATCTCTTCACATAATATATGGTAGAAGTGCCTGAAGAAATACTTCTACTAAAGTTTCGCTAACTTTTATATACTTTAAGAATTGTTTGTTTCAAGTGACTTCTTTTTGACATCCTCTAGTTTTCGAATGGGTTAGGGGCTGTTGTTGCTATCTCCTTTAATAGTTCTGAAACATTTACTTGTCCCAATGCTCTTAAGCTCATGTGTTTAGCAGAGTTCAACATGGAAATAGAAGAAGAATCTCTCAATTTTGAAGTTTTTCGCTCAGGTCGCTCAGTACTTTCACTGAGAGAAACACATTGTTTTCTGACTGCTTTATATTGAAAACTTCCCGGTTCTAAAAATCGCACTTGAATTTTTGCATAAAAGTTTAAACTTAGAAATTCCCATTTTTTCTTTTTGTCGGAAAGAATATTTGCAAAAAAAGAACGAATAGGCTGCAGGGGGACGAAGAATAGAAGAATTCTTGGTATTACTGTAACCATTTTACCATAAATGTTAGGAATACAATTCTCATGAATATATCTATGGAAAATTCCCTCAGCTTCAAGTCGTTATTGAGGAAGTAAGAAAAAAACATTTTAATGACCCCTTGTCCCTAGCCTAGCCGGAACCGGCTTCATAAGGAACTCTCCCAGTTTATAATTATTCAGCCAATATTCAGCCAAATTTAAGTCTCTCACTAGTTTTGTACTTCCTTTGGCATTTTGTTGGTCTTTTCTTACTTGGGTAAGTGGCAAACAAATTATTTTTAATTTTTAACCTAAGAAACTCTTCTCTTCGACAAACTTGTGGACTTAATGTACATCCTTTCTTTAATTTTGTAATGCATACACTTAGGACTAAATACAGAAAATTTATGTTAAGAATTTAACAAAATTAGCTGTCTTCTTATTTTTTGGAAGGATACTCACTGTATGCCGCGCAAGGAATGCCCGTGTAGGCATGGGCTGCATGTAAACATCTATGAGTTTTTGTGGTGCACTGCAAGGCCTTTTCATAAGCATTATAGTCCGGACTAAGTCTTCGTTCAGCCTGAAAACACAAGAAAACTTTATAAGAAGATTCAACTTGGTGTGAAAAGCCTTACCTCTTCGTAGACATCATTTATGTTTTGAAAATTAAATGTTCCTGGCCTCTGGAGGGTCTTAAGTGTTTCGTACAAAAAGAGCTCAAAGTTCTTAAAAGTATACTCGCTGAAGGAATAGCGCCGCAGAGTTGTACCGGTCTCCCCTCCTAAGGCAACGCAAGATTTGTGGTACTCGTCAACAGCACGCTTTACCAAGACAGCTTCGTTGAGCTTGTTGGATCGTATTTGTAGGCCCTTTAGTTCCAGAAGATGCTGAAATATCTTCCTTTCCATGTAATATCTACATATGTATACATATACAAATAAAATGTGAAACTCATCAAGATAATAACATTTGAACCTACAAAAAATGGGGAAGCATACAATTGAAAATGCAAAACAAATAAAAGAGTGCTGAAGATATTTCCATAAAATAGCTCCTGTAATTTTTTTTTTTTTTTTCAAATTCTCCTTCTTTTCTGCATTCAAGGAAACAAATAACAGAGTAAATTGCCATTTTATTTTCAGACAAAGGACAATGGAAATACCCCACTAGGATGTACTCTCAATGGAAAAGGGAAATGAATGAACTTGATGCTCAACTTTTGATAGCATTATGTATATTGACTTTTTTTTAAGGAACAATACGAAAAAGTGCAAGTTCATTTCGGCAATGACAAAAAAGGATGACAGAAAAATGTTTGATATTTCCAGCCAACTTATTTTTGGCTGACAGTTTTTATTTTAAATAAGTTGAAAGGGCAAAACAGTGAAAAGAAAAAAGGAAGTGAACTATATGAACGAATTGCAATTTATGTGAAATATTTTCTAGAAATTTTAACATGACTTAAATTGTTATTAGTGTCATAATATCTATTTTTTCGATTTTGATTAAAATTGTTAATTTTTATTAGCTGTATAGGGCAAGTATTGATGTTGGTTAAAACAAATTTCTAGATAACAAAAACCTAGAGCCTTAACGTGTATATCGATTTTGCTGACACGGACCATGTGTGTGGTTCACTAGAGGGCGAAATCTTATTTTTTATCTAGCTCATCTTGATCGGTTTGTTTCCATTTATATAATTTATCTCAAAACATGAACATAGTAAATGGAGGACTTTGAGTTTTTTTTTTTAAATTGTCTTGTTTTGTGGGTACTCCCTTATATATCTTTAATGGCTTATTCCTTATCAAAGTTCTGAGTTCTCCAATTAAATATTAGTTTCTAAAACTAAACTTAATTTTATCAGACGAGGATTTCTTGAAAGAGATGGATTTGTAAAGACTTGTGCAGTCAACAGATCCTGAAAGAAGTCGGTGAGTGAAGAGAATGTCACTTATTTCTCTCTGTCGATACAGAGGAAGAATCGAAGAGTTATTTCAAGACGGACCACGAAGGGCAAGAAGTAGCGAACGACGTAAAATGCTCTCGATTCTGGATATACTAATTTGTTAATAAGGAGATAGGCGTATTCTAGAAGGAGTGGAACAAAGGTTATGTAAAGGGATCGAGTGACGTTGGGGTCAGAGAATTCTTTGGATATTCAGCAAGAATAAAAAGTAGAAGGCCTTAGTGGCTGCCTTGTTGGGCCCCAGAGAAGCTTAGAAATCATTGATGAAGGTGTATCTGAACTGAACTTTGTAGTAACGGTTATTCAGGTAAGAGGAAATCTATTTTAAGAAGAAATGATTAGTCCCAAGGGTGTGGGTTTGTGAAATCTGGTCAAAAGCCTTACTTACAACAAAAACTTAATATTTCATAAATTTTCAAAAGTTTTTCTGAATACGGAAAGTTTACCATTTGGGCGATAGTTTGCTACTTCGCACCTTTGACCCTTTTTATGTATTGGGGCTATCAAAGATGTTTTCAATATTTGAAGATTTTTGAGAGAAAGAGGGATGGTATGAATGAGAGTCTTCGGTATAAATGAGTCTTCTATAATATATGGTTTGAAAAAAAGTAGGTAGCAAAAAAGTTCACGTCTGTTTGTGGTTGATTTGAAAAATCGTTATTTGTACGAAGGTGGGTGGTGGGAAAGAAGATGAAGTTTTACTTAGTGAAAAGGACTTATAAAGAGAAACAAAATTAAATATTTCTCTATAAAATTTGTGGTGCATCTTTTGATCTGAAACTGAAAAGTTATTCAGTTCTATTGTGAAAATGAGGTGTATTTGCCTATCCATACAATTTGGAATGTGTTTAACTAAACATAAATATGAAAATAAATGAAAACCGTGCATTAGTTTACGAAACATAGTTAAGTTTTGGTTTTCTTAACATACATTAATTAGAGCCCCCGCACACTAACGATTTTCTATCCGCTCATAAAATGGTCGTGTTGTTAGTCATATTGACAGTAAATGCGCAAGCTAATCAACGATTTCCTAGACTATAAACAGCAAACTGCGCAAGAGCAGTACTAAGATGAAAAATATAGAGAGAGTATTGCTTGCATTCTATCAACAATGCTGTGTTATTGTATAGAAAATTGTACTGGATTATCCTAAGGAAATGTTGCCTATTTTGCGAATAAACTGTGAGTTAATCGAAAACTAATTTTTTGGCAATTAAAGGCGAACCATGTCCAGAGCGCACCAGAGGTCGATATTCTACAAATTTAATTACGGAAGCCACATAAACAACTATGCACGTACAACCCATGCAGGTTTTTAGTGTTTATCAATAACACAGGTCGACTATCAATTTCAGACATTTCATTTAATTTTTTTTATTTACAAATATACTTATACACTGAACCAAATTTGGTAGTCATATTGAAGAAAAAGTAGGTAAAATTGAAGAAAGGGTGATCAATATACGGTCAATGAAACCTGTCCGTTGTTTTGAAGAAAATTTTGTTATATTCAAGAAATATTGTCATTTTGAAGAAATCCATAAAATTTTTCGTTATGGTGTTAAATCCACAAAATTTTTTGAAATTGATTGAATTTCATCCTTGAAATTTAGTTAATAATCATTATTCAACTTAACTTAACATAGTATTCTTCAATGTAATAAAAATTCTTTATTTAAACTTTTTTTTTTTTTTTTTTTTAATAAGAAAATGTTCACTCCAACAATTGTATGGTGGAAGATTCAAAAGCATTTGTCTTTTATAGCCCAATTAGTATTCGTAGGTATCCTTTATGAAAATTTCCTCAAAAAATGATTTTTTTTTAAACTGGTTTTATTTTTATAAAATACAAATTTGTCTTTTCGAATAATTGCTTCATCAAAAATTAACAAATTGTTTTCGTAGGTATGACAAAATTTCATTCGTTTGAATAAAATACTAAATCATTCATCATTTGAAGAAACCTTAATCATTTTGAATATTCAGTCTTCAATATGAAGAAAAATACTATGAGAAATTGTTGATTTGGATAATTGATTCTTCAAAAATTAACGAAATATTTTCTTCAATATCACCTACGCGATTTGGTTCAGTGTATGCATGTATAAACATGAATATCTGAATAAATCTGGTGGTGCGAAAGCTTGCGTAGGATAAGGACGCTGTGATTTACAACTCTTAACCATGTCTGCGTGTTACTAGGAATGGATAACCCTACAATTTTCTGCCGAGTCCGACCTGCTAAAATGAGCAGCACTTTTCATGACAAGTGATACATTTTTGCAGCGGCTGAAAATCGAACCCGAAACCCTCTACATGACAGTCCAACGTCATCTGCTGAGTCCTTCAAAATAAAACTTAAAAACAAAAAAAAAAAATGCTTAAAAACGGTTGAATTTTCATGCATGTGACAAGAAATTGCATAGTTTATGGCTTGATTAAAATTAAATAAATAAATCTTCTCTAAATCCCATTTAAGAGCACAATACAATCAATCTTGGTAACACATCATGTATATGTATCCCTTGGAGACCTACACACATAGCTTTTAGGCTTTGCTGTGCGAAATGAACACACATACATACTCGTATATAACCACATCAATGGAAATCAACTGTAATACACATTTCGTATATGTTTAAATGGTACGCTATGTCCTAACTGCAATAAAATTTCAACTCTAAAATAGCTAGCCATTGCATTGGGCGTTTGCAATCAAACTTTCAAGCGAACTTAAACACACTCACCAAAACCAAATTTTCAAACGCATTCACATCCGTTCGGAGTAAAGTGCATCGGCCTGTTTGGTAGACATTTCAGTTTGGTTTTATTATTGGGACCTAGTCAAAGCCAACATCATGATACAGAGTTCTTTGGGCCGAAAACAATTTAAAATTAGATCCCAGAAAAGCCGGAAGTATTGAAAACCCCACTTCCAACACTGATACAAATACCGATATCGACAGACAATCCGAATCAATTCGGGAATAATATTCCCACAATTTAAAATTAATCAGACTTTATTAGTTTGGCTGTAATTTTGCTTTGCTTTGTGTAAGTACCAGCCATTGCAAGCATTCCAGCTGTTCATCCAATTGTGGAATTTAGGTAAGTAAAGGGTTACATTACGATTTAGGGAATTGATTTTAATTAATACATCCATAACGGTATAGCACTGCAAATTAATATTTGGCTTTCTACAAACTACGCTACATATAGAATTATTCGTTCCAATTCGACCCGGAATGCGAGCACAGGTGAAAATATGCGATTGTTAGCAATTTATTGAACCTACAACCAAAATTACAGAAGTTCGTGAACTAAGTCAATAAAATGAAGGCTTTATGCCTACTTGTATTAGGGAATAGAACTCGGAGTCAGGAGTTTTTGGTAAAGTTTAATTCAGCATTAGGGACAGTATAATTAGGTCAAATGTCCTCAAAACTTAATCATACATAATTAAATTAATTACTTTGCTTATCAAACATGCCTTCAGAGAAAATATATATTGTTATATATAGAATAATGCTGATAAGAATATCAAATCAAACTTTTTGAAATCCGCATGCTCCCATGCCTACTCCTGACCCTACAATTTAAAAAGCTGTCCGAACGCACCCAAATAAAATTCACGACTTGGTCAATATTCACTACATTGTGTATATACATGTATATATGTAAATTACATATATTCACTAGAATAGCAGTTCTAATACAATATTAACAAATAGCTAAATATTTCGTGTGCACTGCTTTTTGTAGAGGTTTAAATATTTTTTTTGAATCTTCAGTTATCATGCCCGGGGACTTTTTACTCTTGTGTTACTCATTCATTGAAACACTGTTTAAATGAAACGTGTTCATAATAATAGCAGTGTCTCTGTTTTTTTCTGTTACAAGATTCAAAATTCAGAATAGGACCCAAAAGATTTTAGGAGGAATATTAAATACGGAAAAAAAATTGCGCTTGGAGAGGAAAATTTATCAGAACATCGAAGATATAATAGAATGTTCTGCAAAATGGTAAAATAAGTTTGAAACACGCGGTCCAAAACGAATGACGGCCAAGAGAAGTGACCGATAAATTATCCAGTTGGTAAACGAGAATCCTTCAATAAGCTCAAAGACTATAATAGATGATCTGTAGGCACTGTGAAATTAAGAAGTTCGCGAAAAGTACCTTTGGTGAATGACATTCGCGAAGGAGCATCGAAATTTACCCAATGAGAAATGGTGGAACATTCTGTGGAGCGATGAGAGCAAAATCGTTCTTTTTGGGTCCAATAGTCGTGGAAAGTATATGTATGTTAGAAAAATCAGTTTTTGGAAGCGGAATTATCATTATTATTAATTTGTGAAATTTTAATTTGTAAAAAGTTTTAAATATAACTATAATAAAATGCACGACTGGATCGCACGAACTTGCTCTTATGTAAAAGTACTTTGGAATCTAAAATACATTGTCTAAATATAAAACATTTATTTAATGAGACAAAAATGTTCAAATGTATGGAATTGCCGTCTGACTTCCGGAAAAGTATGAATTTATGCAAATAAAGTTTAAAAATCGTTTTATTATTAAAGTATTTTTTTATATAAGAAATTTCTTTAAAATTTTTCGAGAACAAAAATTGGGATGCAAATTTTAAGTATTTAGTAGTATAGATTTTAGGAAATAATTTCAACAAATAATCGTTCACACGTTTTAAAGATATTAATTTTTCAAAAAAACCCAAAAACTATTTTTTTAATATTTTTATATACAATATTATTTTAAACTTAAGAGGTCGTTAGGGCCGTTAATGAGAAAGTCGAAAATAAAAAAACGGTTCCATGACAGGTACCATTAATAAAATTTTGCCCCAAAATTTTTTTTACCAAAATGTAGTCCATGTCCATAATCTCACACCAATTTTTTTTTTGTCAAAATCGTTAGAGCCGTTTTCGAGATAAATATTGCTTCGAATTCACACGATTCTGATACAAAATATTAATTAAAATCGAATTTTTCAGATAGTCTATGAAACGTGTCATTTTTTTTTTATAATTGTGCTCGAACTACAGGGACTACCATTTAAATGTTTCAACACAGTTTAGGAAAGTTTGAGAGTATTTAAAAGTGTCATACGGAGAGCTGATCATTTGCGGAGATGCAAACTGCAAAAAAAACAAAACTTACTGCAAAGCGCATAAAGATACGTCTACTTTTTGTGAAAACCGTATGAAGTGGAAAAACGAGTGGCATGGGGTTGATTTTGCTCCGATAGATATAAGTATTGTTGTCACGATTTCAGAGAAGAAATTTACCTATTAAATCGTTACCATTGATGCGAGGGTGGAGTAATGGGTAAGCTGAATTTTATGGTTTAAAAATGATATTGGTCCAAAACCGTTGTTGCTACTACTGTAGCTTGAACTTTTACAAAGTATTGGATATATTCAAGTGACCGGCAGTTTAATATTAAAAGAATTTCGTAAATCAAATGCCGGAAAATAAATACTTAAGATAACAGCCCTTTTAGGGAAACAGAAAAGTAAGTGAACTACAGATTCAGAATTTTCAATTCAATAAATATGTAAATATGCCCCGACACAGCTCGGGAAACCCATACAGTGTATTGACTTACAAGTTTGAACCATATTCGTGTATGCGTGTTATCGACAGAATACATTTATAATAAATTAACGACTAGAAATATCCTATAATTATGCGTATATATTTTAGATTTAGATTTAGATTTCATTTTATTAGGCTACTTGCATTTTAAGATACAATCACCCTTATTCCGATAGGCGTTTTTCTAAAACGCCAACTGTCGTTTTAGGAGTCGTGTCGTTTTTTTTTTTGGTATTCCGTAACTAAAACGCCAGCGTTTCTCTCGCTCTTACATTCCACAATACATTCCAAACATCTGACATATCAAATTGTTTGCAAATTGAATAATTTGGTTTTGAAAATTATATTTGTGTGAATTTGTTTCAAACATAAGAAAAATGTACAGTGTAGAAAGTTATTTTTCATGGAGCAGCAGTGACGACGAAGAAGAAGAAGAAAAGAAAGATTTGATACTGCAGACGATATACAGTCCATCTAAAGCAAATCCTTTTGATTTGGCTGGCACAAAGTATGTTATTAAATAAAAAAATATATATGCAGTAGGTAATTCTACCACTGGTTTTGATTTTTTATTTTATCGCATTTGTTAACAGATTCAAACTTGCTCATACCCTTAGTTTTTTTGCAAAAGCAAGCTACCAAAAGGGGTTGGGAACGACTTCAATTTGGGACTAGCCCAGCCAAGCCTAAACAACATTCTTAAGGAAATACCTGCTCGCGTTTTATCTTTGCCAAGTTGTAATTTCTACGAATTCTTTTATTTTCCATTTTAATCGGATAGATACATACATAGATAGATCGCTTGATACAAATATTTGTATATATACATATGCATATGATGGAGAAGAAAGAAATACTTGACTTTTGGGTATGTGATTGTCACTGATAACAGTTCAAATAAAAATACATTTTTGCAGGAGATGATGGGTACCCACTGGAGCCTTTTCTTGTAACTCCTTATAGATTTGTTATTTTCACGCTTAACAAATAATTTTAAATTATAAAAACTAAAATAAATTTAAAAAAAACTTTTATTTTGTATCCTGTCGTCAACAAATTTCTAGACGACACATTTCTGCGTTTTTACAGACGTTTTTTGTATGAAAACGACTTACGGAATACCAAAAACAATATAGAGAACACGTTCCACAAGAGAGAATCGACAAATTGACGTTTATTTGGCGTCGAACGCCTTACGTAATACCAAATTCACACTGACGTTTTTATTTTGGCGTTCAACGACTTACGGAATAAAGCTGAATATCTTATAAGCTAATACAAGTTTCAATATGAAATACATTTCTAAGCTTTCATCATATAAAGATTTAATTTGACATAATAAAAAAAAGGTACTATGTATTAAAATTTTACTAAGTATAGGTATATAACATAAATTTTTTGCTTTTGCTCTGGGGAGAAAAAACATCTTTTCGTGATAAGCCAAATGCGCCCCTACTTTTTACTTGCGACTTATAGATACTATAAGGCAAGTTATGCATTCGGGAAAAAAATCGAGCTCGAGATTTTAATCAAAGTTGACATTACGATGATAGCGGAGACTAACAAAGTGGGTCTCGCAATTCTGTCTGTCTGTCGGTTCGACTACAGCCTAATGGGCTCGGCCGATTTTCTTCAAACTTGGTAGATATGGGTTTTGATTTTTTCCCCCAAGAAGTTTTTTTTTTTTGTTTTTCGTTTTTTCGAAATTTTATAAATATTTTTTTTCTCAAAAACTGTCCCACAGAATTTTTTAAAAGAAATTTTAAAAATTTCATTTGGTTAAAACTAGCTAATGGTTGAAAAAAAAATTACCAAGGAATTGTTATTTTGGGTAGCCCCCCTGGGTCCATTTTTTTTGTTTTTGATTTTCTCGAAAACGGTACAGCCGATTTAAACCATTTTTTTATGTCAAAGCTCCTCCAAAGTTTAAATATTATTACATATTAAAATTTTCAATTTTTTATTTTTTGGATTTTTAAAAAAAATTTCAAAATTTTGTTTTGTAAACTCAATATTTC
Organism: Chrysotoxum bicinctum; assembly: GCA_911387755.1. Taxonomy (NCBI): domain Eukaryota; kingdom Metazoa; phylum Arthropoda; class Insecta; order Diptera; family Syrphidae; genus Chrysotoxum; species Chrysotoxum bicinctum. Next base: position 265,114,379 of record OU426988.1, read on the forward strand.
GAAAACCCCATGGTCAATTTTTTTCAAACTTGACAAATAAAAGTTTCCTAATATAATCTACAAGATTTGAGAAAAAAACTTTGTTTTATCTAAAACTAATGGTACGTTTTATACAAATGTTAAAAAATGGTTTTCGAAAATGGTATTTTTCTCGAAAACGGTTCCGAGAATTTTGGTAAAATTTTTTTTCTTTTGATTAATTTTTACGATCTATAATTTAATAAAAAAAAATTTGAAATCTAGATATTACTGACTGTACCTACCATAGAACGTTTTTTTTTTAATTTTGAATTTCTCATTATCGGTATAACGGATTTTAATGAAATTTTTTATAAAGAAGCTCCTAAAAAGTTTAAAAAACATTCCATTTCAAAACTTAAAAAAAAAATATTTTTTCAATTTTTAGAGAAAAAAAGTCGTTTTTTTTTTGAAAAATTCGTAATCTCAAGAACGGCTTAGTATTTTTCTTGGAAATTTAATTCTTATTCGTACAATAATAAAGACTTCAACTTGGCGTGCCAAAATTTTGTCTTAAAAATTTTTTAAAAATAGTGTACATAAAACCTTATTTTTTTAAGGAACCACTACAACGACTTATAATTTTTGTTCCTGCATAAATTCATATTTTCATAGCATTCTGTTCTTATCTCTTACCACTAAAAGAATTTAAAAAAATTCATTTTATCCTTATGCACAGTTTTCTCTAATAACATTCGTTTTTAAAATTCCTAGTCTATTACATAGAGCCAAGTTCGTGCGACCCAGTCGTGCATTTTATTTTTTTTAATTCCCGGGGATTTCCGATACTACTAATACTTAGCGGTAGTCTGTTCTGAATAGCGTTTATAAAGAATTGGCGTTCAGAGGTTAAACACGAGAATCTGAATTGGGTTAGTTGTTGCGACCTAAGTGATGAAGACATTTGCAATCTGGTAAAAAGGTAAGGAGGCTGATTTGTTCGCATGATCTTAAGCAATAATATTAAAGTTCTGTATAGGACGAGGTTATCAAAATGACAGATTGTATATGGCTTTTGAGTAGGACAAAATCCTACCGTATCTTCTCAGTCCATATATGTATCTAGCAATACTAACTTAACTTCCTTCTACTGTTATAGTCACAACTACAATATATCTCACATCCATAACTACATAATATAACCAGTGTTTTAGCAAGCATGAGTCTAGTTTTTAGGGGAGTATAATATTGTGTGACCCACAGCATGCGGAGTACTCCATATACTTTTCCTATTACTGTATTAATGTGCGTATCCCAAGTTAGTCTTCGATTCAAAAGCAATCCAAGATTTCTTGCAGTCTCTACAAATTCAACTATAGCACCGTAAAGAAAACTCGAGGAAAGTATGAAGAGTCCACAAGTTTTTTTTTAGATGATGAGACATTTGGATTTACTTGAATTTAAGAAGACGCCATTACGTTGGGCAAATATAATAATATTTTGTCCAAATCATCGTTTATAACTGAAACTGAATCTTCGATCATTCCAAGAGGGCAACATTTGTACAATTGAACGTATGTCGTCGTCCGCGTACATTTTAATTGAAGATTGAGAAACAGTATCTGGAAGTTCATTTATATACAGGGAAAATAATAGGGGCCCAAGAATTGATCCCTGGGGAACACATCTAAATGTACCTAGAAAGTTAGATGATTTCTCATTCACCACTACAGCTTGGTTTCTTCCGGTTAGGTAGGACGATATCAGTTTAACGGCAAAATACGAAAAATTGTACAGCCGTGATAGTTTTTTGCAAAGATTCACATGATCAATGGTGTCAAATTCTTTTGAAAAGTCCAACAGAACTAAGAAAGTCACATTAACAGCATCTAAAGATTGTCGTTCGTCTTCAATAACATTTATTAGTGCTGTGGAACATCTGCGATTTGCCCTAAAACCAGATTGTTTCGGTGATAACATATCATTTCTCCGAAGATGACAGTTTATTTGATTTTGCACAATTTTTTCAAATACCTTTGACAAAAAAAGTACGATTGAAATCGGTCTAAGATCATTTGCACTTTTTGCAATCGAAATTATTTTTCCCGATTTCCATATGCGGCAATAGTATTGGAAAAATTACTTTCAAGAACTTAGGATGTGCGCCATCTGTTCCGGTAGCATTTGATTTTATTGACAAGACACTTTCAACAACTTCTGTACAATACTTGGAAAGACGCTAATCAAGCTACTTTGAAGTACAGAATCATTATCAATACTACTTGAAGAAATGACAGGAAGCGGATGAAAAGGTAAGTCAACAAACTTTTGATTGAGAACATTATGTTTATATTCTCTAATAAAAAAACATACAACTATAGGCGCTTATTTATAGTGGCTTACTTAAGTCATGCATTTCTAAACACCAGTTTAAGTTCAAATATCGCACCTCCGGTGCAATATCGACGTAACTGCAATTTTTTCTGAAATTGAGTTAAGATTGATATAATTACCTAAATGTCAAGTTTTATAAGTGGTAAAATCGACGTAATTGTATCAATCGATTTTCAGTTTATGGAAATATTTTGCTAAAGGAATAGTGTCAGGGATTGACAGCACAAACCATAACAATTAAAAACAAATTTAAATCAATGCGCACACTGAAAATCACTTTTAAATAAATATTCTCAATACTTAAGTTGGTTAAAATTGTAGTCATGTATGGTATACGAAATATTTAAAGAATTAAACTCATACAAAACGAATATTGACTAAGAGATCAGGAAACCAAGAAAAAACACTTCGTAACCGAAAACCAACCATAAAGAAGATAATGCACAACGCAATTTGCAACTATGAAATTTACATTAAGGAGGACATAAATAGCCTTGCTACACCCATGGCTGTATAAATTCATGCGAATTCGGAACAATCGATGCATACCCCAACAGACAGCCATGCGAACACTGTATTAAAAAGCTCTTCATACTCGTACAATATCTTCACAGTAACCACAGCTCCCAAAAAAGGAATCCATAAAGTTAGCTGTACTACAGGACTTATACAAGGTGTTACGGATTTAACTTCAAATGATAGCGAGAGAAATTTTACATAGGTGTTTATAATTTAAACATTGTGTCTCTTTTAGTAAATAATTTCTTAGACACAAAATGTCCTTAATATTTACTTAAATTTTTTTAACATTTCGGATTCAATAGCTACTAAACTGTTTAAAGAAAATTTATTATGCTAATTTAATATTTAATAGTGCAGGTTTAACGATACATGTACTTATAAAATTTGTTTGTCAGAAAAAGTTAAGGGAAGGGACTACGGCGGCGCACCAAAAAAACACACACTGAGAAGACGTATGGAAGTATGATGATCAACAAAAGTTGGTCCACCTAATTCAGAATCATGAGTTTTTTTAGCAATAACGCTCTTGTAGTATGGGGCGATCTGTACTTCTCAATGTAATGTGCATGAGGGCTTTCAATTGTACTCATACTATTCACTACCCACAAAATGTATTCCATAACACCCTGTCTGACGTATGTACATATGAACTTACGTAAGACGTTCTCATCCAACATACCGGATAACTGACTGGGTTTGGTAGGGGAACCGCAACCTGAACGAGAATCCTCCATTCGCGAAATTCCCTGTGAATTTTTATAGGGTTATTGCTAAAAATCATCACCAACATTATATCCTGGAAGTTGGGAGACGACATTCTTTCCCATACATTGTTGATACTTTAACAATATTCCTCTCAATAATGTACCTAGTAGAACTTATTGAAAGTGGGTGGTTAACCGGATGTTTATTTAAAAATCGATTTAAATTTCCTGTAACATATCATCTTCATCTTCTGACGATTCGATGCCATGGTGACAATATTTTAAATAGCGTAAAATAAGATTAGCAGCAGATTGACCGATGACTGGATGGAACCTAAGAACTTTGTGCTTTGAACGTAGCCCAGGGACTTAACACTTAAGAAGTCCCATCTCCAGTTAAATATGTAGTACCTAAAATATAGATTTGAATTGGATTATTTCAAGTCGAAAATCAATATGAAGACAGATACAGAATTCTCTCAATCAGAAGAAAATTAAGAACAACAAATTTGCATACCGATGCATTAAAGAAATGCATTTTGTAATTATTCCAGCAGATATTATCTTTTAGGGAATTCTTACCGAACGTCTAATTACTAAAAGTAGCTACATAAAATTTCGTGGTGCTTGAAATTTTTTTATTCATTTATTTAAAATTATGGCGCAAAATTTTAATAGCTAGTAATGTATGTATGTGATACTCAGAAACTTGCTAACTTTTTTCTTAGTTTTAAATATTTTCTACCTATAATATCTTGCTAAGGCAATTTTTTTAATCAACTACTTTTGAACACACCTACAACCATGACAGTTCTTGACTACTTAAAAAGACCGTTTTTGATATCTGGAAGTGTCAAGCAGTCTTTCAAAGTTAACACAATAAAATGGCCATTGAAAGATTTTATAAATGATATTGTTAAATGTGATATGTAAAACATTAATTTAAGTAATTGTAATTTAAAAAAAAAAAACTAAATTCATCCGACCATGTGTTAATCCTCGGAGAATCTAGGACACATAAGCTGGAAAAGTAGTTGTAACGATAAGCACTTAGTGCCTTTTAATGTAAACAATCAACCGGAAGTCACTGTTATAGACCTTTTGATCTTGTTCAAATCAATAGATTTCAGTCTTGACAGATTTTTAGACCTGATTTTTATTCATAAAGAATATGAAATTTATGTAGACAATATTGAATTTCTAGTTGCACAAAACTCAATTCATCAATGGCAAGACAGGAATTGCAGATTTTTATCATTATTTATAAAAAGTTCTGATGTTTTATGAAGTTCGTTTTGATTATGACCGGCCCAGGTGGCACAGTGCAAGTTCTTTAGCACTTCTAGTTTGTTTGTTTTTCAATTAATCTTTAAATGGTGGGAAATTTTTGGAGTGTCGGAAAATTTACAAATCTGGATCTAAGCTAAATGTGATAAATTATAGACCGAAATGCCAGCTTTCTATGGTTCCTTAGCTATTGTCAGTAAAAAACCACGACCAAGCGCTCTTGCGTCTGTAACCGCCTGGTCCCTGCAGCGGAGGTTCGGTGTTCCTCATCGTCTCGAACCTGGGGGCTGGGATTCGAAGATTTTCTTGGCTGGAGCCGAAGAATTATTCTCTCGAAAGTGCCCAGTATCAATTCCCCTTTTTTACTTATCGTCCAGCACTCGGCGCGCGTCGTAGTCGGCTTTAAAGTCAATGAAAAGATGGTGGGTCTTGACTTAAAATTCATTGGTTTTTTTCAGGATTTGCCTCAATGTAAAGATTTGTTCTTTCGTTGATCTGCCTGGCCTGAAGCCACACTGGTACGTGCCGATTATAGTGTTGCAGAAAGGTTTTAGACGCTCACATAGTACGGTGGATAGGATCTTGTAGGCAACATTAAGCAGGGATATGCCCCTGTAGTTTTTGCAGAACATAGGATCGCCTTTTTTGTAGATTGGGCATATAGAGTTATTTGACCAATCGGGCATACTTTCCTCCTCCCACACTTGGTTGATGAGCTGATGCATGCACCCTATCAGAACATCTCCTCCATACTTGAAGAGTTCCGTAGGTAAGTTCTTAAGCGTGCGGATTGCTTTCTTAACCTCTTCAGTACTGGGTAGTGGGACTGGATCTTCATTGACTGGTCTTATGCTTCTTTGCTCCCCTGTGGTTTCCTCTAAATAATGCCCATTAAGCAGCTGCTGAAAATGCTGCTTAAACACGTCTACAATTCCCTGTGCTTCGGTGACTAGGTTCCCTTCGCTGTTACGAAGAGCTTGAGTACGGGTCCTATAACCTGATGATAGTTTTTTGGCTGTTTTGTAGAACCGGCGGGTATTTGTGACGGTACTAGACTCCTCGAGATACCTGAGCTGAGAAGCTGCGGCTGCTCTTTTCATTCTGCGCAGGGTTTTTTCTCTTTCCTTCTCTTTTCAAGGTACTCCTCTTTTGCTGCTCTTGTTTTTCGTTGCAGCATTTGCATTCGTGCATTTTCCGTCTCCTGCTTCAATACCGCGCAATCACTATCATACCACGAGTTCTTTTTCCTAGGTGGTTGATAGCCTATGGTGGACTCGGCTACCTCCTTAATGATGGCGCGGTACTGGCTCCACTGGTTGTTGACGCTGGTGGCTGGGGGTACGGCAGAGAGTTTCCCGGTCAATTGCTCACTGTAGTCTCTGGCTTTCTCAGGTGTGCTAACGCTAAGGCATGCAATATTGAATTTCTTCCTTTGGGAGGTCCTCATTTTCTTTTCGTTGGACAGTCGGGCTCTGAACTTTGTCACAACAAGAAAGTGGTCAGAATCCACGTTTGCACCTCGGAAAGTTCGCACGTTCAAGGTGTTCGACGCGTGCCTTCACTGAAAATAAATTCCTAGGTAATATTGACAAAAACGTTTTGTTGACCTTTAACAAAACAATTTTATCGTTATAAAATTTTTGTCAATACGAAAGAATGATTTTGTTGATTTCACAAAATTTTTATAATCCAGCATGATTTTTTGTCAGTTTAACAAAATATGCACTACAAATAATATTGTCAGTTCAACAAACCAAGTTTTGTTAATATAACAAATTAAAACAGAGATTTTTATCACATCGACAAACTTTTTTGTGATGTTAACAAAATGTTTGTTGTATCTACAAAAAATCTGTTTTGTAAATGTTTGCCAATATCACAAAGTTTTTGTTAATTTGTTTTTGTCAATTTAACAAAAAATGAAAACATTTTTGTTAAAATGACAAATATTTTGTTTTGGGGTTGAATTATTTTGTAATATTGATAAAATAATATTATCAGATAGATAAAACTATTTTGTAAGGAAACCAAAAAATTTCTTTTGTGTATGGTATAGTTCACACTTGGTTTTTGTTAAAAAATCGATGTAAGATTAACTGAACTTAACAAAAATTGCGTATTGTCCATACGCCCTCACAGATGGTTGCATGTGAGATCGTAGGGACGAAACGCCAATTTTTGTGGACTTAAATCCCAAAAAAAAAATATTTTGACAAAATTTATTTTGTTTTTTTTTGTGGATTCAACAAAAGAAATTTGTAAGATTGACAATATATTTTTTTATGAATTGACAAAATATTTTGTTGAATTGACAAAATATTTTGTTAATTTAACAAAATATAACAAGAAATTTTTGTTAATTTAACAAAATATTTTGTTAATGTAACAAAACAATTTTGGTAATTTAACAAAAGAATTTTGTTAATTTAACAAAAAAAATTTGTTAATCCGATAATAATAAAAAAACAATAACACTAACAAAAAAATTGTTAATACAACAAAAGAATTGTTAATATGACAAATTAATTTTGTAAATTCTACGAAATTTTGTCATATTGACAAAATATTTTTGTTATTTCAACAAATTTATTTGTTAGCATAACAAAATAATTTTGTGGATACAACAAAATATTTTTTGTTACCTCAACAAAATTCTATAATTTTTGTCAATTTGACAAAACTTTTTGTTGGACGTATATTGACAAAATTTTTGTTAAATCAACCTAGATTTTTATCATATATACCTAGATTTTATTTTCAGTGTTGCGCCAATTAGCACGTGGTCAATTTGCTGTTGGATCCTTCGCCTGGGGAACATAGTGCTATTTATCACCGTATTCCGAGCTGCAGCAAAGTAGATTAGTCGGAAGCCGTTATCTGTTGTCGTTTCGTGGAGGCTGTGCTTTCCAAATAATCCGCCAAAGATATTTTCCTTCCCAATGTTAGCATTGAAATCTCCGAGCACGACGACGTGACGTAAAAAACTTAATGGTATGATAAAAAATATAATTTCTGATTCGCAACACGGATCTTTTAAGGGTTATTCCACTGTTGTGTATCTTGCATTGTTGTCTTATAATGTTAATAATGGTTTAAGTAATTCATTACAGATAAGACATTATTTCCACCAATTTTGCCAAGGCCTTTGATAGGGTCAACCATGAAATTCTTACTTTCCAGCTTAATACATTGAGTTTTCAACCAATTTTTATTCAATGTTTATTTTCTTATTAAAGGATCGAGCCCAATTCATAAAAATTTGATCTAAAACGTCTAGAAAGATTGATGTAACTTCTGGGGTTCCCCAAGGAAGTGAATTAAGTCCAATGATGTTCATTCTTTTAATTAAAAATGTTCTCCTTTTTCTAGGCATCTTATGTACGCCGATGAGTTGAAAATCTTTCGATCCATTGAAACACCAAATGATTGTCTTCTTCTTCAAGATGACCGTCATGCATTAGCCAAATGGTGTAATGAAAATCAACTGTTTCTTAATGTTAAAAAGTGTCAAAGTTTTACATGCCACGACATAATTTTAGAAAAGGGTTTTTGTTAAAAAAAAGATCTGGGTATAATTTTAAACGCTCAGTTTTTGTTTTCAAGTCATATTGACTACAGCTAATAAAGCAAACAGAATGCTATAATTTATACGAAGAAATACAAAAAAACTCACAGATTCTTTTACCATCCAAATGTTATATGTATATGTTACTTCGCTAGTAAGAGCGGTACTTGAATATAGTTGTATAATTTGGATTCGCTTTTATTCAACATTATGCTTGCTGTTTTTCAAATAAGAATGGAATATTGAAGTACGAATGTAGTAAACTACATGTCTGCTTTTTAACTTTCAGACGCTCGATTCAAGACGCAAATATTTAAGTGTAATGTTTATTACAGATCTTGTCACTAACCATGTTAATTGTTCTCAACTTTTAGACCTTATACCCGATGTGAATGTAGAAACGAACATGAGAAACCGAGCGTATTATCGTCAGCAAATAACATTGAAGGATTAGAAGTTAAAAAAAAAAAAAACATTGATGAATATGAGAAAGAGAGTCGGAGCAAAAACGGAGCCCTGGGGCACATCGGTTTAATTTTATGAATAACAGATCTAAGATCATCCAATAAAACTTTTATAAAACGGTTCAAAAGGTAATTCATAATCCAAAGAAGAAGGCATTTATTAATACCAAATGCACACATTTTCGATAAGAGAGCTTGAGGCGAAATGCTATCAAATGCTTTTGAAATATCATGAGTAATAATCTTACTTGTACCAAAACGATATAAAGATTTGTGTCATTATTGAGTGGAAATATTGCTAAGAGAGCCATTCTGTCGGTCTGCGAGAAGATTTTTTTTGCATGATTTTTGGATTGTAGGTATAATAATGTGATATCTGATGTATAGTTCAATTATTCCTTGATTGATTTCTAAGGCAAAGTGATCTATGGGCATAACACCTAGAACTGTTTGTATCCTGAATGTGGACCCATCGGACCTACACTTCATCGTTTAACTTATATCGTCAGAGTTGTGTTTTGTGTGGTTTTTAAAATGGTTAGTGATTTTTGTGTTGAGTTTTTTTGTGTTTGTGGGCTAAAAAAAAAATTCGTAGGCGTGTACGCCCCTTCTGCTTAACACAGGCCAGCTGATTTAGTACTTTGTGAAACACAAGTTGGTGCGAATACTGATCTTTCGCTTGCCATTATAAAACTTTATACCATTGCTCTTTCACCATCACGGCCTTGCAATTTATGTAAGATACGAACATTGTTCTAATACAATCTTTAACATCATGTCGATCAAACACACATCAGCTATGATTTTTATTTTTCATTAGTAGTTGTACAAATCTTGAGAGCAATACAAATCTTAAAGAGTTTGATGCGCTGTCTAATTCCATTGGCGAAGTTTTTCCCAAGATGCTGCACCTTATTCAGCTTGTAGATGAGCCCACTAGAAAATCAGATATTGCCATAGCTGGGCATTAACTGGTTAATCCGTTAATCGTTAATTAACGAAGTTAAAATTTTGATTAACGGATTAACTTTTATGTTAACTTTTAAAATGTTAACGGACACGTTTAATCCGTTAATCCACGTTAAGTCCGTTAATCGTTAATCCAATGCCTACTATTTACCGCGCGGCGCGAAAAACAGGTTCAGAAAAGTATGAGACAAGCATGAGACAAGTGCCGCGGGTGAAACAAAAACAGCTAGGTACGTATTATATTTTGATGGTGCGTGCGAGTGAGAAAACTGCGAAGAGATTCGTTTCGTTTGATCATTTCATTATGCCAGTCGTGAACTATTTTATTCAACTCTTTCGTTGGATAAACGAATTTATAACCTCTTACGGCTCGCGTACACCTTATCCGTCATCGGCCAAAGTATACTCGGGCGTTGTCAGCCAAAATCGGCCGATCGAACCAAACGTATAGAAAGGAAAGAGAGCGCGTACACCACTGAAAGCGACACCGTCCGATGACGCCCGATAATAAGCGATCAACCGGCATATCCCAACATGTTTGGATTTTTCGGCAGTTGTCCGGTTGATTCTTGCGATGAAATTCATGCAAAAATAAAATGCACGACTGGATCGCACGAACTTGCTCTTATTTAAAATTACTTTGGAATTTAAGATACATTTTATAAATATAAAACATGGATTTAATGAGGTAAAAATCTTCAAATGCATGAAATTGCCGTCTGATTTCCAGAAAAGTATGAATTTATGCAAACAAAGTTTAAAAATCCTTTTATTATTAAAATAATTTTTTATATAACAAATTTCTTTAAAATTTTTCGAAAATAAAATTTGGCATGTCAATTTTAAGTATTTAGTAGTATAAATTTTAGGAAATAATTTCAAAAACTAATCGCTAATCGTACAGACATATAGACATACAGAAAAACAGATAGACAGACGGAATTGTCAAACCCACTTTATTTGTCTTCGCTATATCATCGTATTGTCAACTTTGATCAAAATCTCGAGTTCGATTTTTTTTTCCAAATGCAGAACATGCCCTATAATACCTATGTATATCGCAAGTAAAAATAAAATATGGATACTGGAAAATTAATTAATCCCATTTATAATAGGGCACCTCTTTGAGACATTGCTAAACGACAATGGGCAGAAATTTCATCGGAGATGGAACTGACTGTTGCAGACATAAAGAAAAAATCTTAAATTAAAAAAAAATTTTACTTTCATATCCAAAGTTCACAGTCAAACTTCAGACCGGCACCATCCGAGATCGGAAGGAGTGTATGCAGACGAACGTCCGGGACAGTCGTCCGAATAGCTCCGACCCGATATCGGCCGATGATTTGGTTTTAGTGTATACGCGAACTGTTACACTAGTGCAGCAACTTACGTAATTCACGTTGAGCAGCTAATCGAACATTTTCAAGGAGCAACACGAGCTCGTACACCACCCGTACACTTGTTGCGCAATTCGTTGAGCAACGGCCAACAACTAGATCCAACCCGTTGGTTGAACAGAATTGAAGGCACCGTACATTAGAGTTGAATGCGTTGAATTCGAAATTTGTGCGTTGATCGCCTAGTGGACGACCGGCATTACTACTTAGCGCCAGTGCTCAGAGTAAAAAAATATAAAAAATGCAATTTTTATCACATGTTAACGGATTAACGATTAACGTTAACTTGCGTTAATTCTTCCGAAATTTAACGCTTTAACGTTTAACGAAGCTAACATCTTTAGTAGCGGATTAACGATTAACGAAGTTAACTGTTTGATTAACAGTGTCCAGCTATGGATATTGCCCATAAGCTCGACTTGTTTTTTTTACTTCTAACCTTGTTAAGTATACCATAACGGTACACCCTCCATCCGGGACTTCGGATATCGGATTGTGTAATATCAGGCAATTTCTCGTGGCCAATTCATCCAGTTAAAGGGAAACATTCCACTATTACCGTTTGGCAATAGGAGAAAGCCAACTGGGGCGACCTTAATCATTTTTTTTTAATTCCTTGATGCCAATGACAGAAGTGATTTTTCTAGGGATGCCTACCCAGCGCCGGATTTACATAAAGGCACTTGGGGCACTGGCCCAGGGCCCCCATAAAATAGGGGCACTGAAAAGTTGGCATTAAACCGTAAACCCAAAAGCCGTAAACTCTAGAATGTAAACCCCAAATTACCCAACTGACCCGAGTTTTTTGTTTTTATTGCTCAAGCTACGTATTATTAATACCGCAGCCGACCAATAATTGAAATAAATGCATAAACAAATATTTTGAAAACCACAAACGTGAACCTAAAACCACCCAACTCTCCGAAGTTTTTTTTAAATTAATGCTCAAGCTGAGAATTATCAATATCATATCCGATCAATCTATAAAAAACCCCAACCAATAACCATAAGCGCTTAACCCAGCGATCCAACACGCCAGATAATATAATTATAAAAATATGAGTACAGAGCGAGATATATTGCGTGAAATAAATATTGACAATGTGATAAAGAATTTTGCAGAAAAAAAGCTCGAAAATGTTTTTTTTAAATTTTATGTTTACATATTGCTTTGTTCATGTAAATGTATTACGTTTAATGTAATTTCTTTTGTTTAAATAAAATTTATTTTAGTTTCATTTTATTTCAATATATTTGAAGCATTACTATATTTTTATTTCAATTAACAAACTTTTTGAAAAGTATTTTTATATTAAAATTACAAATTACAAATTTTTGCTCTCCTTACAAGGGGCCCCCACACTATTAATGCCCATGGGCCACCACATGTTTAAATCCGGCGCTGTGCGTACCTACTTTTATTCTTAACAGAATTTAGAGTATAAAAAATAAAAAAAAATAATACTTGTTTCGATACAAGCTGCAAAGAAGCTATCAGGTTGCAGGTTGAGAGAAGAAAGTTTCTGCTCTTACAAGGCCAACCCAAGGGAGGAAAATCTTAGGCGTTCTTACTTATTTTTATGCTTCATTGTTAAATTTATAACCTTTTGCCTCATATGAACTTTTTGCCAGAAATTATAAATATTTCGAACTATCGAACTTATAATTGTAAACGATTTTCTCCTCTAAGTAAAATGTATAAATTATACAATTTCTTAAATGATAAAAATATTAAAACACGCCATCAACGATATTGTTATTGTGTTTCTATGAAAACCCTCAAAAAATATGCCATAATGTATAGCAATCTGTAGGTTTGCATAGACTTACTCCTAAACGAAACCTTCTGTAGACAACTGACAACTCCGTTCTAAAAATTAGCCTTCAAAATGCATTTATCTTGAAAGATCTGGTATTCGAAAAAAGCAACGTTCCTTCTTCAGAAAGTCTTTTCTAATATTCATAAGGACAGGTAATAATGGAAGTGGTCTACACAAGTGCTTCCGAATCCAAATGCGAAAATATCTATTTTCTGAATCTGAATTGAAAACCTACTCCGGATACAAACGATTATTTTCATTATTATTATCAACTTAAAACCTACCTGCGGATATTCCTTTGAATTGAACGGGTGACAGCAGACATATCACATGCACCCTTGTCTCCTGGCTTTCGGTTCTCGAGGCGGCTACTGCAGAATCTACCATCCAAAGTGGTATAGATGGCTTTTCGTGGTACATGAGCTGTGTATGTGTTCCTGGGTGTAGGGATTTTAGTGTTTGCCGCACGTGGACTTGGCTCAAAGCCAGAATCTTGGTCTTTATTCAGTTGTTGGTGCTGACTGTGTGTTTTTGTAGCTCTGGATGCCACTTTGAGTGAACTGCGACCTCTTGTGCCACCGCTTTTAATGCGTTTCTTTAGGCGTCGCTTCCTGCCATTATTGTACTCATTGTACCCATTATGGACTATCGCAGGAGCAGAGGTATGTGGTGCAAATACCCTATTGGCGCTGGTGGACCTGTTACCCGCGCCATCATTGTTTTCATCATCATCCATTGCGGCTTCGCCATCACTGCTGAGGTCGCAGACATTAAAGTCGGATTTGGGTTGTTCATCCGAAACGATTTGAAAAGTCCTGACATCGGATCCCCTCGGTTGTTCCATGACATCATCAACGTCCACTGATTCATCGCTTTTCAAAACTTGAAAGCTACTCTTCCGCGATTGAGCTTCTTCATCCTCGCCGGGTGAATCAGGGAGCAGGGTAAAGGAACGTCGGGATTCCTGGTCACGAATGTTTTGCGTAGTTTCGTTTGTTGGAGAGACTGGTGGAGATTGAATTGATTGCTTTGGTTTTATTGGTTGGATTGGCTGACTGGGTTGAGTTGGTGTTGTTGATTGTGTTGGTTGTTCCTGTTGTGGAGTTGTGGCCACCACTTCATTCGAAGCTATATTTTCAATTTTAGGCTGCGATACCTCATTGTTAAGGGTAACTTTATCTTCCTGCATTGCACATTTTTCTACTTCGGCAGGAGGTTTTTCTTGCTTTTGCTTTTCTTTTGTTGAATCATCTAAAGGACGAACACCTCCTTTTAAATCCTTGCTCTCGTTATCGGATGCCAACTGTTGCGGAATTTCTTGAATTTTTGGAGGTTCCGAAGTGGGTTGCGATGTTGGAATCTCATTGCTTTCAGTATCCTTGGGTTTGGAATCAGATTGAGTGGTGCATTGTTCGGCTGGATTCTTTTCGTCCTCTTTGGGTCCATCAACGGAAGTTTCATCGTTATTCCGTTCACTTACTGGGACTGGTTGCTGCATAGAGGAGGCGTTTTCTATTATTTTTTGGGAGATTTCATCTGCTGCCCCATATTGGCTATCAGTTACATGACCATCGCCCGCTGATTTTTCTTCCTGATTGGTGGCGTCGTTTTCGACCGCAGTTTTTGCAACGGTGGCGGCTGTGTCTAAGACTTTGTTTATTTCTTTCGAAATAGCTTCAACATTCACCACCTCTGCTTTATTGTGGTCCTGCTGCTGGTGAGACTTGGAAGTATTTTCGGATGTTTCTGTAGGTGGATGAGTGTCCGTGGCTTGTGGCTCTGCACTGGCATGGATATCTGCCTGAGTGACCCCCACCTGCTCAGCCCGCTCCGGATTCTCACCATCTTCATCGGTCAAGCTCATGGCCACCGGTTGGATGGGTGGAATATATTTGACGCTATCGTCGGTTCGCTTATTCTTGGCAGATTGAGGGTGACTTTTGTCTGATGTTTTGGAAGATGGACGTGATTGAGGCCTTTGTGTAGAATCGGCCGTAAATTTGGCATCAGGATGTGAGGTTTTTTCATACCCATATTCTTCATGATGAGATTGGTTGTTTTTTCCATCATAATCGCTTCTAAAATCTTGAATACCTCTTGTCCTGCGTGAGGTTCGTTCTCTCCTTTTCATCAATTTGTGTTTTTTTCTATGATGGCAGCAGTTTTCGCATGAATCGATTTCGCTTTCACTTGAAACGACGCGCTCGCGAGATTTCCTTCTGTGAATTTCTATATTGCTTTTGGAACGGCAAATGTCACTACAGCTGTCTTGTCTGCAGATATTTTTGGTTTCTCCACAACTGCTAGTCCGTCGACGAAATCTTTTTCTATGATGCTTGCAAGTGTGGCTGTAGGTGTGTTCTTTTTTGTAGGTGTGCTCATTACAGCTGCAGTGTCCACCTGATTCCGATTCAGAGCGATTTGAATATACTACACATTTCTTAGAATCCTTAATGCTTTGCAACTCTTCTTTTTCAACGTACTTGAGAGGCTTAACCTGCTCTGGATCATTGAAAGCGTTAGAGCGTCTTGCTGACAGGCGAAGCTTACTAGCAGGCAGACCGCCGTTGGACTGCAAAAATTTAGCAGTGGACCTATACCCCTTTTGGAGTGCACAGTCTAGTGGTGTTATAGACACACCTTTAGAGTTTCGCAGTATACTATTTACATCGGCTCCATAGTCAAGGAGGAGCTTGCAAATGTCTGTGTTGTCATTGGAAGCAGCAATATGCAAGAGGCTTCGACCATCGTTGCTAGTTGTGTTGACTTGTTTGGGTTTTTGTTCTAAGAACCACTCAACCAACTCTCTGCGACCAGATGATGCAGCTTCGTGAAGTGGCAAGTCTCCCTTTGCGTTTCTCAACCACAAATTCGCACCCCATTCCTTGAGGAGTTTGACTGTTTCTAACTGTCCCTTGGAGCAGCCACAATGTGCAGGAGTGCGGCCTTTTCTATCTTGACGATTAGGATCGGCGTCAAGATCCAAAAGCCTTGATGTTGCATCTGCATGTCCAAGAGTAACCGCATAATGCAAGGCCGTACAACCGTTCGAATCAATGAGGTCTGTTGGTGCACCGCATAAGCTTATAAGAGTATCTATACATTCGGTATGTCCCCGAGAAGCAGCGCAATGAAGAGCTGTAAGGCCATCTCTACAGAAAATACAATACTTAAACGAATGAAGTTACCAAAATATGTAGGTATACACTTACTTGTCTGCACTTTCAACCCTCGACCCAGCTTTGACAAGAGCTACGACGGCCTTAGCAGAACCAGCCGATGCTGCCCAGAGCAATGGTTTTCGGCCATCTTTATCAGTGATGTCCACTGACGACTGCGGATGTGACAGTAGTATGTCTAGTATTTCGAAGGCTAGCTTTGATGAGGTAGCTGGGCCCAACTTACTTTCATAATTGGCTCCACACATTTGGGCGGCGTAGTGCAGAGGGCTTCCACCATTGATATCGGGTGTTTTGACATTAGCTCCAGCTTGTAAAACAGATCGCAGAGCTTCTACTTCACCACAAACTAAAGTAGGATAGTATAAAAATCTTTTTAAAATTTTAAATATTCAAGTTATAAGTACCTGTGGCCCAGTGAACTACGGAATGGCCTTCGTTATCGACCGCATTCACATCAGCTTTGTTCGCTAGAAGTAAATTGACCATAGCCAAGTTACCCTGAATAACAGCTAAGTGAAGCGGTGTGAAACCATCCTCGTCAGCAGACTCCAGAAGATCTGGAGCTGCGACGGCAACAGTTGCTGCAGCCACGAGGTCCGGTTGTCCTGTGCAATAGTGAAGAACGCTCTTATTTCTGTTGTCTCTCTGGCGGATTTGTTCTGGCTGTGAACAAAACAAAGAAGTTCAAGTAACCTAACAAATGTTCATTCATTTTTAATTATTTAAAATTATTAATAATAGTAATTATATTTATAAGAGACACATTTTACTGACCAGTGCTCACTTCAAGAACATATTTTCTCATTTATAAATTTTAACTGATAATTTTTTACTACATAGTAATGGAAAAGTACATTTCAAAACGCTAGAGGTATTTTTTTAGAGAGTGAAATATTTTTGTTTAATTTAAATTGCATGGGGTAAAAAAACTGCAGTCTGTTGGTTTTTCCATGTGACTGATTATAACATAACACAAATATCAAACAAACAAAAGGTTTCGCTTTCTATAGCAACCATTTGTGAGTATTTGATTGCTTGGAAGCAGTGATGCCAAATAATGGTGTTGCCATTTTACATTCAATGTATTATGAAGGCGCGAACGAGGTAACTAAGGCCAGAGCACTTATTGTTAAAAAAATATTGATACACAATCAGTTTGAATGGTATTCTTCTGAATGGAAATGTTAAGGATTTGCTGATCAATGAAGTCAAAAAATAATGTTACATGTCTATTTGAGCCCCATTTTTCATTATGTATCTTTAACGATAGTGCTTCGTTTAAAGTTTTATTCAATTGCTCTACTTTGGATGCTTTTAAAATGACTCTTTATAAATATATTTTGCATTAAAAATAAGAAACTCAGGGACCCAACTAATTCTAATTTAACTACGTATGAAAGTAAGTAGCGTCCGATACCAGTAAAGCCAATTATTTCTTTCAAAATTTCCGAACTTCTATAGAGTCTCGCCTAATTTTTAACAGTAGGCAAGTAAAAAAGTCTCTGGATGTAACTTGCGAATCCATTTGTCGTAAAATTATTTATGAAAATTACAATATTTTAATGCAAGAAGCATGAACGTCGGCCTTGTTTAATTCCCAAAAAAAAACTAATTCTAAAATGTTGTAAGTACATGAAATATGTATAGAACATCCTTCTTCCTACATACATCAAGCTGCGGTGGAACGTCAAAAATTCGTTCATAAATGTTTTCATTTTAAGCTCTTGTATTGAAATCTGGATTGCTTCTTACATTTTGGATAATAATATCGAAATAAGACACCTTCATGCAACAGTTATTAGACGATTTCTTGTGCAAAAATTATAAACTAAAAGTTTTATAAAAACTGAACCAAATATTAAACACAAATTGCTTACATTTGGAAATAAAAATTACTTTCATCTCACTTCTCGCAAGCGCATTTGATATCGAATGAAAAATCCCGAATTCGAAGGAGTTTGACATTTATGTACTTTGGAATAAAGTGGTACGAAATTTTCAAATATGACAAAAAATAATTGGCGATACTAAAATTGTTTTCTTTTATTAGAACTTGCTATAAAATTATACGGTTGCGATTTTGCTGAACAATTTCATTGTTTCATAGTTGGGACCCAGTACCGAACGGGCCTGTAAGCAAAACAGGCAATCACGACAAAGAAAATAAATCTATGAGCTCCAAATTTAACTGCGAAATTCTTGTGTGAAGCAAACCTCAAGTCTATGATAAGGGTATAGAAATATGGTAAACATCAATAAAAGTGTAGAAATTTGTTCGATACTCCCTTTCCAATTTTCCAATTTTCAAAGCCGATTTTACCGATTGCCTGTGTTATGTTTACCTTCAGGACATTTATCGCTTGTGGTTTATTTGCATAAACCTGCGACTTCAGGAAACCCCACAAGAAAATGTCCATCAGCGGGGTAAAATCGTATAACCTTGGTGGCCAACCTTTGCGAGAGATAACCTTACGAGTACCTTCAAGTCGTTCATGCAGAATGTCAATCGCTGCCCGCTTTGTGACATCATCCAACTGCTTTGTAGCGCTCGCAATTGACATTGACAGTATCCGCCTCACCAAATTTGAGTCGGTGTGCTCCAATACGATAATTTTGCTTGTTAACACAGCCAATCATCCGCAAGAATGCACCTCATTCCTAAAGATGTTTTTCGGAAAAATTGCGGTTCATTTTCAAAAACGCTCCGAAGCTCAGTCAGCGAACAAACGGTGTTCTTTATGGTCATAAACTTTGAGCTCCTAGATCAGTTGAATCTACTCATACGTTTGTAGCCCAAGTCCTGATGCGAAATTCGCCGAGTTGAAGTCTGCGAGGGCTGAGCTCTCATGCACGGTGAGATATCGACTTCCTCGTGTTCTGGTGCGCACTTTCACGGACCGCGAAGAGGTTCTCGGCCGATATGGCGTTCCTTTGACGTAAGATTATTTGATTGATTACCAAACGGGTTGTTTCAATCATGGCCACCAAACGTTGAAGAGTCGACATGCTCTCATTTTGATAATAAAGTTTTATCATTGGGGCGTCCTGTTTTATCATGTTCCTAACGATGGTGATTTGCTAAAATAAATAACAGATGTGAAAGATGTTTCCAAAACAACATGGCCGCCCCAGCTGCTAAAATCTAGCCGGGCCAATGGAAAAACCCTCTATATTATCTACATTTCTTTTATCGCATAGCCAATACATTTCACCTAATTCTCACCCCAATTGTTCTGAAGAGGTGTTCTGCAACGCTGGCAAAACTATTGCGTAAGCTTTTCCACCTGTCAAACTCTACTGGTATCTTTCCGAGTGGATGGAAAATAGCATCTGTCCAGTCCATCTCTAAAAAAGGCGAATATTATTCCCTTTAACTAACGACCAATTGCACTTACGTCTCTTTTTCAAGGTGATGGAAACGCTGATAAATCATCAGTTCAAGAAATGTCTCGAGGATCGAAAGCTTCTAAATGACTGGCAGTATGACTTTCGTAGCAATAGGTCCACTGGTGATTTGGACATCATTTTGGAGAAAGTAAGATTATTGCACTTGATTTTTCAATAGCATTTGAAAGAGTTTGGCATCAAGCTATCTTATCGAAAATGCGTGCATTTGGTATCGATGAATCTCTTCTTCGAAGGATTAGAAACTACCTTTCGAACCGCTCAATACAAGTTGTGTTGGATGGTTTTACATCTGAGGTCCATAAAATAAATGCTGGTGTGCCGTTTTGTCTCCAACTCTCTGATATTCATCAATGATCTTTTGTTTGAAACTTCTAATCCATTAAATTGTTTTCCTGATGACAGTACCCTCAGCTTCTCATATTTGTTTCCAAATACATGTCCTTGTTCTTCGGATGTGGATCTAGAACGGGTGCTTATGATAAGCTCATTAAATTCCGATCTCGATAGCATTGTCAAATGGGGAACGAAAAACCGTGTAGAATTTAATGCTTCAAAAACTCAATGCTGTTTCCTGTCATTAAAGCGGAACCCACCCCCCATGCCGCTATCAATTTGCTTTATGGAAACAGAACGGCTCTCAGTTCTCGGTACGTGCATCACAGACCACCTTGTGTGGAATGACCATACATATATTCGATGTCGCCAAAAATGCTGCTAAGTGCTTAGGTGAATTTGTTTACCCTTCTGATGTGGCTGTAATTTATAAGGCCTTATTTGTCCAAATCTCGTGTACAATTTCCATATTTGGGCAGGTGGTCCAATAACTCACTTGAGGCTCTTAGATAGAATCAAAAAAAAATTTTTTTTTAAATTAGTGATAAAAGTATAACAGAAACATTTGAAACTCTCGAACACCGTGAAAATGTTTCTTATCTTTCACTATTTTACCGTTATTTTTATAAACACTGTTCTAGTGAAATAGTCAGCTGCATTCCTCCCCTTAAACAATTTTACAGTAATACTAATAGCGCATCGGAACGACTGGTTTGATGATGAATGCAAGCTAGCGACTGAACGTAAAAATGTTGCGTACCGAGCAATGCAACAATCTCATAGAACGCGGACACGCTAAGAGGAATACAAAGAGCTCAGAAGAATAGAAAAACGGCTTCACAGACAAAAGAAATCAGCCTGGGAGAAGAACCTAATCTGTGAAATAAAAAATAGCCGAGAGCGAGGTCCGCACCAGGCGCGGAAGTTCTACCAATTTGTCCGAAGAGGTTGAGCAGGCTATAGACCGGCTTAAGCAGAACAAAGCCCCGGGAGCCGATGGCATACCAGCCGAATTATTCCATCACGGCGGGCCAGCCTTACGCCAAGCAATTCATGATATTATAGTACACGTATGGGAGCAGGAAGAAATGCCAGAAGACTGGCGAGAAGGTTTAATATGCCCCATACATAAGAAGGGAGATGTCACAACGTGCAGCAATTATAGAGGTATCACGTTGTTGAGTACCGCCTATAAGATACTCTCCTCTATCCTACAAGACCGGATAACCACATACGCTAAATCAATTATCGGACAATATCAGTGTGGTTTCATTCCAGGCAAATCAACAACTGATCAGATCTTTACCTTTAGGCAGGCGATGGAAAAATGTCTAGAATTTAACATCCCAACATACCATCTGTTTATAGACTTTAAGGCCGCCTATGATAGCATAGCCAGGTCAGAACTTTACAAAGCCATGAGAGAATTCGGCATCCCAAATAAGTTGACACGACTATGTAGGTTGACCATGACCAACGTAACAAGCCAAGTAAAAATAGCCGGATTGCTATCCAGACCAATCATCATCTTTAATGGACTCCGACAAGGGAACGGTTTGGCCTGCCTCCTCTTCAACCTGGCGTTGGAGAAAGCAATCCGTGACTCTGGCACTGCAACAAGAGGGACCATCGTCAACAGGTCCAGCCAGTTACTGGTTTACGCAGACGACATCGACATCATCGGAAGAACCGAACAAGCTGTACACGATTCCTTCATCCAGATCGAGCAGGCGGCACAAAATCTGGGGCTGCACATTAGTGAAGGTAAAACAAAGTACATAGTGGCGTCGACTGTGAGAGGAACAGTTGGTCAAACAATCAAGGTAGCGGAGCACGAATTTGAAGTGGTGCAATCCTTTAAATACCTTGGGTCAATAGTAGCAGGCGATAACAATATAGAAGAAGAAATACGCGGGCGGCTTCTCAAATCCAACAGAGCCTACTATAGTCTGTCAAAGCTCTTCAAATCCAGAAATCTCACCATAACTTCAAAACTGCTGCTGTACAGAACAGAACCATGGTCCTGCCAGTACTCACATATGGATCCGAGACTTGGGTGCTTAGCAAAAGGCACTCCGACCTCTTAGCTGCGTTCAAGAGAAAAGTCTTAAGGAGAATTGTTGGCCCCATATGTGGGGAAGGACGATTCCGGAGACGGTACAATCATGAACTGTACGCAATCTACCTAGAAGCAGACAAAAATTAAGCTCGGTAGACTCCGGTGGGCAGGGCACCTGGCTCGCATGAGCGAAGAGGAAAATTCTTTGTGGTACATTCTATGGTAGACGACAGCGTGGTAGATGACATGGCGTCGATAGATAGGTGGAGAGACTTGTTGAAAGAGGCCAGGACCGGAATCCGGTTGTCGAGCCGATGATGATGATGATGATGACTAATAGCGCTTCAAGGAATGCCCATCAGTTTACCCCTAAAACCAATTTTGGACGTACAGTTAAATCTGCGATTATTTCGTTATGCAGCACTACACGAATGTGCAATGTTTTACCCGGCTCTATACTTCCCTCCCATTATAATACTTATCAGACATTCAAAACCAATATGTATCGGTAACTTCTTTTAAATCCTCTCCTACTTTCCAAAACCGCTAGCACTGTGCTTAAAAATTTTAAGGGTAGTCATAATCCTTTTAGTGCGTATTTTGGGCCAAAGAGACCAAGAAAGGGACCCTTGAAGTTTTTCTAGAAAGCTTTATAAACTATTTAGGTACTCATGACTGAAGATCATTGAACCGTTCCTTCCAAACACGATGTTACTTATTTATATTTATATTATTCACTAGATTGGTGAATCAGAATACTGAGTGCACCATCCCAAAAATGCAATTTTTGTATGTTTTTGGGCTTGTATGTCATAACTCTAAATGTTTTTAATCATAATCAAGACATTTATTTTAGTTTCAGTTCGTCGGAGACAAATATACACTTATTTCTTAAAATTATCTTCAAATCCCGAGCTTTCAAGCTTTTACACGTATTATTACGTACAAGACACAACGAACAAAACACTGAAAAAGAAAATATTTCTGTTTCGTAAATTTTATAGTTCCGTTGATATCGTAAAAATGTTTAAAAAGTAAGAACCTCTGTATACCTGCAGGTTTTCGGTCCGTACCCAACAACCGTTCTAAATAAAAATTATGTATTCCTAGAAAGCTAAGCCAGAGTTAACACAACGTTTCTTATAAACAAGTTTTGTCCGCGACTTTTTGTTTGATCAAAGAAAAATCTGTGTTAACCCGGCGGTAATTGTTAATTTATTGCTTTCCACCCACACATACATACAATGGAACACACTTAGCAAATAGAAAGTTATTCTATGTTGCCATCAACTCTATTTACACCTAACGGGATGGGCTGTACGGTATACCGGTGTAGGTATTTGCTTTTCCAATGCGGAAAGGAAACTCAAAACTTTTTGTTTTTAGATCTTTTACAAAAGTTTGTGCTCATCTCCTCAGTTGAAGTGCTTATGACGTGACAACTACAATGAAGCCAGCCACCAAATGTTGTCGGTTCGGTTCTGTACTGATAGTATAAAACCAACGTTTACCGGGCATTTCCAAACAGAATAATACAACTATGGCATTTGGAGTCGAGTCGGGAACAAACCACAGGAAGTAGTCCACCATGTCTACCAAAGTCGTTCACTCATATGCACTTCGAAAACAAAAGGCTTATGTTGGTTCGCAAGACAAGAATAGAACTTTATT
Source organism: Chrysotoxum bicinctum (assembly GCA_911387755.1). Classification (NCBI taxonomy): domain Eukaryota; kingdom Metazoa; phylum Arthropoda; class Insecta; order Diptera; family Syrphidae; genus Chrysotoxum; species Chrysotoxum bicinctum. The sequence continues at coordinate 265,138,115 of OU426988.1, forward strand.
ATGGCAGTTCAGTGTTCAGAAGGTATAGGAATAGGTGTACGAGTATGTCCTTTTGCTTTTGATTCTGCTTTTGGGAACGATGGTTTCAACGTATATCCAGCTGCATGATGATGCTAACGAATGGGGCTGAAGCTGAAGCTTCGTCGGGAAACATGGAACATTTCCGTGCATCTGCTGGATGCTGTGTTCTTGATGAGAGTTTGTCGTTCGCTCTTGCTCTCTCCCTTTCTCTGCATTTGTTTGCTTGCTCTGTTTTAACGGTCATTAGGATGTGTCAGGAACATTAGCATAATAAAGCAGTGAAAACATAGCAGGACATCGATGGTAGGACATAAACAACAACGTGAATAATATTAAATGACACTGTCTACTTGATGAAAGGAACATCATCAAGCTGGAGGGGGCAGAATAAGAGCGAAAAAGCGGAAGCTATCCTGCAGAGGGTGCTCTTCCTCTATTCCTCTAGTTTGTATTTTTAAGAATACCATAATAGTGTTTATGATGATGGGCAAACGCGAATGGATATTTGTGGGATCCCTTAACGACTTCACTCGGCTTTAGGGTTCACAGTTTTTATATCCTTTAATATTTAATAAAAAAAATAAAGGATAGCAGGAATAACTATATAGAACAAGCTTGCTTGCGAGGAATGATGTTTTAGCTTTTCCCATTTAACAAGCTATAGGAATTTTAAATTGACCCGATTAAAACTCCTACACCTAGGATGTATAAGAAGATACTAATTTATACATTAATGATGTTCAAGTGTTCTCTTGAAAGGAAAAACAAAAATATGATTTAATCCATTGATTAATCCGTGCTTTTGCTATTAGCTATTATTTTTTAAAAAGGAAAGGATTAAACATTAAAAGTGCTGGATTAATAAGACCTCTTTTATTGGTATTTAATTGGTTTCTTCTAAAATACATCTTCCACTTATTTTGAGCATGGATTTTAATAGAATCGAGTTGCAGTAAGAAGAAAAAACTAAATGATTTTAACTTATCACTTGAACTTTTGGGAATTGGAAAATATTTTAGCTAAATTATTTCCACTGGACGTCACTATTAAGCTACTGCTTCTGTATTATGGTTTACAAGTATTATAAAGCTTAAGAAATTGGAATCATTTTGAAACACAATATATTTATATAAAAATTGATGTGTGTATTTTCACTAAGGACTCCAAAACGGTGTGACCGATTTTGATTAAACCAAAATTAAATAAATGAAATCTTCAGATTTACTAAGCGCGTAATCTTGTGAAGCTTGGTAGCGATCAGATCAACAGTCTCTTTTTTATTTTGTTGGCAATGTGTCATAAATTATAATTTCCATTTAAAAACTTCTACAAGAGAAATTGCCAAACTTTGACAGGTTATTGAGCCCATATTCTTTAAGCTAAATGTATCAAATTGGCTTTCATTGCTAAAACAAAAATAGGACGTAATATCATTCGACAACATAATTGATTAAATTGTCTTGAAAGTGAGTCTTCTTTTCGAGCAACATTTTGGGCCCTTCGCCTGAAAAACTACGTCTTGTGCAAATTAATTGGGACAAGCAGATTTTTGAGCATTTTTTTCATTTATTTTGAATAATGTTTATAAATAAGTATAAAAATATGAAATTAGTACTTTATATGCCCCCCTTTAGCATCCATGAGTTCTATAACTCTCTTCGGCATTGATGAAATTAACTTCTCGCATATATTTTTCATTTGTTAGTCGTGGAACCATACCTCAATAATTGCTCAAATTAGTTTGCTTTTAGTCGTACAGTCTTTTTTCCTGAGCCTCGCTTTTATAATAGCCCATAGATTCTCAATCGGATTGAGATCAGGTGAGTTGCCAGGCCACTCCACCACCTTAATATTTTTCTCCGCGAAGAATTGCTTCATTATTTTGGACGTGTGACACGGAGCAAGATCTTGCTGAAAAATGGTTTCCTGCATAGAAGTTCGTCTTTGGATAGTAGGAAGGAGCATATATGCGTTAGACATCCGCATACTTGGCGCTGTTCATCATGCCTTCGATGGGCTTTAAGCTTCCAGGACCCTCAGACGTCAAACAACCCCAAAACATAACTTTTGGGGGGTGTTTAGGGGCTTCTCACGACACTCACCCTGTATTATTGGACTTCGAAGTGGCTTTCATCCGAGAAAATTACTTTTTTCCAGTCCTCTGCAGTCCAATCCTTATGCATTTTGGCCCATCTTAATCTTTTTTTGCGCATAGCGTCCGTCAAAGCTGTTTCCTTAATGGTCTTCGAGCCTTTCGGCCCACTTCTAGAAGACGCTTTCGAACTGTTGATGAATCCACATGCACTCCAGCTGTCTCCAAGTCCCTTTGAAGCTTACCACTTGTCTTTCCAGGATTTATGACGCTATTTGATTTGATTTGAAAATTTTATTTAGCAATAATTCGCCATTGAAAACAAAAATACAATATTTTACATTAATAATTGGTTTTTATAAAATGTACAATGGAGTTTTTGAAATTTCTTAAATTATTTTCAGTCTTTGTACTATTAGGAAGCTTATTATAGGGCACGAGTACGATAACTTGGCCGCCAAGATTTGATGACGGATTTTTGTAGAGGGGTCAAAAATAAGCACTTTTTACTATGGGAGGGGGGGGTCTATCTCCCCCCGTTTAGGAGGTAGGGGCACTTTTAGAAAAAATGGTTTAAATTGAAAAAAAAAATATTAAAAAACAACGGCAACACCTACAATAAAGTGCTATACTGCGTTTGAAAGCCAGAAGATTGTTCTATAATCCTACATTTAAATTAAATTACTCATGTCAATGGTTTTTGAGAAATTCGCATTTAAAGTCCAAATTTTGATAAAATAACGTGAAAAAAAAAGTTTAGACCAATTGTTTTCAAAATTGTGAAATGAAATTGTAAATTAACTTACATGTGTTTCATGTATCTATCAGTTCTTAATCGAACACAAAAAACCGCATGGTTCTATGTCTTCTGGTTTTTGAGAAAATCGAAAATTACCAAAACTACTTTTTTTGATTTTTGGTGGTGACGGTGATTCCATTTTAAGGATTTATGTTAATAAACATAATGATAATTTAATTTAAATGCAGGATTATAGAACAATCTTCTGGCTTTCAAACGCAGTATAGCACTTTATTGTAGGTGTTGCCGTTGTTTTTTAATATTTTTTTTTTCAATTTAAACCATTTTTCCTAAAAGTGCCCCTACCTCCTAAACGGGGGGAGATAGACCCCCCCACTCCTAAAGTAAAAAAGTGCTTGTTTTTGACCCCCCTACAAAAACCCGTTATCAAATCTTGGCGGCCAAGTTATCGTACTCTCCCCTATTATAGATTTGTAAGCCTTTATAAAAAAGCATATTTTGTGTTTTATTATTTCTAAACAATTGCAAATGAAATTCATTGTTATTTTTTAAATTATATCTATGTTTTTCATTTCTTGTGACAAGTCTTCTTTTTAAGTAATTTGGCAACAAATTGTTCTTAATTTTAAAAATAAATGTAAGTACATTAAAAATGATTCTTTGGTTTACTGATAACCATTTTAAAGCATTTAACACATGTATTTTAGATGTATATCTATTGCAATATAATATTGTTCTCATTCCTTTGTTTTGTAGAGATTGTAATTTATTTATCATTATATTTGTTCCCAATAGTAATAATGTCGGGCAATATTCAAAATGGGGTTGTATAATAGAATTATATACTTTAATTGCCATATTCATACAAAGTTTTTTTTCTAATTCTGCGAAAAAACCCGATTTTTTTAGCAATCTTTTTTGTAACCATTTCAAAATGTTTCTTAAAATTTAAATTGCTATCTACAATAACACCCAGATATTTGGTTTCTTGAACACATTCAAATTCATCTATTTTCGCTATAATTTTGTTTTCAGGTAATAACATTATTTTAGTTTTCTCTGTGTTTAGTTTAAGCTTATTCATATTTAAGTAATTTTTTAAACTATTTAAATCTACCATTAATTTTCGGACACATCCATTATAGTCATTATCTTCTACATAAAAAAGACCATCATCCGCAAACATCTTCAATTTACAATATTTTAAAACATTTTTTATATCATTTATATACAGAATAAACAATAATGTTCCCAGAATTGAGCCTTGTGGCACTCCTAAATCTGAATTTATTGGATCAGAATAAATACCATTTATCTTTACTATTTGTTCTCTTCCAATAAGATACGTTTTAAACCAATTGAACTCAGTTCCTCTTACACCATAACCATACAATTTTTTTTAATAATATAATTCTATCTAAAGTTTCAAATGCTCTTTTTAAGTCTATAAATACCGCTGCAATTTTCTTCTTCGAATGAATTTTTTCTTTCCAGTCTGCAATGATGTTGTTTAATGCTGATTCACATGAATGTTCTCTTCTAAAACCGGATTGTTCTTCTAATAGAATTTCATTGTTCTCTATATATTCTTCGAACTGAATTTGCACCACCTTTTCAAGAATTTTTTCATACAACGGGAGCATATTTACCGGTCGAAAATGTTCACATTTTATCGTGTTTTGTATTTTTTGAACTGGCGTTATAACCGAAGTTTTCCATGTAGTTGGAAATTTGCCAGTCACTAATGAAAAGTTTATGATGTTTAAGAGAGCTGGACCAATAATTGAAAAACCGTCTATTAACATCTCTTTATTCATTAAATTAAAATCGTTTTTATTTGGCATCATTTGTACCACTTTCAAAAGATGTTCAATTGATTCTATATATATTTCACACCAACATTTTGTCGTCATTGGCCGTTGTTTTCCATTTTCGACTACATTTGCCCTTTCTCCGTGTTTCAACTGATCCTGTTGCCTTGTGCAATGCAATTATCCTACCGACACTTGACACTTGCTACACCTACAGCAATCGATATCTCTTTAATGGTTTTTCCTGTATGTTCATGTAAAGCGATGACTTTTGCTCTGTTTTCCACCGATATATCCATATTTTTCTGGAAGCCGAAATATTGATATACAGAGTACCTAGTAACATGATTTCAAAAATAATGCCATTCTTTTCAAAACCCTTAGAAAAAATGCGACCTAGCTTCAAAAAGTTATCAGAAATATTTAAATAAAACTAATTCATGGAGCACTTACCAAAATATTCAAAAAGTTAACGCAAAAATCAAAGCCTACTACCAAATTCATTTGAAAATTTGTCTGTCCCAATTAATTTGCACAAGACTGTATATTTAGTTTCGAGGCCCATTTCTGGGTGAAAATGTTCGTCAACAAGAGAAATTGTGAAATTTGGGACGATCACAATAGGTCTACCAAAGATCAATGCGTCCAGAGAAAGTCACTGCTTGGTGTGGATTTTGGGCTGGTGACATCATCGGTCCTTACTTCTTTGAGAATAACCGCAAGATGGCCATTATTGGATGATATGAACACCGACGATTTGTGATCGCAACAAAGCGGCGGTACATATGACGTATTCCGTGACACAGTGTAAATTTTGTACCGGCGATTTCCAAACATGATCATCTTACCCCTAAGCGATGTGAATTGGCAACCGAGATCTTGCAATTTGACCCCGTTAGATAAGGAAAGGTTCACCCTGATGTATAGTTAATGGAAAAATCTTTATATACAAATTTAAGTGCGTTCTTTAATTTTAAAAGCGAGGCCTGCCTCATGGCTATAGTCTAGTCTGGCTAAAGCAAAAAATTGTGATTGAAGTCATTGTGTATATCCATCGAGAAAAAAGTCCTTATTCAACTTGGAATGTCGTCTTCGATGCGGGACAGAAACAGTGTCCAAAACAGACCCCTGGTGCGAAAACAGCACTTCGATGTATCAAAAATATGATAACAAAAATTGTGGCTCAATTCCTCTTTAATTTGATATCGCCATCGCATTGGTTCGAATACAAAATTGGATTGCAATCGAAACTTTATCATCGGGAATTGTATCAATGCTATTGGAAGGCGTACGCTCCGCGCAATCAGTTATCAAGCTTCCATTTAATTTGAACCAGACAGAAAAACCAACTTTCAACACCAGAAAAAAACTCAGACATTTCTACAATCCTTAAAACGTACAAAATTATCTTTTGGGACGAATGCACATTGTCCCATAACAAATCGCTCGAAGCCCTTGCCCCGAACCTGCGTGATTTTCGTGGAAACAACCAGCGCCCTTATTCTTCTTTCTGGTTATTTCCACCTATTCCTGGATCATTTTTCCTTAAATTAACTGACCGCATGTCTAAAATATTCATAACTTTTGAACTTCATAACGCTATCGACGAACATGCGTTTGCATTCGCTACAAGACTCGTCTGCCTAAAAAATGATCAAAACAGCTTTTGGACATCAGAAATGTAAAAATTCCAATTGATCAAATGCAACTGAATATTCAAACCGTTGTTGGCAAACAGACGAAACAGTCCATCGATTCAGTATTGTACGAAGAACAAGCCGTCAATTATCCGACTGAATTTTTAAATTCATTGGTACCACCCGGAATGCCGGAGCACGTATTACCATTGAAGGTTGGATCACCACCAATGGTGCTAATTCGCAAATCAAGCCCACCAGATTACCCACCAAAAAATTGTCACCAAATAGAGATCGAGGCAACAATCATCGGTGGCAAGATTAAAGGCAAAGCCGAACTGATGCACTCAAGCCCAGGATTTTCAAGAGCTTACCATTCGAATTCTGTTTGCTGTTGCCATCAATAAAGCACAAGGCCTATTGTTTCCTATTTCTGGCTTAAATTTGGAGAATTCATGTTTTTAACACAGCCAATGGTATGTGGCTTGGTCTCGAGATGCCACTCCAAATAAAAACCAAAAAAACATTGCCTTCCTCTTGGCCTTAAGAATTGATAAAAAAAAAATATAAATTCCAATGTGTCTTAAATGCTTGAGTTCTGGGCGTAGCAAGGCATTATACATACTTATAGATATCTGCTAAGACTTTGTCACATGAGGGCTCCCATCTATAATCCACCATAAGTCATCAGGTCGCTGGTAATTTATATATTCCTATGGAATTTTCTTCCACTCCTGATTATTCCTTAAAATTTAATAATATGCATAGATATTGGTATGAACACGTACGCAATATCTCGTGCAGAACCAGGTTTTCATGACCTTCAAATCTCAACCATTGGTGTGAGGGAACCAACAATTTTTTCTCAAGCTATAACGGCTTAGATATTATCTCTTATTTCGATGTAACATATCCAAGTACATCATGGACTTTTGTCTGCAGAGTTTACTTCCCACGCCTTTCTGACATTTTATTTAATAAATCAAAACATAACCAAGCCCAAACGCAAAGATGATTACATTAATGTACTTGTATAGGATGGAAAACAATTATTAGACAAGTAGGAATTCATTTTAACGGTATTTAGTTTGGTTCGTCCTTAGACACCCGGTTTAACATAGAGTTACTCAATATTCCATATTAGCTTGCTAAAAGTTTTATTTCAATTTCTACCCCACAAACAATTAACGTTAACTAAGACAAAGGCATACAATTTCTCCGCACAAAAGAACATAATTATTGGGAGAGGCAATTATGGCCAAACAATAAAAGTTCCAATTGTGCTGAACTCATCGACATTTTCATGACATTTTAATTCCCAAAATAAACCAACCACAAAGACCCGGCAAGAGTAATCAACTTGAAATGAAGATCAATTCAATATTGAGGAAGGAACTTTACGAGTATATACTTACTTTCCCTTTTTCTTCTAGCTTTTAGGTGGAGTGTTGAAAGACAACCTTCTACATTAGGATTCAAATGGGAAAACCAAAAATTAAATTAATTTCTACCTTTTTCCGAAAAGTTTCACATAAAGCCAACAGCTAGTCAGTGCGCGACATGTCAAATGCCTGAAATGTCTGTGTGGCCGCTAGTCGACCTAAAAATGGTCCTCGCTCCTTTTTTGCTAAAAATGTGTATAGGTACTTATCGTGTCGAAAGATGACAAGAAGAATAAGTTCAAATTATAAATTACTTTCTCCATTCCGGGTTTCGGAACCGCAGTCAATCGAGGAAGGTCTTTAATTGAATTTGATAAAATCACTGAATTCTTAGATTTAACGACATGACATAAAGTTTGAAATCATTGCTTGCTGCTTGCACACCACCATTTATCATGGAATTGTGCGAAAAAATATCTTGAAAGTATGGGATTTTCTGTTGATGAAAAAGAGATAAAAATTGTATTATGAAAGCGTCGATCGAAAAGAGGAAACCGAACATTTAAATTTATGGATTTGTCTTCTGCTCCTTCGCAACTCAATTGTTCGTTTTCTGTATAAAGATTGATTTTATTGAAGCTCTGGATTGTATAAAAGCTAACTGAGTTACAAATTAAAAAGGGAAAATATTCATAGTCTCTGGCGCCGCGGGCGCGGGGAGATAATTCCGGAAGAACCCGCTACAATTATATATAAATTCATTCCACCTTTAGTGAAAATCCTATCAACCTGTCGGACTGGAATTAGCAGTAAATTCCAACTGAGAGTAAGAACCCATACAGTGGTAAAGTTCTGAGAAGAGAGAATTATTAAGAATAAAAATAGCAGATACTTTGCTGGATCACACGAATTTGCTTTTGCGGGTCAAGTACATAAAAAGTAGTTTTAGGTTCCAGGTCGATGTTTTTGTATCTCAATAACTTTCAAATGAAATACAATTTTGTATTTTTTTAAATATAGAATACTTAACGGACTTACCTCTATTATTTATTTTAATTTTAATCAAATTTGTTTGTATTATCAATTGTCCGAAATTTCAACAGGTTGCGCTTGCCGTGGTCAAACCCGTGATTTAAAAAAAAAAAATCTCGAGATAACACTCGACATAACGATGATAGAGAACACGAGAAGGAAGTTCCGACAATTTCGTCAGTCAACTACCTGTATGTCAGTCCAGTGCCTCGACATATAACATAACCCACTCAACGAATTTCAATTGGCATTTTTGGCCTTTTGGGTCGCAGGTTTTTGCACACAGTCAAACTTCTATAAATCGAACTGCTATAATGAACACAAGAAATTTCGAAATTTTTAAAAATTAAAAAATAATAATACTCTATTCCTGTGATTATGTTTTATTTTTTTTTTAATATCTTAGACATCGTACTAAGTGGAACTCGATACTAAATAGCAAAGTTGTTTTCCTTAACCACTTTCAAACTAACATTCTTTAAACAAACATTCTCGGTTCTTAAAAAATTCGAGTTTCAAATGCATACGTGATTTTTATTTCTTACCAGAAATGAAGATTTCCCCAAAAACTTCGACTTACACAATAAACTTGCCATTTTCCTGTTCGAGTTATAAGTAAATTCGATTTAAATAATTTTGAAATATTATGTATTAAAATTCAGCTTTTAATGCTGCTGCCACTTAAGTCGATTCGACTTATCGAAGTTCCACTGTATTTACTACTACCTTTGTATTTATAGTTTAAAGTATTATCATGGAGCGTGCTTTTGTGGTACCAACGCTACCTGGTGGTGGCGCTGAAGTTAGCGCATGATTTTACAGTGGAGAGTAGGATAAGATACAAAACAGGCAGTAAAAAAGAGAATATTTTATTTTTAAATAAGGCAGAGACAAATCTGACAAGTACCGTCGTTATGCTCAAGATGCCGCTCCAATCGTCTTCATGAGAATACTATAAGTTTTATATACAAGGCTACTACCAAGAGAAGAAATACAAATTTATTCTTAGCTCCATAAGTAACGGTACTTGCTATACAGCCATTAAAAATCTCATTTCAAAAACTGCTCCAGCCATTTTAATAAAACAATTAAATGTACTAAAAATTTCACTGTGGCCAAAAAAAAAAAACAAAAAAATGTTATAAACTGTACTTGCTTAAAAGACAAATTTTTTTTACTTCCACACTAACGTTTCGATCAAAAATTTTAAATTGTGTACAAAAATTTCGAAATTTTGTTTGGATTTTTGAAAAAAAAAAATCTTTTATTTTTAAGTTCAATATCTTGAAAACAGTGAATGTGTTTTTCAAATTATTTCTTTGAAGTATTTCATTAAATAATTAAATTTGGTTTTTTATCAGAAAAAAATTAAATTTTTAGCTCCTCTAACGATTTTTAAAATTTTGTTTCCATAAGCCAATTTTTAAATTGTTGGTAATAATTGGTCTTTTAAAATTTGTATTTATTAAAAATAAAACACTTTTATACCTCGAATGTTGAATGTTTGTTCTTTTGGAAAAATGTTAGCCACGAAAGTCTTTTATTTAAGCACAATTCGCTTTGAAAAACAGCTATTTTCGCCGATTTTATGAAACTATAGCCGTGTTTTATTATTTAAAAATCTGGATCATTTTTGGAACTTATAATACAAGTACAATAAGTGTTCCTGCTCTCTTTCTAGATCTAGTTCAAAGATCCAAAAATTAGTTTATACTGCGGCGGATATATGATGTTTTATGGTAAGGTAGTGTTAACTACAATGTAAGGAAAAAAGACAAGAAATTATTGAAAATTAACAAGCATAAGGAAAAATAAGGTGTGCATATAATACTGTCTCTATGATCCGTATCGTTTTATTTTCAGGGGATGATCAATATGGATAATTGTCCGGGTAGAAAATTATCTAGGAAACACTATCGAATAGCGTGGCCCTAGCTAGATTGGCCATTATATAGTAAATCCTATGCTGGGCCTAGACAGATGCAAGCCTGGCGGATCTGGACTAATTTATGCTTATCCTGGCTTTATATTGAACCTGGCTAGAACTGCCTATTTATTGGCTTTTCCAGGAGTATCTTAGACTGGGCCTAGATATTTTTAACTTGATGTAGCTTAGATATGACACTTTTTCTTGGCGATATCTTGGCTATAGATAGTATCGCCTCTTTATTGGCATTGTAACAAATAAACTACAAGGGACCTGGATAGTTTTTACTTGGTGTAACCTGGATAAGGAATTGTATCTGAGCGTTATATTGGCCTTAGCTAGTGTCGCCTCTTTATAGGCGTTCTCAGATTTAACTTATACTGGGGCTAGATAGTTTTTACTTGATGTATCCTAGATGTGCCTATACATATGTCTCTATAAAAGGCTATCCATTATCCTTCTAAAAACATAACTTTTTTGTTTTGGTCCTAAATCGGTATTTTTCAGGTTCTTTAATACGTATTTAAGTCTTCTTAAACAGTATAATTAAAAGAGAGTTATTTGAGTAGCACTTTGAGACACCATATTTTATATATCACAGTGGCGCAATAGGTAGCGCACAAGCACGGCAAGCGAGAGGACTCGGGTTCGAATCTCAGTGGAGGTAAATTAAAAAAAAAAAAAATTCTTTCATTCCAGCAAAAAATCACATAAAGAGTCGAATATAAGGAGGCAAAGAAAAAATGAAAATAATCAACAATAATAAAAAATAAAAAACTTTATTTTTATTGTTCCTAATAATTTTTTTAAGAATTGCCGTAGCTATTGTGCTACTTGTGAAGACCCATCTAGGGCCCATATAGGAACATCTAGCAAGGCCCATTATATACAAAGCATTAACAAATTAGCGAGGGACAAGCTGATACTGCTCGGTAGGGCCATGACTGAAACTAAGAAAAACTAGCTGGGGCCTTGGCAGTATCGAGTGGAAAATTCTACCCGGGTGGCGATAGTGGACTAATACTTTATGATCAAAATCTACGTTTTCTGGCAAGCGGAACACACGCTTTAAAGTTTATAGTGGGTAGCGAATTCATCTCGAAGCCTCCAAATGACTCAATATAACAATTTTAAAATATGTGTTTATTTTAAAAAAATTAATTTTTCTATGAATTGCGTTAATGTTGAGAATGAGTGAAGAATGCATTATAAGACTTCTACTTGTTGATCTTCCTTGCTGGAATTTGATACTGCGTTCTTTAGTAGAAATTCAAGTTTAGTTTACCAACACACTTGCATAGCTAAGGAATTAAAAACTGCTTGCAGATTCGGTTATAGTTTTCAATTTAATTCTTCGATCCGGATCAAATGATTGCGGTCGAATTTGTCATTACTCTGAGGGAACACCACCTTTAAAAAATTAATTAAAAATTATATGATGAGCATTGCTTCCCATGGAGTTTCCTAGAATAATTACAGGTATTCTATCAACCTAGAGCTATAGCTAAAGGTTTCAAGGATGTCAAAGCTTTAAGATTTAACAAAAACTTAAGTAGCTAAATGTCATCAATATCCGTATCATTAAATTTCATTAAGTCTGCAACTTAACACGAAACTTAATGGCATTGAATAATCAATAAAAAAATAATAAAATAACAGTGTGACCGTTAGAATAATAGGGAAGAAAAGAACTTGAAACTAATATAAAATAAAAATAAAAGTAGAGACTTCTAGCGACCGAAAATTTTTTGTAAGTGTTGTTATTGGCGCAAAAGTTGAATTAGTACAATGTTAAAGCTGTTTTAAAATAAAACTAGGTTGAAATGACGATTTTGTAAATTTTAACCGAATATGGCATCATACTCGTACTTTTTCTACCAATTTATTGAAGTTAAAATCATCGAATACCTATTTTATTTTGTTTAGTATCGTACTTACTTCTCATGCAAATTGTTAAATGCATCATACTTATATCTCAATACTAGGCTGTTTAAATTTCTGCGCCATTGTTTTTAAATACATATATCTATATTTTGATTTTTTTAAGTTCCGGAATTTTTTTAATGTTGTTCTTCTACAACGATACTATTTTGCGTTAAAACTAGTATACGAATAATTCGGATATCCAGATATCCGAAACAGATCCGGATATGGAACCAGGGAGAACTATCAGGATAGTTTCGGATATTTTGCTATTCGGATAATTAAATAAGACAATTGAGGTTCAACACTATCCACTCCACATACTGTCGAATATCCGTAAATATAGCTTGAAAGGGTAGTTTTTTCTTGATAGGATATGGGGCATGTTAAGAATACCATTTCCCAAAAAATTGAACACGACCGACTCAGTTGGTATTGCCATGTTCAAAGGAGAGATCCTGAGAACCCCGTCAAAAAGGCAATATCATACAACGTTCCAATTCGGAATAAAAAGAAAGGTAGGCCTAAACACTCCTGGTACAAACAAATGCAAAAACACCAGCATTCAGTTGGCCTCAGAAATGGAACAATACAAAACCGGGAGGCTTGCCGCCGATTTCTGAGGTCAACCCGGCGAACCCCACAGGCGGATCACTAGTGTGAAGCAGATACGTGGGAGAGTTATGATCCCCTCGACATCGAGATCATAACAGCGCCGAATCAAAGGAAGAAGAAGAGGATATGGGGCATTTTAGGATTATAAAACTAAAACAAATTTGTTGGTACAATCTACATGGTTTTAAGGGAATTTTTAATGCTGCATCTAATATTATCAATGTCAAGACGATACGATCATTCTAAAAAAAAACTTTTATTGCCTTTTTAATATAAATATTTTCTGCAGATAAAGTAAAATAAGAAACCCTTTCCCCTAATCCAGATATCCAACACTATCTGGATAGTATTGGATATCAACTGTCTCCTTCAACTATATGGATAACCAACACTATCCGGATAGTTCCGATCTAAATGGTTTCATTCGTGTCTATCCGAATACCCGAATATAAAGTTTGAAGAATCGGTTATTTCTTGAAGCACTTAACTACAAACAGTAGGACCTATGACAAGGAAAATGCTTATGTATAAAGAAATGAACTGTACCTAAGGTTCCGCTTGAATTCACACCTCCAAGTTAGCAGTCCAATACTACATCCATTGCCACCCGCAAATAAATCTTTAATTTCATAAAAAAGAGAAATTAACAACCCCAAATTAGACGAAACTTATTTTCTACTAAGTGGTCAAAGCGCCAAGTAAACCTAGTTTCCAGAAAATTATTCCCTGCATCACTGAACACATTGAGTTTAACGCTATTAAATTCGTAAAAGAACGTCAGAAACATACCAAAAATTTAAGATAAGTATCTTATTCTCGGCGGCAATGTACAAAGGTCTTAGTTGTTACGTAAAAAGTTTTTAATTTGTTTATTGTTTTGCGCAAAATATATATTTAGTACTGCGAGACCTATTAACATAACAATGCTTATCAACGAAAATAAACACCCATTGGTTTGCCCAAAAGCGCTCCCCATACCATCTCCTCCTAGTCTATTGTATTGTTGGCAGCGAAATCCTCTGGAGCGTGTTTTGTACCAGTATAAAAGGTTGAAGAACAATTAAAAGAACCATTTCCTTTTGAGAGATTATTTTATTATCCTTAATAGGCCCACTCTCTATCGTCGACTAGCGGGGGGTGGCAAACAGTAGGTATACAGCAGTTAACAAACAATATGATAACACAAAAGGAAACTGCAAAAGCCCGATAAAAGAAATTTAAACAAAGAGTTCCGAAGACGCTCACGTTGTTCGACGAGGGGCTTTTCATAAACCTTTTACTCTCCTAGATTAAAATAAAATAGTGCCTTAATATTTTTTTAAGAAATCATTATCCTGAAATTAAGAAAGTTTAAGTTAAAAGCATACTACGAGTACCTCATACATGGTTAAAATTAAAAAAAAAAATATTTTGTTGGCTGTACATTCGACCTCTATTAATTGATGTTTGGCTAATTAAAAAGAATAAAAAGCAAACAACTGTAAACACTAGAAGGATCAAAGTTTGCTTTAAGTACGGCAACATGTCAAAATCGATAAGCGAAACTTTCTGTTGGCTCCTCATAGAGGGATGGAAACGGCAACAAAGCACCTTGATTAGAAAAGTTCACTTTGTTATTGCTTATTTATCTGTATAAATTATTATGTTGTAGATGTAGGAAGGTGCTCTCGGATTGAGCAGCAAAATTTATTGGATAGGAGCTGTTAACGGGTCTGTTCGTACACAATCATTAAGGTTCCTGCGAGACAAGGTGTAAGGGAGGTTAAGTATTAAGTTAAATATGGCATTCATGGGCTTAAAAATAGGGCACAATCAATTTCCTTAGCTTCACCTTGAGCTTTCGATAACGAACCTTGATTTTTAATTTATTTTGTTTGCATTTTTGGTTGTGTTTCTTCTTTCAATGAGGCTGTATATAGATCGATCACAACTTATATCTCTGGTATTCTAGCATTCCCATAATTAATTGCTAACATAGCAAAGCATTCCGTGTCAAATCTGGATCTCAAGGCAAGACTTGTCGAGCTAATGGAAATTTAATATACATGTTAATGTTAATTGAGTATTCTATGCCCTATAGAACAGAAGTCTCGCTAAATGAGTTGGCAAAGAACCCTACAGATGATTTAACATTTTCATACATTCAGACTTAAGGTTAAGTAAGGAAGAATTAAAAATATGAACAGAAGATTATCTTTGAATCTGATATTTGACATCATGTGCGAACAGACAATTTCTCAGATATTGGCATTGGTAAGAGGATTCCTACCATTATTAATTATAAGATGCTATATAAATAAATTGATCCTTTTACCCACACATAAATGCTTTTTGCCTGACAGCTGCTATGCACTTAAATTAACAGGCAATTACCATAAAGATTTAATGGCATTGCTAAGCTTCTTTAGCTACCCCAATGTAACCCACATAATATGCAGATTGAAATACATTCCGCATCCGCGCGTGGGTGTAAAAATTGATTTAGGTACCTTAACAATTCTCTGCTTTTATTATGCTTTGGTAAGAAATTCCACCCGGCTTTGACTCTTTGTGAAAAAAGCTTCAACAACCCCTAAAGATAAATCATAGAGATGAACATTTAAATTTATTTATCAACAAAAAGCGCTGCTCTCTGTTCGTTTTTAGTGACTTAAAGAAAACAAAAGCTAGGCACAAATAATTCAAGATAATACAACTTAAGTGTCACAATTTATCGCCCGTTAAATAAAAGGTGGTGGTATTAATTATTGCGAAAAACACAGTCTATTGTAGGTACATTCATTTTACATAATAGTGTTGAACTGCTGAAATTCAGAACTACCTCTGTTGACATCGCAGAAATGCTAACGCTTAAGGTACATGAAAAATAGTGATGGCGTGGTGGAGGAATTAATTGTGTGTATAATATTAAAATTTTTATTTTATATTTATGTAGACGCACTTCACCATTCTTGCCGACTAATAGGTTTGGTTGAGAATTGTTATAGGGCCTGTTTTTTTTTGCGCGACATTTATCGCCACCAAATTTATTTATTAGGCAGATGTTTTTGTAATGCTTTTTGACTAACGCAAAAGATTTTTTGTTGATCCAATTAAAAGTTATTAAATCCAATTCTATAATTTATGTTGTGAACTCCGTTTTTAATAATCTTATTTTTTTTGAAATCCCATTTCTGATTCATTCATTTAAGATTAAGATTAAGATCAATTTTTAAAATAAGACACCCTTTTATCGTGAGCTTAGTGCAAGCTAAAGGTATTGAAATTGGATACGGTTAAGAGACTCATGTATGCCGTTGTTGGTTCTATTTACATCTTCTTATAATTCACACGCGCTGAAGGGTTTACTGAGAGACCGTGAAAACCGTGCCCTCTAAATTATTCCAAAATCGTGTTCTGCGACTGAAAAATGAATCTCTGTAAATATTTGACGGTACGACCAAATTTAGGCTCGAAGGTGAACGAATGAGCATTCTTAGGGAAACGGGTGTCATGGCAGAACTGATTGAGAGCAAAAATGCGGCTGGCTACTTCGAGTGAAGATGGCTTGTAAAAGAAGCGTTAAAACACTGAAAGCTGCTCAAAAGATGTAATTGAATGCATTATAGCCTTGTTTCCTATAATTTTTAACGCTTTGTTTTGGATTCTATCCAATAAATGAAGATAATTTTGGGCTTTATAAATTGTATAGCAAGATAAAGAAATGATAAGCATTTAGCAGCGTTTTTGGCGGTCTCGAGAATGTATTAATTCCAACGAAAATCTTCTTCGAAAATCTTTAGGGACTTATCATGTTTCTGCCAAACACCACAGAAATATAAAGGTACCACCCATATAAAATTTTCAAGAACCGTTTTCGGAAAACAAGTTTTCTGAAAAATGGTTGGTTTTAATTTGTACGATCAATATGATTCAATTTTAAACGAAGTCATTATATGCGCAGTACCCACCATAAAACCGTTTTTTTGATTTTTGACTTTTTCATTACCGGAACAATGGACTTAAAAAAATATACGGGCGTTTCTAAAACGTAAAAAAAAAATATTTCATAAAAAAACACGTTTTGATTATTTTGAAGATTTAATTTTTATCTGTACAACAATAGGTGTGTTTTATTCATTGCTGCATAGCCAGCGCAGCATTCAAGTGCGAATAAAACGATCAATCTCACTCCATATGTCAATTTCAATTTATATTTCAATGTTGGCCATTATTATAAAAAATATCAAAATCTGACGTCAAAACATCTACATATGTGCATATGTTTAATTCTAAAATTTAATGCATAGTGCCATTTTCATTTCAATAATTTAAAGTTCTATCACCAGCACAACTTGCGACTTATAGGTACCTACTATAAGGCAAGTTATGCATTCGTAAAAAAAATCGAACTTGAGATTTTGATCAAAGTTGACATTACGATGATAGCGAAGACGAAAAAAGTGGGTCTGGCAATTCTTCCTGTCTTTCTGTCTGTCTGTCCGATCACAGCTAAACGGCTCGGCTGATTTTCTTCAAACTTGGTAGATATGGGTTTTAATTTCTTACCCCTGGATGTTCTTTGATTTGATTTTTAAGACCAAACATAACGGTACCTGCCATACGATTATTTTTTCGAAATTTTAAAATATTTTTTTTTTTTCAAAAACTATCCCAACGATTTTGGAAAAAAAAAATTCAAAAAATTTAATTCAGTTAAACCTAGGCAATGGTTGAAAAAAAATTTCCAAAAAATGAGTAGTTTTGGTATCCCCCTTGGGACCATTTTTTTGTTTTTGATTTTCTCAAAAACGGTACCACCGATTTTGATCTTTTTTTATGCTAAAGCTTCCCAGCAGTTTGAAAAATGTCAATTCGTTGACATTTCAAAATTTTTTTTTTAAAACACAATATTTCCAAAACCCCATGCTCGATTTTTTCAAAACTTGATAAATGAAATTTTTTTTTAAATTTAAAATTTTAAATTTTGAATTTCTCATTATTAGCACAACGAATTTGAATGAAATTTCGTAGAGAGAAGCTTCTAAAAAGTTTAAAAAACATTGCACTTCAAACCTTTAAGAAAAATATTTTTTTGAATTTTGAAAAAAAAAAAAAATCAATTTTTTGTTTTTTTGAAAATTCAGTATCTCGAAAACGGCTCAATACATTTTTTTGTAAATTTAATGTTTGTTCATACAATAATAAAAACTTCAAATTGGCGTACCAACATTTTTTCTTAAAAATGTTTTAAGATGTTCTTATATAAAACCTTATTTTTTAAGAAACCACTACAAAGACTTATAATTTTTGTTCTTGCATAAATCTATATTTGCTTGAATCACGTGGCATCCTATTTTTACCTTTAACTACTAAAGACGTTTTTTTAGTCATTTAAAAAATTAATTTTATGCTTATGAATAGTTTCTCTAATAACATTCATTTTTGAAATTCTTATAGTCTTTTACATAGGAGCAAGTTCGTGCGAGCCAGTCGTGCATTTTATTTTTACTGGCTTCTTTTTCGCCAGCAATCAAATTGTTGTTGTTTGTCGAGGGAAATTTTGCTGGGCTAGCTATGCAGCAGTGAATAAAACACACCTAATAATAAGTTGAAATTGGCGTACTAAATTTTTTTTCTTACAAATATTTAAACGAAATTTCTATAAACTTACTTTAAAAACAGCTATAATAATCCATATTGCATTCTTATTGGAGCTCAAATTATCAAAGAAGTTCTTGTATACATTGAAATGAATTTCATTGTCTTAAAATTTTTTTCTCTAATAACATCCTTTATTATATAGAATTCTTTGTCTCTTAAACATAACAGGAAGATCGTGGAACTCACTCATGCATGAGTGCGATCTAAAACTCCAATGAACCTTTCTATTATCAGCGCAGCGGATTTGAATTCGTTGCTTTTAAGAGTTTTTTTATTTTTTATTTCTATATTAAAAATATTTTTAAAATTCAATATTTTAAAAACATGTCGATTTTCTTTTTAATTTAATTTGTATGTGGACATATGTATTTGCAAATTTAGGAAATCAAATTTAAATCAAATTGAAGATGAGCGCAAAATTAACATTACTTTAAAAAGAATTACTAGAAACAGATGATTTCCTTAACTTATGGATTGTGAGTGAATCCCACTTTTGACAATCCAGAAAGCTACTTTCCTTTGGTTTTTACTGTTAGTTGAAGCGTATTACCAACTGTTATAATTCTACCTTAATCTTTCTTACATGTTTTCTTAAGTTTGGAATATTTAAAGGACCTTATTTGTCACTTTTCTAAGGAACCTTATAACAATGTTAGATATTAAGTCGAAAAAGAAGACATTTGAAACGTTAATTGTTATTCGAATTATGTGTGTTCTGTCGGATCCTAAAAAGAACACTTCTTCCTACCTTCTATGTCAAACTTGAATATTAGAAATGTTAAGTTCTTGCTCTAAAATAAGGTTCAATTAAATAATTTTCATTAATTAACGCCCATTTGCAGGCATAACAAGTTTTATTAATACAAAAAAAAATCTATTAAAACAGATCGTTGTAATACCTTTGTTCTTAGTTCCCGAACAACAGCGTCCGTTAGCCCATGCTGACAAGCATACATTAAACGGGAACAGCCCCTCACCAATCGATAATTTGATTTTGCTTTGCAGCTATTTTCATTCCATCTACTTTCATTTGTTTTCGCTGAAGCACTTGCAAACAAATTTTCGTTTGTTTTTATTGCAAACTCACTTTTCGTAATATTTCCAGAGTCTGCTTCTGCCTGCAATGGGGCTCCCGCATTCGCCGTCGCCGCCACCGACAGGATATTATAACAGCGCGGAGGTTTCGGCGGTGGCGCTATTCCACCCATATTTAATGACCTCTTTACTCTTCGCTTTTACCCAGCTCTCAACACCATCACTGTACTTATTACACTTCATTGAATAAGTTTGATAATTTATCACCACCGCGTTCGAACTAGAATAAGCGTTCGGTAGCTATGTACAATACGTATGCTGTGTAGAGTTTAATATCATACATAGTGTAAAACGTCTGAGAAAAACATGTAATGAAATAAATGGAGCCGAATCACGCAGCTCTTTTGAGTGAGAAATGACAGAAAACATGTCTCCTACTAACCGTTACTCTTCCTACACCCTTTAAACCTAACATCTTCCTGCGTGGCCACTCAATCGAGCTGTGTTAATTCTTAAAGGAGACGGCAAAGTTTAATTAATTATTCCATTTCACTCAAGACTCAACCTTTGGTGGAAAACTTGCTTAGGCTCACAATGAACGTCAGACTTGTGATTGTGACCTACTTAATACAAAAACAAGTTGCGTGTAAGTCACACGTATACATATATACCTATATCACGTGAAGATTTAACAATTTGTGACGTGTGCTTAAAAGGGTGATGATGTGGCTTCGCCCACAAACTTTTGACTTTGAACAATGCCCTATTTGCATGTATCTGGCTGTGCAAAATATGGTTATTGTCCCCGGACCCAAGGGGATCATACATACCGAAAATATTTGCATATAAAGATAAAATGAAGCCAGTGTTTATCTGGTAGGACCACAAAAAGCTCCATAGCCAAGCTGAGACAAGAACTTTTAATGGGTGGCAACGCTTTATTGAGAAAACAGACAGGGCTGACAAAAAATATTCACATACAATTTTGATTATTTGGTATTTTTAAATGCATCAAAAATGTACCTGTACTGAAAAAGGTGCTACCATTATCCTCAATACGTGATTAGACCAAGCTCTACAGAGATCTAAATCAAACCACCCACATCGTCAATCAGAACATATTGAAACATTATCGTGATGTTAAAGGACAAAAACCCTCTTCTAAAAATGGTTTATCGATGCCATTTGGTGCCTGGCAGATACAGAAATCCAGACGTTTTCGTTTCTTTGCGGGCTTAACAGAGGTTTCTTTAGGAGTTTCATGCGCTTCAGTTTGTTGGCGCTCTTATTACTCTTCCAACCGTTGAAAGCTTTGCAAAACATTCAGATGGCTCCATCGGTCACACAGTGTTCAGAAAAGACACTCATACTGATAGATATCTGCATGCTACAGCACATCACCACCCAGCTAAATTCACATCTGTAGTGTTGGCTCTTGTTAACCGAGCTCACAGAATTTGTGATTCTGAACACCTTCAGCAGGAGTTGGAGCATATAGACATTACACTTCAGAATAATGGTTAAAGCTCTAGGCGAAGATCCTGGAAGCCAAAACCAAAACTATACAAAATTCTTCTTCTACAAGCCCAAAACCGAAACTATACAAAATTCTTCTTCTACAAGATTAGAAAAAAGAGCCTTTTTACCATATATTAAGGGAATTACGGTTGGAATTGGACAATTTTTGGGAAAATTTTGGTGTAAAGTTCGTCAACTTCTGAGATCACCGAAAGATAGAATTTCACTTCAAAACCCTGGGGAGTACTCGGTTCCTTGCAGTTGTGGGTCATCGTACGTATATTGGGGAAACGAAGAGAGGGATACAAACCCGTTTAAATGAACATGTTAAAGCAATCCAAAACAATACCGTCACAAAATCTGCGATATGTGAACATCTGGCTTACAACGAGGCCACTTTATTCGATTTGATCAAGCCAAATCCATCGCAGTTAAAAGATTTTTTGTAACGAGAATTGTAAGAGAGGCAATAGAAATAAAAAAGCAAGAAAACTTCAACAGAGATTCAAGCTTCAAATTATCAACAACATGGGATTAATAAATAAAATAATAAAAACAATATCAAAAACGCCGACACCTGACGTCATAAGCTTTGCGTGTACCCAAGAATACATTGACTTGATGCAACAACAACCAAGTACAAGTACACTATCCACAAATAACCAAAGTGCAACAACAACTGGTACTGTTTAAGAACAAGAGCGAGTACCAATAAACAATAACTTTTACACCTATCAAATGTCAGTCTTATCCCGTGACCACGAACAATAAAACTTGTTCGAAACGTCGGGAAAAAGAAATTACTCGTATAATTATTATTTCTAAAGAAAATAAAAGCGGTAAGTTTCGAAAAACTTTATTTATTTAATATGCAGATAAAGCTTTTATTGTGGGAGCTATCTGGCAAAAATTGGAAGCCTGCCGAGAGATGAGTCTCCTTTCTGCTGGTGTTGTGACTTTTTTCCGTCATTTCATGCTTTTAGCCTAGTACGCAGATCGGGAAAAATTTTCTCTCCCATACATTTTTTTTCCTGGGAAAAATTTTGTCTCGGATATTTTTCCTAGCAGTACGCAGTTCGCGCGTAAAATGCATACTATTGTGAATTACTCTACAAAATGTCTCCACTTAATTTTGCTAGGAAAAAGAATGATACAAGCATTATTTTGCGGGACAAATTTTGACAGCCACCGTATTTCCGAAAGTGATTTTTGTCAAAACTGGTTTCATGTAAAATGTGCTGATGCTTCTCTTGAAAGCATCAAGAGGAGATTCCAAAAAGGTATGAAGGACTTTTGTAAGACAACCCACCCGTTCTAGAGATACACTACAAAACACATTAAATTATGAGTAGATTTTATCTCTCCAAATTGCGAGATTCGGAAACGTTTTGTAGAGATTAAAATTGTAGAGATAAAAATTGTCTTGTCTCGATCTGCGTACTAGACTTTTACTGTGATATTTTTTTTTTTTCGTTCTGTGATCTTCCGATTTTTTTCGATATTAAACCCGCACTTAAATTTTGTACAACTCGAATTTTGTATTTTCCTAAGAACTCTTGAAACGTCCAATTTTTTCTAAAAAGTGTTTTGATGAATCGGTGAACACATTATTTAAAAAAAACATGGTTCTCCGAGCCAAAACTTACTGGAATATACATTGACAGAACGAAAAAGGCATTTTTTGTAAGCATTACAAAAAACGATTGACAGTTGCAATTACACAAGTTTTCAATTGGTCTCTTTTGAATTAACAGGTTATTTAAAGAGCACACCTTGAATGTGCTTCAGCAAAAAGCTTGTTGTAAAGCTTTGTTTGCAAATAAAGCTCTTCTTTTTTGTTTACAGGGTGAACCTATTCTATTTACCTTTAGTGTATTTAAAAAGTCTTTAATATATTTTAAAGAGAAGGATTAGTATCTTCCTTCAGAAGCCGTAAAGGATTTTTCAGAGAAAAATTGATTTATTTATTCTTTCATGGGAAAGTACACTTAGTCTAGTTCCAGAAAGAGTAGGTAGTGACATTTATCCAAATCTTCATTTTTTCAGAAAGTCGTAACATTTAGGAAAGGAGACATATTTGATAGAAGAAAACAGCTTACAAATTCAAATACGGAATATTGGACGAACAGCCGCATACAAACGAGTAGGTACATATTCCTTTATTCTATAACATGAACAGGTTTCCATTTACCATTTCCTATCTTTAAATTTAAATAAAACAAACTGTGAGTGAGACTCCATTACTTTTTTTATTTATTTAGAGGCCCACATTTGCCATTATGTATGCAATACATCATCAGTCCGCTGCTATAACTCTAAATATTGATTTGGAAATACAGACTTAATAAATGAAAGCTTGACCGATGAAGTTTCAACAATTATGGCAGCAATCACCTGCCAAAGTTAAAAAAATCCCCATTGGAAAGCAAATGCAAAGTCATTAAAAGGAATCTGGAGATTTTTGTACAGCACTGTTTGTTCGGAATTTTTAATGTCTCTTTAAATTTATGTGGCAACAACTTAACAAAAATTTGAAATTTAATTGATCCAACTCGTGACACGCCCGAGGAAAAACAGCACCACTACACCCACTTAATGTGAAGTATAGAGGACAACTGGGGACATGAGGCGCGAAGCCTGGAAAAACAAATCTTCTTGTTATTCTACTTTTCCTCTCAGTTCACTTATTGCGTTACATAATACACTTTGATGGTCTGCCTCCTTCCATATTGAATGGGGGTGGCTTATATTTCTTTCTTCTATTTTTTTACTTCTCTTCCGCCGGAAATGCTTAAGTGTGCGGACTGAATTTTTCTTTATTGTGGCGACATCGATTGGGTGCTTTGTCATTTAAGTCCTACGAAAGTGAGATCACAAATATACACTAGGAAGGTCACCCGCTTAGTTGAATATAAAATCATATACATACGCATTAGTATTCTTTCTTGGGAAAAAAAGCTGGCACACCCTTATTCTTAGCCTGAAATATGCATGTTTATTATGGACCATACGATAAGCCAGTGGTAAAGGGACCATTTGTGAGGCTTCTATCCCTATTTGATAAAAAATAAATGAACGTGTGGAACACATGCCATCTCAGGGGAGAGATTTATAAATGGTTTCGGCATGAATGTAAATTGAAAAGATGTCTGATGGTTGTACGTAATTTTATAGCAGGCTTACACAGGTGCCGTCGCGTCGCACTGCCGCCTCCGGCCACCACCACAGTTGGAATCAAAACCAATTTAAATATAAGTAACACCAAAAGATTGCGTGATTAAGCTCAATTTCACCGACTTAAAAAAATATTACGAAATTCCTGTTTTGGTAAATATTAACATTAATAATTCAACTTGGATAGAATAGAACAAAGTTCATACAATATCAAGGACTCGATTTTTATTCGACCACGGACGCGAAATGGTAAGAAAAATCCACTTTCAGAAGCAAGTTCTGACCTTTCTCGACCGCCACTACCGACTGATGTATGAAATCGCCCTTAGTGCATTACTAAAAGGTGTTTGTGTAAGGGATAGAGTGATTAAGAGTCGGTGTGCGTGAAAGTATTTCAAAGTTTACGGCAAACAGTTTGAGCAACGGCATTGAAAACAAATCAAATTGACTGCCATTAATGTTAGCCTGCCTCTATTGCATGGTAATATGAACTCATAACCAAACACTGCCACAGCTCCCAGATTTAGATCGAATATGACTTAAAGAGTCATCTATGCTAGTGCATGAAAAGGAGATATTTGTGTGATAGTGCTGATATACCTAGCCAGAAATCAAGTAATTGAAAACTTTTCTGTCCTAGTAACTATGGTAATAGTCCGTCCATAACACGACATTGACGTGTACATACTCAAACATTTCCAAGAAAGCCAGTCTTGTACAACCTTAGGAAAGGGAATTGCTATATTTTTTCCCATTTTTGCTAGGAACCACATTGCTTGTAGAAGTGGTCACTTTCTGTGGCACAAGCAATGTGAGAAAAACTTTCAACGCAAAAGGCAATTTTCTTTCAATTCGAACTGACTATTTGGCGATGGGAAACGATTTAAAGATGAGACGATAACGATTCATTAGGTTTTTTGAGCAAAAAAAAACACACACCCGAGTTGCTATAAAAAAATCGGGGTTTTCAATGCGATTTAACAAAGAGACTTGATTTTTTGTTAACCACAATTTAAAGACCTAAAAAAAGTTGATGCGATAAAGATAAGATTTTAAAGCAACAACTTGATTGAAAGAAATGATGTAAAAAATTGTGTAAATTAAATTAAAAAGTTGTTTGTGCTTCAAAAGCATTTTTGTGTATGTCTATTCTTAACATAATATACAAATCAGGATATTTAGACTGGTAGATAAATATTTTACTTTAAATCGTATAAGACAAAATTAACAAGAAAATTTACATTGTGTGTGGTTTGAAAAGGAAGGAATTATTATAAGATACCTAGGTACCAAGTCCTTTGGATCTTTTTAAATGTGTATATATGCAACGAAGGTTGTGATGCAGCTTTCTCGACATGTAGTATTAAAACAAACTGGGCCTTGGAATTTTAAGTAGTCACCTCTACTTTCTTAATTCTTAAAAAATGAATATGTGGCGTTTATTCGTAGGGGTAGCTACGTCACCAGAAATGTTTTGGTTTCCTAAGATGAGAGACCAATACAATACTACCTAAACACTCAGGACGAGATCATATTTTTCGGACAGTTTTATTGAGAACTAGCGTACCCGTGCGGAACTCCCGCAAGCAAATTTTTTATTCAACTGAAGTTTTTCAAAATAAATCATGTGTCTAAAAGTTTCTGTAGATTCGCTCAGTTTTTCTTGCATTGGAAATCTTGTGTAAATGGAAATCTTGTCTGAAGTACGGAATGTTGTTTTTGGGTGTTTATTTTACTTCTGTGTGTCATCGTTGAACAGTTCTATTTGAAAAAGACGACTTACCACTGAAATAATAAACACGTTTAGCTTAGCCAAGAACTGTCACAACTGATCTCCTGTTCAACATGAGAAGTTGAAAGCGTACGAATTATTTTTATTTAACGTATGCATGTACCTGGATTAAAACAAAACAGCAAACCAATATATCCAATCAAGTCCTTATCTTAAAGGTAATGGAGCCAAGCGAAGGATATTTTGAAAAAACTAACAATCAATGAGCAAATCACATACGTATGTAACTATCCTATAACAATGTATGTAGTTAAACCTGTAGGCACATAAAGTTTAACTTACCTTAAAATAGTTTAAATTCAAAGACACACAAATATTTGTCAAATTTTTTTTGTTTTTAATTCGGAGAATTTTATTTTTGTTTTATTTTTTTTTTTAAACTTTTTTGAGTGTTTTTATCATTACTGCTTAGGTAAATTAATCAAACAATGCCCCTCCTCTGTGCCCGCACCACCAAAGTATGGCATTTCAATGCAACTACTTATGTATATGTACTACATTTCAGTGCAATACGAAGATAGAAGTAGAGATAAATAATTTTGGGGTGTTTCGACCACCCAATGCCCCTCCCCTGATAATAAAAAAAAGTAGCCTATACGGTAATCCAGACTACAACTTTTTTGTGTGTTAAATTTTATCAAGATCCATTCAGTTGTTCAAGCGTTATTGAGTAATAAACATCCATACATCGTAACATTCACATTTATAATATTAGTAGGATTTCGCAGGTCTAAAAATACAAAAATTGTATTTTAAAATTATGAAATTGAATAAATATCCACCATCAATATTCAAACTCTGGCATACCTATTACCTTCCAGCTAAAAGCATTACGAGAACAATAATTAGATGCAAGATATTGATACGGCAAATTTACTTTACACCTAAACGAGACTTAGCAAAGGTTCATCTGGTCTCGACTCGTAGGTTTGGGGTTCCCTGTGCTGATGAGATACAAGGTAAATCGCATTTTTGCAATTTTAAAATAAATAACAGAACAGGAGTAACAGAACGTATTTTATTTATTTTTTCTGTCTACACTGAAAATAAAATCTAGGTATATATGATAAAAATGTAGTTTGAGCTGATAAACCTTCAGTCAAAACGTTTAATCAAATTGATAAAAATTACAGAAATTTGTTGAGGTAACAAACAATATTTTGTTGTATCCACAAAATTAATTTGTCAAGCTAACAGATTGATTTGTTGAAATAACAAAAATATTTTGTCAGTATGATTATTTTTTCGTAGAATCTACAAAACCAGTTTGTCAGATTAACAAAATTCTTTAGCTGTCTCACCAAATTTTTTTTTGTTAATCACCCCTGTTCTGATTTTCGTTTACGAAAGTAATACTTTCGTTTTCATTTCGTTTCGATTTTGTCTGGAGAATTTGAATTCGTAAATCTAAAAATGTATGTAAGTATTTTTAAAAATATATCTTTAAAAACTATTTTTTTGTCTTATGAATGGGAAGCCACATATGTAAAAAAAAACTTGTCTGAATGTTGGTACCACCGCAAGGCAAATTCATACGAAACTAAGAACGTCGTTTTCAAATCCGTACGAAAATCAATTTCGGTAATGAATTCAATTCGGAACGAAAATCAGAACAGGGGTGAATGTTACAAATTAGTTTTTTTTATTAAAATTCTTAAATCAACAAAATATTTTTTTTTTGAATCCACAAAATATATTTGTAACTTAATAAAAATGGATGATTTCATTTCGACAATATTTTTAGTTCTTTTCCCGCAACGCTTAACTGTCCATATAACAAAACATGTTGATGATTTATCTTAATTAAGTCAATATGACAAAGGCATGCAATTGAAATTTTTCATTTATACCAACAAAATATTTATATAATTGAAAATTTTAATTGAAATGATAAATTTTGTTTTTAATATTTGACTGCAACAAAATTTACTGGTCTTATTAAAAAACAATATTTGTAGAATTTTTTATTTGAAAATAAATCCCTTACAAAATAGTTTTAGCTATCTGACAATTTTATTTTATCAATATTACAAAATAACTCAACCTCAAAACAAAAAAATTTTGTCATTATAATAAAAATGTTTTCATTTTCTGTTAAATTGACAAAAATAAATTAACACACTTGTGACATTGACAAACATTTATAAAATAGATATTTTGTAGATACAACAAAAATTTTGCTTGCATCAAAAAAAGTAAAATCTTTGTTTTATTAACAAAACTTGGTTTGTTAAACAAACAATATTATTTGTAGTGCACATTTTGTTAAACTGATGAAATATCATGTTTATTGTCAGGAAAATCGTTTTTATCAATATAACTTAGAAATTTTATATTTTTTAAGATACCCCTACAACGACTTATAAATTTTATTCTTGCATTAATTCATATCTGCTTAAGAAATCACACGGCATTCTGTTTTTATCTCTCACTACTAAAAATAATCTTATGCTTATAAATAGTTTTCTCTAATAACATTCATTTTTAAAATTCTTAGTCTGTTACATAATGAGCAAGTTCGTGCGACCCAAACGTCTATTTTATTTTGTTAGCCCATCATCGAAGGCAGAAGTCTTTGTCTTAAACTGAATTTAGAAAATAGTTATTCTCTCGAAGTAATTTTGTTACAGGCCGTGAGCCGTGTATCAAAATTAACAAAAATACTTCTGGGAATGTATTGCGCATCAGTTTACCCTTGAATCCAACTTCAGACGTACTAATGTGGAATGCCTTACCATCAGGTCTTTAATATAACGATATTCGGATATTTAAAACCAAAGCATCGCTTTCTCCTTTCAACTCCTTCAATTCCCATTGCATTTTCACCAAAATTCTCAAGGAAAATGGCTATCCGGAACAACTCATTCGGAGTTCCATCTTTCGACAAAAACATAAAACCTCTAAAAATACAGAAGATACTGCTAGCAAGTGGATCTACAAAAGTATGGTTTATGTTCCCAAACTTGCTGAAAACTTAAAGAAAACAAAAGACATTCAAATCGCGTATAAATTAAACAACACCCTCGCACCACTCTTTACCCATTTAAAAGTTAAACCAGTTAAAGAAAAATGTACGGATGTGATTTATAAAATCAATTGTCTCGGAAACAAAGATGAGACGGGTGACCTTAGTTATGTAGGAACTACAACATAATTCTTGAAACAAAGAATGGCGCATCACAAATCCGATTTCAACCGTGACAACTCCGAGGCTACACACAGGACACAGTATTGAAAAAGGCCATACACCAGATTTCGATGGCGTGAAAGTTCTTCAAAGAGAAAGCCATACTTCAAAGCCATACTTCAAAACGTTACACTCTGGAAGCCCTTCATATCTTGAAGACCGCTAACACGATGAATAGCAAACAGGATACTCTCGCTTCCTCCAAAAACGCCAAATAACGACAATACTTCAGCAACAGAAGTGCTTTTTACTTTTAATTGTCTATTTATTTATAAATAATAATTTATATTCATCTTTTTGTTTTTTTTTTTTATACAAAATATTAATATTAATTTTATTTAACGTAAGTTATTCACCACTAAAATTGTTTTTATATATTTTCTTTTGCATACATGTTACTTTTAATTTGTTATTTTATACTGTTTTTAATAAAGATCGCCTGAAGAGGACAGCAATACCTGTCGAAACGTTGGGAACAAATCAATGTAACTTTGTTTCATTGCCAATTCCAGCGACCAAAACAGCCGAAGGAAGAGGAATATCTCATCCACCAACTAATAATTTTTACCAGAACAACAATTATTTAGATATTAAACTTTTTCAAGAGCTCAATGTTGCAGCAAAATAAATATTATATGGAAATAAACCTATACAAAGGGCGTAAGGATATTACTAAAATGGAAAAACAAACTTCTTAATGGAAATACATAAACGAATGTCACTTACAGGTGACATTGGAAATTGACGAGTAAAATCCTTTCCCAATTTGTCAATTGCTAGCACTGTGATGTGACTTTTAAAGGTGACAGCTTAAAAAGCGCAAACAAATTAAACGAAAAAGCCAAAACTTTTAAGAATAGCATCAGGCATTCATAATACAGGGTGGCCCAATTGAGAATTACCAATTTTAAACCGAAATAACTTTTAATATGAAGATTTTTATAATACAAACTCTATAATACTGAAATTGGACTTTATGAATTATTGATTCAAAATAGCTTTTTTTTTGCATTAAGTCTACATAAAAAACATTTTAATTTTCTAATATAATTTCTGTTTTCTCTTTACAGGTTACAATTGATTTTTTCGAAATTTATGATGGATACATACAGCACACAACAATGCGGTAAAATTATCGGTTTTTTCTATTGTCAATTGGTCAATTGTTACGCAGCGAAAATATCGCCAATATTTTAAGGCATTAGGATCTTGATCAGCTGATTTGAAGACGGGGTTCAGTGGTCGACCAAAATGGAAGTGGAAGAGGCGCTCACTGAAATATTCGCTTTGAAGACAACGTGGCAGCTGTGCGGCAGAGGATTACAAACGATTCATTCGTCACAGCTTGTAGTCGTTCCGGCCGAGTGGGCATTTCTATACCAACATTGCGGAGAATTTTAAAGTTGGATCTTAAGATATTATAATATTACAGTTTTATTAAACCTATACTATACTTTTAACAAATATGCCTTCTTACATACAAATTTGTTTTGTAAAACCTCACCAGAGGACTGATAATCTAAAGGGACAATCCACGACTCCTTGCACAAATGTCTTTTTCACAATACTAACATAAGAAACAGAATCGATTTGCACCACAATTTTATTGTAATGAGATTTGGTACTTCAAATTGCCAGTGCTGAAAATTCGATCGATATCCTAGTTATTGATTTTTTCGACTGTTTCAATATGCCAGGGGACAAATTTTAATTAGGTTTTTTTGAAATAAAATAAATTACTAAAAAAATTTTATCTATTTCGTAGCAAAGATGTGTTATTTTCCGTAACTTTGGTGCAATTCAATTAAGTATGAGACCTAAATTAACAGAACGGTAATAATTTTTCTTTGCGAAAACGCACTGGGAACACGTCAGGGGACTGAGACTCAGACACTTTGAAGAATTTTTTGAGCAGGATAAAATAAGGTCAACCTAATAATATTGTTAGATGTTAGGGCAGGTAGATATCAACAAGATTTAATTTTATAAAAAAAATCAGATCAAATAATTGAACGGATTTTAAAATATTTCTTGGGCCACCGAAAATTCCATCGTATGTAGAATCACCCATAAATTATAAAATTGTATTTCATTTGAATGATATTGAAAATAACATCGACCTGGAAAATAAAACGCACCCTGTACTACCCTCATCAAACACAAAGTCACAATTTGTTTGTAATGCAAAAGTTCAAGATAACTCGTCATTAATCGAAGTTTATTAATATTGATATCTATGTTCTATCGTCTAAAATAATAGAAACTTATTCAGAGTGGGTTTACTTCATTGTTTTGAGATTATTAAAAAAACAAGAGGTCCAACGATTGGAGCAATATTATTCCTGTATAGCAGCGTTCTTATGATATTACAAGTAAAATAAAAAAACGATTAACAAAACAGAAACATGGTAATTTCAGTAAAATATTGAAAGTCTCAACTAAATGTCAATAACATTGCATGAACTTTATGAAACATTGTGTGTTTACACTTCAAAAAAGTTAAACAAAGAACGCTTTACTGTCTTGTCTCTCCATTGCTTGAATATTGTTTCGCTAAATATATTTTAAGGAAAAATCCAAATGAAACTAAGGTTCAGGTTGTCTAATGCCGGAACCCTTTTGCAACAACACACTTGTCTTTGGTTTTTTTGACATACAAAAAAACGAAAGATTTTCATATACTTCAGGCGAGGCATGTCGAATAGAGCGTATATCATGTATCTAGAAGGGGATCAAATGCAAACCTGATAAACGTATAAATATAAATTTTGCAACTTTCTTGGTTGTGCACGATTTTGCTTACATAATGCATTGGTATCCTCCTGCAATGTTTATTCGAAACATACAAACGGAAGGACTCTCGCATTATAATATTGCTCCGAACATAGCAATCGCCTTGTACAGATATGTTGTTTCAGTAGAGAAAAGTTATACATGATAAATCAGGAAACTTCATTCAGAAAAGTTTTACTCCGGCTCCAGCTCCACGATAAGAGCTCACAATCGAAATACGAAATATACAAAAAAATACAAAAGAGAAACACAGAACCTGAACCTGTATAAGAACTATATGAACACGTTAAAGTGGAAATTGAGGATACGGATGTGGAGGACTGAAGATATACTCAGTATCACAGTACTAAACAACTGCTGAAGGACTAACCTAACGTCAGCTTAAAACTTAAAGTTGACTGTTATGTAGTTGTATAAAAAGTACAAAGTTTCGATTTGTGCTGCCATTAAAAAATATTCTTCAGATACTTATGCTTTTATTTATTCATGTTTACCTGCCTTATAAAGTTTAAGATTCACCTTTGTGCTCTTAATTTGAGTTATAAGCTACTTTTCAATGGGAATTTCAAAATAACTTGTGAGTCTCATTCTTAACAAACCTAAGTTGAGGTAAAATGTCATGTAGCAAAGACCTTGCGCAACAAACCCACAGCAATGTTATTCAAAAAAAAATAAGATTTCGCTAACTTGGGTTGGGGTCCTTGTTCATTATTCAATCACAGCACGCACAGAGCCGGTACCACACCTATTTCGTGTGGTGTGTTGTGGAGTGGTGTGTCGCTATCGCTCCAATGTATCTTATAATGCGAAGTGTGTTGTGTTGTATAGGAATGGCTTCTGTTTCAATAGCGCCATACCACGATGTGGAGTATATGAAAAGAAACAAATGCTCAAAACAGATATTTTAAAATTTATAAGAAAAAAAACACTATGCATTATTAAAAAAATTCAAGGTACAATTATTTTGATTTCTAAAAAGTTCCGTTTTTATGCTTATTTAGGCCCTCATTATGAATAGCGAATCGAACTAAAATCTTTGCGAATTCGATAAATTCTTATTATGAATAGCGATTCGCTTGAATTAAGTTCACTCCTAATGTCAGAACCTTAACGAATTTGCTTAGCGAGGAATTACAAATAGCGAATGTGCGCTAATCATACCGCTTGAAGTGTGAAATCTAATCGAATCAAATTATTTAGTGATAACGCTAGCGTACCTTTCTATCAATTGTTATTGTTTATTTTGGAAGTAATGAGTTAAATTGTGTTATTTTAATTTTTGTTTTGATTTCGAAATATAAGATTAAGTTGACAAAAAAAATAATCAGGTTGATCATCGAAGCTAGACACGCTAAAATTAACTTCTAAAGAAGCTTTTTCATTGTTTCCTTAATCGTTCTGTTTTAGAATTGTGATATTTGTTAGATAATGGCTCAATTGGTATATTCTGAGAGACAAGGATTTCTTCTTCTATTCTCTCTGTATCAACTAAGTTGTACCTACGACCTATGTTGTGCAAAGCACAAGCAACATTTACCAATTTTACCGTTTTTGCTGGCGCGTAATGCAGCTTCCTTTCACTTATTGAAGAAAGTTTTCCTAGAAAATGAGTCTGCGATTCTTAATGGAGTAAGCAAACACGGCTGCAGAGGATAACCACAATCTCCTATACGAAATGATTTTTCTTCACAGGTGTGTTTATTAAAACGCTTTTTAAAAAATATACGAAGGTACATTGATCTTGCGCCATTTTGCTACCATCTTTCTAAAACTTCTTTTATATTCACTGCGATTCCACACAAAAGAATCATGAGTAGAACCAGGATATCAGGCTTAAGCATTTCGAATGTTCATGTAGTGATCGCAAGTCTAAAAGAAAGAAAATCATTGAATTCAAGCTATAAAAGCCCTTCCGATTCAAGTACTGGTGTTGAAGATGGTTTGGAGCAATTATCTCAATGTATGTAAGTTCCATCCACACATCCTACTATGCCAGGTATTTTAGATCTTCTATAGAAATAGTTTCTTCCTTCGTGTTATACACAGTTTACGTTACTTCCACTTCCAAGAAATCGAAATGCACAAGCCAATATTATTGAGTCGAAAATAAAGAACAAATCTTTGAAAAGAAAACATATTATGTCATTTCAGTGTGATGATTTATTGTCAGCATTGGAAGTTCGCTTTTACTATTAGTAATACTGTGATAATCGAAGTTTGCTTTAATATTCGCAACTTATCAAATGTTCGATTCGCTATTCATAATGAGAGTCTTAAAAACCTTATTTCAAAATGGTTTGCATTTGAAATTTCCGAACCTTAAAAGGACTTGGTGAGACATAATGGTATCCTTTATAACACCAAATGCAGGCAGTATAAAGAGCCGCTGCTTTGTATTTCATTTCGTAGATTGGTGGTGCCGACGACGGGAAATGCACATCACATAAGTGATGCAAGAGATAATCACCCCTATTACAGAATTCGGCGAATGAGCTAAAGTGACAATTTCAATTCATTTCCAAACTTTTGCTATTACTGAATCCGACGAATGAAAGTTGAACGAATGTCGGTAACAATCCCTGCACCACTGACATTTTGTTCAACTTATGTGGTATTACAGATTTCGAAATCCATTCGCACTCCATACAATTTCTATCATTTTACATTCGCACCAATTTCGAGACGAATCTGAAGTGAATTTTTGATTAAACGAAAATAAACAATGGAGAGTACAAAAATTTAAGTCAAAAGCTGATCGTACTGAATGCTAAAGTGTTTGTTTAACAAATTTTAATAAAAAACCCACAAATAGCAACGCAACCAGAGAGCAAGAAATCTAAAAAAAAAAAAAAAGAGCACACGGTTGGTTTTGAACCGTCCTCCATCTTCGTACTAACCACTCTCAACGATGCTTGATTTCGTTGATCGAAAACGATACTATTATCACAGCCTAGGCCAGTTGAATAAATGTTTGTTGCTGACAGTGTCGATACGAAAGTTCATAAATGATAAGGTAATTTTAGAAATCGACAATGTAGTTCATCCGACGAATTTCATAATTGAGTTTTACAGCGGATGCGAATCAAGTCAACTCACCGGGAGTAAAATTCTGCGAATTCTGTAATCGACATGATTAATTATAGCCTTCGATTGCCGCTTCCGCGATTCTAAAAGCTGTTCTCATTCGGAATGTTGATATTTTTGGCGATCTCTAATTTAACTTCACGATGCTGTAGTACTGTCATACGTGTATCATGACAATGACATATATATCAGTACTTTTCTATTTCAACATGATTTCACACTAGTGTGCACATTCAGCGAAAAACCGCTCTGCACTCACTCTACAACAGACCACATGAGACTTGTGTGGTTCTGGCTTAACTTAAATTTGAAGATATATTGCCATTGTTGTAAAAATTCAGATGACAGAAAATGAAATAATAATTGGACCTACTACCTTGTTCTTGGCAACCATATATACAGTAAGTTGTATCCTAGGAAAAACTACCAGTAACAGCCTTTTTAATTGATAGATATCTTGTTATCTTCCTTTTGTACCGAACTCGTTAAGATACTGCGCTTGGTTGAATGTATGTACTCTAAAATTTTTTATTAAAAATCACTTATTCATCCAATCAAGTTTTTATATTTTTATTCTCGAAGGACTCCTACGCTTTAAAAATAGACTAAGAGCCCACAGCAATTTTTGGGTGTGATTGATAACAAAAAATAATTAGCATAATTAGATAGACCTTTAGTAGTTATTTACAAATGTGAACGTCTTGCATTCTCTAGTGGGAGCAATAGTGCACAAGAGTGCATTATATATGCAGTTCTTTCCAAAGTCTAAAAAATTGTGATAAGAAATTTGCCATAACTTCAAAATGAAGAGCTAAGTGCCCTGATTGCAAATATTGAGGTCCACGAAGTTTTAAATGCGGCGGCCTTCTTCGAGCAAGAAGTACCGTATTCTTATCGCGTCTGGCAGGCAAAAGGCTGTCTGCAAAACGTCTTGGACGTTTTCCTATTTTCAATCAGGGGGCTTAACTCTACATTTTGGCAAAGTTGATATCATAATTATTTTAGACTTGGAAAGAACTGCATATATGATGCACTATTATGCACTATTGTTCCCACTTGAGCATGCAAGGCGTTCGCATTTGTAAATAACTACTAAGGGCCTATCTAATTATGCTAATTATTTTTGTTATCAATCACACCCAAAAATTGCTGTGGGCTCTCGGTCTAAGACCACAACGGCTTAGAACAGTCACAAGTATAACCTCTCTTTGAACCTTCGGAGAAAGTGAGCTTAGTAAGTGTGCATCCTAACTATACGCTCTAATTAAGTAAAGGTGCTGGACAGATTGGTGTGGGCTCGTTGTGACCCCTCTGGACTTGTCCAATTCCAATTGTGTAGGAAATTCCAGAAAATGACTATTTTTTTCTTGAGACACAACGGACATTTATCGAATTCGAGATTTTGATCAAAGTTGACATTACGATGATAGCGAAGACGAAAAAAGTGGGTCTCGCAATTCTGTCTGTCTGTCTTTCTGTCTGTCTGTTCGACTACTGCCTAAACGGCTTGGCCGATTTTCTTTAAAATTGGTAGATATATGTATGTATCATTTTTAATTGTTTCCCCCCACCCGGTTTCTTTTTTTTATGACCAAAAATAACGGTACCTGCCATACGATTTTTTTTCGAAATTTTATAAATATTTTTTTTCTCAAAAACTGTTCAAAAGATTTAAAAAATAAAAACACAAAAAAATAGGTAAGAATTGGAAAAAATTTTCCGAAAAATGTTTATTGAGGGTACCCCCATAGAACCATTTTTTTTGTTTTTGATTTTCACAAAAACGGTACAACCGATTTTGATCATTTTTTTCGCTTAAGCTCCCTAATAATATTAATAGAATTGTGTACTAAAATTTCCAAATTTAAAAAAAAAACTTCAATTTTTTTTTTCTAAACTCATTATTTTGAAAACCACATGCTAGATTTATTTCAAACTTGACAAATAAAAGTTTCCCAACATAATCTACAAGATGTGAGAAAAAAATTTTATTTTACCTAAAAATAAAGGTACCTACCATACAAATGCTAAAAAATTTAAAAAAAAAATGGTTTTCAAAAATCGTATTTTTCTCGGAAACAGCGCCTAGATTTTTGATAAATTTTTTTTTCTTTCAATTAATTTTTACGATCTTTTATTTAATAAAAAAAAAATGGAAATTAAGATATTACAGCTTGTACATACCATAGAAACATTTTTTCAAATTTCTCATTATCCACATAACGGATCTTAATGAAATTTTTTATAGAGAAGCTTCTAAAAAGCCTTAAGCACATTGCATTTCAAAACTTTAAAATAAACATTTTTTCTTTTTTTGAAAATTCGATATCTCAGAAACGGCTCAATATTTTTTTTTTGTAAATTTAATTTTTATTCGAACAATAATAAAAAATTTAAATTGGCGTACCAAAATTTTTTCTTAAAAATCTTTTAAAAAGTTTGTATATAAAAGCTTTTCTTTAAGAAACTACTAAAAGAATTTAAAAAAATAATTTGATCCTTATAAACAGTTTTCTCTAATAACATTCGTTTTTAAAATTACCAGCCTATTAAATAGGAGCAAGTACGTTAGACCCAGTCGTGCATTTTATTTCTTAAATAAATGTTCGTCAAATCCAAGATGATGGATCTAGCTTCAGCGCAATTTTCCCGAAAATCATCACATATACTCCAAACGACTCCCTCCAACGAAAAGTGGTTAGTAAAATTTTTTCCCTTTCAGGTATACTACGAGTATGTAGCAACTGAGCTAAAAACTTTTTGAAACCCCGTCTGATTTTTTGGTACATGGAACCTTCATTCACAATTAAATATTCGGTTTTC
Source organism: Chrysotoxum bicinctum (assembly GCA_911387755.1). Classification (NCBI taxonomy): domain Eukaryota; kingdom Metazoa; phylum Arthropoda; class Insecta; order Diptera; family Syrphidae; genus Chrysotoxum; species Chrysotoxum bicinctum. The sequence goes on from OU426988.1 coordinate 265,176,364, forward strand.
TTCCTGTCTTCCTGACTTGAAAATCATGCGAACAAAATTGGTGAAGGTACGTTTTAAAAAACGTTATCACATTGGGAAAGGGAATGTAGTATCCCTTGGCGTAATTGTCAATGTAATTAAAATTTTAAAACAAAATTCAAAGCTGGTTTTAATTTCGCATAGAAAGGATGTACAAATGGACATGACTGATGCACAGTCGTTTTAAAGCAAAATTTATGCAGAATTAATCCTCAATAAATACAGAAAATTATTTAAAACTAAATAATAATGTAAACCATTTTTAAGGAAATTTTTTGTACCTAATTGTTTTGTAGAGACATTTCACAGGTGCAGCCAGTTGAAATGGAGGGTGTAATTCTGCCTCAAGAGTAGAGCTTGACCCCAAACCGTCTAACTTAGCACTTAGCCTCTCACGGCTTTTAGAAAATTGGATAGTTTCCTAGTTTCTACATTCTTTTATTGTAGGGTATCTGTCCATCTGAGATATGATGGCTTTCCATCATCTACAATACATCTTCTAGTCTACATTTGGAAGCACTCCCGCATCTAAAATAAATAAATAAAAATGTTTTTGAGGCGCAACAGCTAGTAGATAACCAGGCCTTGCAATAATTCCTGTTTGCATGTTGTCAGAAGGAATAGAGCAGACCAACAATGTTCTGCCAAAGTTTGAACGGCTAAGATGATAAACAAGAGATAGCCTTGGTGAATAGTCACTTTCTGTTAAAAAGAAAGTGTGAGTGCTGGGACTCACAGTTAAGATCTGTAAACATCAACCTTCGTCCGATTGCCGAATTTTTGTTATCGAACGTACCTACCCAATAAACGTATGTACATAATAATGCAATCGTAATGTCAACATTTTTTTCAACTATACTGAAAACATTTTCGTTAATAAATAATACGTTTAATATATAATATCAATTAATTTCAATAAAGATCATAAATAAATGTCAACTTTATTTTCTCTATAAGTTTGTGACTCTTGATATATTCAAATCAAGCCACTGTTTTTCCCACAATTTGTTCATTTCACTTATACTCAAAATCAAAAAAGTCTTAAAAGTCTTAAAGATGAATGTAGCTCTTAGATGTAAATAACGCTTTCCCCCAAAGCATACATGTATGTATTTTTGGACCGTGTCCTGTAGCTATTTAAAACTATTGATTTTTTAGTCGTTAATTTCAAGACAGTGTTCACATTGGACTAACTCCTCAGACTTATTATTTACAAAGTAAAGGAACGAACCTATTTATTTCAAAATTAAATATTGTCAGAAACAGAGCACACCACTGGATTACGCTACGTAACGTAAACTTTGTTAGACTTACATACGTTTAAACAGGGATGTTTGATACAACATTAAATTTGTACACCTATATTCAAACACAGATATATTTCTGATACGAAATTGACTGCTTTTACACGAAATGATTTTTAATCTCTACATTTTAGTGGAAAATTGATATCCTTTTAGAATCATCCAACTAAAAATATGATTAAACTCAAAATGTGGTCAACAGTATTCAATTAAAATTAAGGCATTTGAGGTTTTTAGAAGTATTATCGATTGTCGTTCTTTAAATTTGTATACTACATCACTAAATAAATGTGTGTGTCGAATTTAATTTATTCCGCATTCTGAATAGCTGTACTATAAAAGACCAATTTAATGTTTGTTAATATAATATGTTTAATATTTAAAATAAAATAAGACATACAAATTGACATCAATAGGAAAAAGCGTAAGTAGTATTTTTAGTTGTTACAAGATAATGCTTCATATTGACTGAAAGATACTTCTAATTCATATGAATTTTCTTATAAAACAATTATACACAGCAAATTATTATTAATCACAGATTAGTTTCATGTGCCTTACATGAAAGACTGAAATCACTTAGAATTCCAACACAGACATACCGAGGAAACTCAGAAGATACATTTGTATCTAAATATCTTTCAAGTTCCATTTTAAACAAATTGAATAGAATCTACTCACATATTTATTTAGGACCAGGAGATTAGGCACAACTTTTCAACAAAACTCTTGAATATTCACTAGTTTTGTTTTCGTTTATTATCCACATCAAAACTTAAATCCTGGGATGGACGGACAGTCAGCTTTACTTTCACTTCTTCGTTCGAATGTATATCCTTGCATTGCAAGTAGGTACACTGGCCAGAGGCACAACACGTTACGATTCCTTGAGCATTTTCTTTTCTATTTCGAGTTTACTTAGTAAGAGTCCTCGTTATATGGTAGTGTGTTCATTGAATAAGTTCGCGCGTGCTCTACTCCGTAGGAAGAATTTTTCCATCCATTGTGTTGGTCAACAGTAACACCTTTTCTAAGCAACGTTTTCAGCTCCACTTCTCCTTTTTTAAAGGGTCAAAACTTTCGATTTTCTTTAACTTGGTGCCCTAGATCTCAATTATGCATATTATGCTAATGAGTCGTCCTAAATATAAATGTTGGACTTGTACACAACATTAGATATGTAGACCTTTATTTAAGTTAGTACAAGACTGTCGGCAGTACACATTCAATGACCAGACCACAAACATTAAATGAGCTTTTAATAAATTCTTTATTATTAGTAAACTTGAAGTTACATTCAAATTCTGAGTCCTCACGAACATCAAAAATTGACCAACAAAATGTTTCTTATCGAAGTTATTTCTAGGCCATAGCCTTACCTGCCATTATAAATGTTATAAACTACATCACTTACTGTTCAATTTATTGGGTGATAGTAGAAACGAGCTTTCTGTTTTTTCGGGTTAATGTTTGAATTGAGGGCACTGTGATTTGTTTGGAAAAAATGGCGTTGGGGTCTCCCCGCAAATGTAGCTTAAATTGAATACAGATAGACTTGATTATCATCTATGAAATTAAGTAGTATTATTAAAATTATATATTCTCGAGAATTTTTTTTTTATTTCGAAAGGCTATACACCTTAAGAAATATATCTTATAAACTAGTGTTACCTGTATAGGTTAACAATAAGAGCAATTAAAAAAGGTACAATTAAATAACATTTTTTGGCAAAAGTTATGAAATTATAAAAGTTATAAAATCCAATCCAATGGCTGATTTTCTTGATATGACGAGGTAAAGAATTTGACAGACGTGAAGCGTTAATGAAAAATTGGCACTTAGATGTTAGGGAGGGGTATAAAATACTCGTAAAAGTATAAAATGAAAGGATTTCTTGAGTGGCATGTTAAGTAAACAATTCGAAAAATTTGATACCCTGTCGTACATACGTTGTCTAAAGATGTATCTAATAATATTGTTGAAGACAGAATTGAGCTTTCTTTTGCAGGCATACTTACAACTGTCGAAAATTTCGCAAAGACTAAAATGAGTAGAATTAAACTTTTCGCAAGCATTGCACGCGTCTTGATCGGTGTGTATGACTGGGTGACCCAGACACTGCGTAACGTTCCGTATGCCCTACCGACTACACCGTCGTTGTGCTATCCCATATTAGATTGCGCGTAAAGTTTATTCCGAGATTTCGAGTATTATTTAAAGTTACTTGAGGGAAGTAGGTTAAATCTAAATTTTCTTAGATATAACCAAGCCCATAAATTTTGATGGGTTTTATGCTAGTCCATTAGTCTTAGCCCAAAGTGCTAGTTTTTCGAGATCCTTATTCATTCGTCAATGCCGTCTTCAATGAGACCAAGACTCAGACTAAGACCGAGGTACATTTGTACATCGTCAGCATACACATGTAACGAGCAGTTATCAAGGTTATCAATGACGGAGGGAATATCATTGACGTAAGGCGAAAAAAGTAATGGTGCAAGAATGGAGCCTTGTGGAACTCCATCGGTGGTAGGGAGAACATTGCATAATTTGTTATCAATTTCAACTGTTTGCATTCTTTTGGATAAATAGAAAGATATAAGTTTTAAGGCATCAGACAAGAAGTTATAAAGCTGGCGAAGTTTATCTGCAAGTTTTCCGTAACTGCATCGAATGCCTTTGAAAAATCTAGAACTAAAAAATTTACTTTATCTTCATCTAGTGCTTGGCGGAGGTCCTCAATTACGTCTAGCAAAGCCATAACACAGCTGTGTTTCTCTCGAAAACCACTCTGACTTGCACTAAGAAGGTTATGTGTCTTAAGAAAATCGCCCATTTGATTTTTGAAGATCCTTTCGAAAACTTTTGAAAGGAAAGCTAAAATTGAAATCGGCTTTAATTTGTTACCTTTAGTATAGGTAGGCCATTCGCTTATTTCCAATCGGAAGCAAAATTCCCCTGTTGTAAGTATGGTGGTGAAAATATGCGAGATATAGGGCAGTACAACTGGAAGTATTATCTTTAAAAAAGAGGGGTGCATTTCAGCGAGACCGATGGCATTTGACCTTATTGAAAGTATACTTTCAACGAATTCTACACTGCTAACCACTGTGAACCTTAAACTAGTGAAACTAAAATTATTCCAAGAGAAATTAACTGGAACCGCAGGGTTAGAAGGATAAGGCATTGAAGGAGTGGAGACAAACTTTAATGTTTGTAAACGCAAGTTATTCCACAACTATCTGCTATAAAGGGATGTATTGAGTTTCCCAGAGAACAATCGATTCATAGCCGAACGAATTTTCATCCCAACTTTATTGCGAAGTGAATTATCATTTGTCTAAGTTCAGAAAGACGATAACGTTTTCACTAGTTGCAGGCTCGATCTCGCTGCTGTATTAAGATGCGTTTTTCTTGGATAATTAGGATTATCCGACTAATTTTGCTCAGTTCTTACTAAAACATATCTGTTAAACAGATGAGCAACGTTATCATTAAAAAAACCTACCTTCTCAGTGAATAAGGACAAGTTGAATAAAATATCCCAAGCTATATTTCTAGCATCTGCTTCGAGTTGGGAGTTATCAAGTTTTTGAAGTCGCGATAGCTGTATGTGGTTGGTATAAGCGTAAGTATAAAACCGTTGAATAGAAAAATTAGGTCGTGTTTGTAGAATAAAGTAAAACATCTGTGCGGTTTGTAATTTAAATCTAGCATTTCAGTTCTTGCCTTAAACAATTTATCTGACCAACATAAAAGTTACTCTTAAGAGAGTGGGGCGTTTGTCTCTATAGATCAACCTACTTGGGGATGTTCGAGCTCTATTCAAGGATTTCAGATGAAAGGAGTCATCGGCCTTGGCTATACATTCATAAAACCTATACAATGCCAAAGTGGAAAGGCTGTATCGTTAATATTAAGATTGAACCCATAAAAATTTGCTATATCATATTGCCTTCGGAATGTCAAATCCATGTTTGTCTGTGAAGATAATTATTTGGACTTTGCATGACCTTAACTATGTAGTGAACATTGGATTTAAAGCTTAAAACAAAAAATTGGATACAGACGTGTTTGGCATATGTTTGTGTGGCATATGAAGCGTTGCACAGTTTCAAATTCATCAAGATTTTTATAACCAATAATGGGTTGGCGGGTAGCATAAGAACAAGTTTATCTTGGCATCAAGAACTTTAAATTAAGCTGAAATGTATATGTACTTAATGCAAAAGATCGAGTTCCATTCAATTTTTGCCGTCAAGCATTGTTCCTTAAGATGAGTAAATAGAACACATGAATTCTTATATTGGCTAACCAGCTCTATAGATTCTCGATCCAGTGACCACGCCTCTAGATTTTGATTATCTAATTTTTAAGTATTTATTTTCAGTTCCCAGTACCTTCGGATGTGGACTTCCAATGGCAGTGTATGATAAGTCCATTAAATTCTGATCTTGATAGCATTGCCCAATGGGGAATCAGAAACCGTGTAGAATTTAATGCTTCGAAAACTCAATGCTGTTTACTGTCGCTAAAGCGTAACCCTCCCCTAATTCCACCTTTATGAGTTGCACTTGCATCAAGGTGACCGAACAGCTTCCAGTTCTAGGTATGTGCATCACAGACCATCTTTTGTGGAGTGATCACATATTTGACGTCGTCAAAAACGCTGGTAAGTGTTTAAGCTTTTTCGGCCGATGCAAGAAGTTTTTTACCCCATCTTGTTACGGTAAATTTTACCGCAACAAAAACTTCCCTTCGGTCGTTCCTTCCCACCTTCTTTCTTTTGGTTGCAGCTGCAAAATATTGGCGAAGTTGAGGGCAACCATGGTCTCATCAACCACTGGTGTTCCTAGCCTGTATTTTGCAAAAGCAACAAACGCAGGTGTTCGAGTTTACGTGAGGAGTTCCCGGCGGATGAGCCGAAGAAGTAACGAGTCTGGTGGACTCTTACTTACCTCAAAAACAACTCGACAAATGAACAACACAACATAACAAATGTTGCAACGTAATTCTTGTTTTTTTTTTTATATTTAACGTAACGTAGTGTAATTTCATAATTTTAAATAACTTGAATTTTCAAATGTACAAAATGGGTTTTTAACGCGTGTAAGAAAGTGTAAAAAAAAAGGATCGAGAAATTTATGAGAAAAACAAAAAAATCGAGCAGGAGAATAAAATTAATCGATGGAGACAAAAAAAAAAAAAAGGAGGAAATTTAAATAAAGGAATCGGGATTCGAGGTGTGATAGGAAAAGGAGAAAAAGGAAATAGAAGGAAGGAGAGTTAACAAAGATAAGTACCTAGTTGAGTTTATTTTTAAATAGAAATATATATACATTCGTAATCCTGAATTATATATATATTTCTATTCATTTATTGTCGTTCGGGTTTCCCCAAAAGAATTGTCGGGACGCGCGTCGGCATTGTGAAAACCCATTTTCTTTCAATTAATTTTATCTTGTTTTCAATTTCATTGTGTTTAAAAAATTTGCTACTCAGCCAAACGGGATCTTCTATCCCACGGTTTCCCAAAAATAAACATATATATATATATAAAACTATTGCTCATACCTTTTTTTAATCAAACCATTTAAATTAGTTTTGGAATTTTCTGTATTAAAAAAAAAATTTCCTGGCGCCCACTTTTTATTACAATCTGATCTGGTTGTTATATGTACTTATATAAAGCCTTTATTCTTTAGAAGCTTGAGTACAATTCCCATATCTGGGCAGGTGCTCCCATCAACCCATTTGATTCTCTTGTACAGAATTCAAAAGAGAGCTATAAAAATGATAGACGACAGTTATTTAACTGAAAAATTTGTATTTCTTGAGCACCTTCGCAATATTTCATGTCTGTCATTATTTTAACGCTATTTTCATAAACATTGCTCTAGAGAAATAGCCAGTTGCATTCCTCCCCTCAAACAATTCAACCGTAATACCAGTACTTCTAGGAATGCTCATCAGCTTACCCAATTTCGGACGTACTGTCAAGTACAGAGAATTATTCTTTAGCCGCACTGCACGAATGTAGAATGCTTTAGCCGGCTCAATATTTCCCACTCATTTCAATGTGCAGACATTCAAAACCAATATGCATCGATATCTCCTTTCTAATCCTATCCTACTTGCCTAATTGCTCGCACTGTGCTTAACATTATAAGGGTATTTAGAACACCTTGAGTGCGTGTAGTTATAATATAAAAAAATGTGTTCAGAATATAATAAAAAATAGTCTTAGAACGATGCTAGTTTAAAAACATTTAAAATTAAGAAAGAGTTACTTTTCAGCTCACAGACTGTTAAGTAGTATTATACCAGTACCTTAAAATTTTCCGACAACGTTTTTGAATATATTTAAAATGTTCTTATTCAAACTCTTAATTGAATTTAATTACTTTTGTTGAATATCTAAACTTTACAAATCACTTATGTAGTATTCAATGTACTTTTCAATAGCAGGCATTTAGTTTTAATTGAAAACAAAATCAGTCCTTAAAAGTCAATCGACAGTTATAATATTTATTTAATGTGAATAAATACGTTAGAAAAAATAAAACACTACAACAATAGAACGAAAGATGTCGGAAAGATTATATTTTTTCGAGAACTATGTTCTTAAAACCTTGAGGATTAAACAAGAAAAATGGTCAAAAATGATAACGACTGACACATATAAGGTAAGGCTTTCATTATATTAAAAAAATAAACAATATCTATGTATATATGTATATTCTTACATATCTGCGTACATACATACATATGTATGTACATTCATACATATGTATGTATGTACATACATACATAGGAAAAGTTACTACGTTAAATTAATAACCTACACATTAAAAATAGCCCATTTACATACTGCGTTTAATTAACTTTGATTGATTAACAAAAAATAACGCAACTGCGCCGTTGAACAGATACTTCTTTCAAAATGTATGAAAATGGGAAATGACTTAAGCCCCTTTTAGACGATCATTTCAGTTTCAGTTTCAGTTGAGCTATCAGTTAAGCTTTCAGTTAAACTGATGTCTAAATACAAAAACTAAAGCGTTTAACTGAGACTGAAACTGAAAATGAAACTGATGAAATTCCCATAAGTTTTCAGTTCAGTTATCAGTTTAACTGATGTGTAAATACTTTTCAGTTCAGTTGTCAGTTCAGTCGTCATTTCAATTTTAGTTTGCGGTGATTTATTAAGCGAAAAAACTATAGCTATTGCAATAAGGCCTTCATCGTCCATTACGCAATGTATTCCTCTGATTTTCGACTGCTCACAAGTAAAATGAAAGCTCAACCGAACACTGGACTGACGTCTAAATGTACTGCCTTTTTTAACTTAACTGACAACTGAACTGATAAATGAAGGAACAACTGATCGTCTAAATACACTGCCTTTGTTAACTGAACTGACAACTGAACTGATAACTGAACTGATAACTGAAAGAACAACTGATCGTCTAAAAGGGGCTTTATAATTAATTTTCTCACTATTTTGAGCCTCTAATGGTAAATAACCCTCTTGTAAATTTTTAAATCAATTTGTTTAAACACGACAACTCGGCAGTAACCAGTCCAAATTCTTTATTCAGTATAACCGTCTGAACGTTGAAATGGCTAGTAAATATACTTCTCCCCGAATCAGGGATTGAGATATATCGATGTTCTGTCTTTTTGAATCAAATTTCATACTCTTGGAATTGGTTTTTCAGTACGAAATCATCTGAGCTTCAGGGATGATATCGAGTTATATCCTGAAACATGTTCTTGAATCAATTGACACCTTGAGTTAACTTGCAGCTGACCCACTAAATTTGACGAAACAAATCTGTGTTAGATGAAGAGATATTTTAAGACAAATGTTGAAGTAGCAGTTTAATTTATATTATGTGTTCACCCACTCAGAGTTAAGCCAGTTTAAAAAAAAAAACTGGGCCCAAGAAAACTTCTTTCCTTTTTTTAAATGTTAAATTTGTACTTTATCACTATATTCTGTTATCTGTGGAGTAGACTTGACACTTATGATAGTTTTTCCAGTCATTCAAAAATATTCAAAAGACCGTTTCAATAGCATTGCAATTTACATATAATGCAACTTCTTAAGTTAGAAAGGAATGTATCCTTAATACCCAGCTGTTTGCGATAAGTATTGCTTAACAGACCTGCCTTGATGTTTGAAAAGTAACTAAAGATGTATTTAGCTATGCATATAATTATGTATGTACTAAACTACTTCTTTTTGATAGCAACTCAAAGAAAAATTCAAGCAAAGCGAAATGGAGATAATAAGAAGCACCTTGAAAAGTGTTGGCCCACCTTCGAAACGATAGTTCGGGGAGGCAAAATCGTATTTCTGAAACCGGGTTACCTGAATTTTTGGTTTTGTCGCGTAGCTCTTTCGCGGCTTCAGACTTTACCTACCACCTTCCTGTCTATTCATATACTTACTAGTGCCTACATAATCCATTCCATCGATCCCTACTACAGATAAAGATATAAAGAAGTACGTAGACTTCGTTTGCCCCGACAAAGCTTTGAGCTACGAACAATTCTATTATAAATAATGTCTGTACGAATTGGAGTTGGAAACAATTTCGCTGAATTCAGCAAGAAAGTATGTCAGAGGGAGAATGAGATTGCGGGTACCTATAGTTTTGCATTTGTAAATATCTACGAAATAAAATAGTTCTACTTTATAAGGCATTTAAGTTTAAGTAGGGCAACATGGAAATATAGAAACTTCAGCCTAAGGATTCTTTCATTTTTTTTTTCTAAACAAGAAAAGAAGACAAGTGCGTATAATTGTTTAGTTTCTGCTTTAATTGCTTTCAATTAAATAATCCATCGAATGTTGAGATGGGAAAAATTAAATGAATTAAGATGAATGTCTGTCTGTTCGGAAAAGTTTTAAATTCGATTTTAGACTTATTTCTTGATGAGCTTAAGGTAGGAATTCTATAAGAATATGTTTCTTGAAATGATCATCGCGAGGTGATACATATCTAATTTATATCAGCAGCTAAAATAAATCTGAAATTCACCATAACCTAATAAAGAAGATTAAATTCGCAAAATAATTACTTGAATACAAGTAAATTTTGAAAACGAAAATCGTAGTTTTTCCATGAAAAAACGTATTTTTTTAGAAGAACCGTTTTCGAAGTTTGCACATAAAGTTTAACATATATTTTTCTTCCGCGAAAAAAGGAGATATAGGGCCTTACTAATAATCAAATTTAGTATTAAGGTTAAAATAAAATCTCCAGATCTTAGAAAATCCCCATACCAATAACTCATTTAATCTCCAGTTTAGTCGTTAGTTATACTCGTATGTCAAAATTTAATACACGGAAATCCATGATTAAAGTCAAACACTAAATAAAAAGTGTTGCCTTAGTGCTGTTTTATGGAACCTGAATTTGTATTTAACACTTTAATCTACTCCCATGTTATCAGGTCGATTTTTCAGATTTTTTGAAAGTGAAAAGGAAGTACTTTATTTATATTATATTTATAGATTTTTTATTTATATCATAAATATTTAGTACGTTTGTATTTTACTTAAAATACGTGGTTAATTTGTTGATTCCCCTTTATGTATTTACATAATTACGTATATCTAAAAAAGTAATTTTTGTGTTGAAAGGGAATCGATTTAACATTACATATTTTTGTCTGTTGTTGTATTGGTAAAATTGTGGGTATCCAAGTGTCTTTACTTTGAAAACAAAAACAAAAATAACATTTGAACCACATTCAGTAGAGTAAGATGAGCTTGAAAAACTTATTTCACAAATTTATAGCGGGATGATCTTTCTTTAGTACAAACAGATATTATAACAATACAGAAATATATGCGTCTAATACAATTTTCAAAACCAAACAATCAAACTAAAATTGCATTTGTTTGTTTATTTTTGAAAAGAATTATAATTTTGATAGATTTACTCAGTTTACGACTTTTATGACATTTACGTTTTTTCATATTAGGATAAGTTTTTGATTTGATGCTCAGAGGTGCTGGTTAAATGGTGTTGATCATTTTTTTTTTTTTTTATAATTCACTCGCGCTCAAGGATATGTTACGAGACCCTTATAATGTTTTAAACACAGCACAGGCGAGGGGGAAATTAGGAGGGGAGAGAAAGGAGGTGTCGATGAACATTGGTTTTGAATGTTTGCAAATTGAAATGGCAAGAGAAAACTGTCCCGGGTAAGTTATTCCATAATCGTGTTGTGCGACTAAAAAACGAATCTCTATATTTGACCGTACGACCAAAGTTAGGCTCAAGGGTGAACTGATGAGCATTCCTAGTGAAGCGGGTATCACGGGTGAATTGATAAAGGGGAGGAATGCAGCTGGCTACTTCGAGTGATCATTGCTTGTGAAAGAAGCGATAAAACAAGGAAATACATGAAACATTCCGACGGTGTTCAAGAGATGGGAATGAATCCATTATAGCTCTGTTTCCAATCAGTTTTAACGCTCTGTTTTGAATTCTATCCAATAAATGGAGAGAAGATTGAGCAGCGCCTGCCCAAAGGTGTGAGTTATACTCAAGTTTTGGACGTATATACGCCTTATAAATGGTAGCCAGATCAGAAGGGGTGAAAAATTTTCTTACATTGATATAGAAATCCTAAGCATTTAGCAGCATTCTTGGCGGTCTCGAGTATGTGATCATTCCAACGGAGATCGTCGTTAACACACATACCGAGTACTGAGAGCTTTTCGGTTTCTTCGATGCAAGTGCCATTTAAGGACAATGGCATAGGGGGTATATTTTGCTTCAACGACAATAGACAGCATTGAGTTTTCGAAGCATTAAACTCCACACGGTTTTTTGTACCCCATTTAACAATGCTGTAAAGATCGGAGTTTAATGAACTAATCATACGGTACCGTTGCAAATTCAGACAAGAGATCATTTATAAAAATAAGGAAGAGAGTCGGAAACAAAACGGAGCCTTGAGGAACACCAGCATTTATTTGATCAGACTTAAAACCATCCAATACAACATGTATTGAACGATCTAGAAGGTAATTTCTAATCCAAAGAATAAGGGTTTCGTTGATGCCAAACGCACGCATTTTCGATAAGAGAGCCTGGTGCCAAACTCTATCAAATGCCTTAGAAATATCAAGCGCAATAATCTTACTTTCTCCAAAACAATGTAAAGATCTGTTCCACTCTTCGGTGAGATATGCCATCAGATCACCAGTGGAACGATTGCTGCGAAAGCCGTATTGCCGGTCATTAAGAAGCTTTCGATCTTCGAGATATTTCTTGAGCTGATGATTTATCAGCGATTCCATGAGTTTGGAAGGAAGGGACGTAAGTGCGATTGGTCGATAGGACGAGGGGGAGGAAGGGTCACTTTTTTTAGGAACAGGCTGGACAAATGCTGTTTTCCATCTTCTAGGGAAGATTCCAGAACAGTAGGAGCGATGGAAAAGCTTACGCAATGGTTTTGCTAGCGATGAAGAACATCTCTTCAGAAGAATGGGTAGCTGAAATCGGCTGATTAGCTAAATCCATGATTAAAAACTAAACTGAAACTTTGAATTTTTATTACGAGTTGAAATAATCATGGATTTAAGATGACACACTGAAAAAACTGGCCCTACTGTTTATCAATAGAAAACCTAAAAAAACAATATTCTCACACAAAATATGCCAATTCACTTATTTATAGTTTAAAAATATTACAAGTTTAAGATTTTCTTACTTTGGTACCTATATGTACATTGCGAATGAAAAATATTAAAATAATATAAACAAAGAAATACGTTTCCTTGTTAAAAAATATGGTGTTCTAAATTAAAAAACAATTGAAAATTTGCTCCGACACTTCAAATCAATTGACGTACTATAAGTACTTCAATGCTTTCTGTTAAAAACGAGTATGGCAATACTTAACTTTGAAGGTATAGAGCAATCTATGACAGCTCCTGAACTTTGACAAATCTCGTTTACTCATTTGTTGTAGATTTTGTAATAGATTTAATAAAAAGTCTGGAGACTAGTTAGTGAAAGAATTAAATTGTTTATTGGTAGAAGTTTGTTAAGGCTCAGAATTTTGTTTTAACCTTCCAGTTAACTAATAGTCAACATTTAGGTTTGATTATTAGGAAGGCCCATTGAAAGATTCGATAAGCAACTTATATAATATGGCACAGCTTCCATAGACCTCATTTTTTGCTTTAATCTCGTCGACATAATCTGGGTGAATATCAGGAATGAACGACTCCCGTAAACTTATGTTTGTATTGAATTTGCCCTCGTTTAATGACTCTTAATTTTGGATATGTAATTTATGTGAGTTCGTATACTTACTGGATCTGGAGCCTATGTCTACCATGCTTGCTTGTACAGTTGAGATTGTTTGATCGTTGATTTCCAAAGTGTTTTTGAAATGATAAAACTTTACCAACTCGGAGGTTTTCAACTTCTGATTTCGAAAACTAGAAAGTAATTGCTTCTTGGAGATGTTGTTTCACCTTTACGGATATATATATATATCTTGTAGCAATAACTGTCAACTGTCCTACAGTTATGTATAAAGTTTATTTGACGTTCTTTGTCAATAACATCTGCTCAATTAGATGAAGACGGAATTATAATGGGCTAGGATTGGAATTATTGATTGGTGAAGAAGCTCTTGGACATGGCTTTCGGAGGGCTTACGAGTGATATATGTTCTACCGTTGAGAATTTCTTTGCATACCTGTATTAAACAGGAAACTGGCCTATTTCTTCGCGGAGATAATGGTGTTTTTTCTTAATGATCATCATTTAAGCTGATTAATCCGCATTTTGTTCGTAATTGCTTCATTTCATTTTTGATCATTTTTTCTACAGATATTTTTTATTTGTGGAATAAAACTCGCGTCGGTAGAATGAACAGATCGAATTCTGTTATCTAGATATTTAGATACTGAACAAACACTTAACGGACAATTATATCTCTTACTCTGCTTATCGTTGCCTCAGCCAAAATAATTAAATATATTCTCCTAATTATAACTACGTACTTTTGCCATATTCTCCCTTTTCAAAATTATGACGACTTCACTACTTCTGAATCACCACAGCAAGCAATAGCAGCAGTACTACAAAAAAAATCTTCCATATAATACTATGGATTCTAGTAACAAAGCTTTAATGCAAGGTTTATACGCAGATCGCCTTAAATGTTAACTTCCACATTACTATCCAAAAATCAGCTTAAGCCTTGTTAAATTTACAGAGTTTTATGTGAACATTCTAGAGAATATTTTTTTCTCAATATTTCACGCCTAAATCTTTGCCTTTTTTTTCAAATAATAAAATAATCCGCGGACTGAAATCAATTGAACGTTTGCAACACACCAAATTGAAGAATTTTAAGGTTTTGAATGCACCAAAGATATGATCACCACTGATAACTCACTGTCACTGGACTTTAGCGTTCATTTCGCAAAGTACACATTAGTATCTCATGCCAAACTTGTCCTGACAATTAAGGAACAGCCAAAAAAATAAGCCAAATGCACCCGTATTCGAGTGATGACCTTTCATATATGCACCAGTGAAATTTTATTTACATAATGTAGGTCAAACTTTAAATTTCATCAATCAGTATCAACTGCATTTCGAACTTCTTTAAAATATGAAAAACTTATTTCGAAAACAAAAAAAGAAGTACTTATTTACTTACTTTTACAGGAAATTATTATGGGATTTATAGACGAACCTTATCAAGAAAGGCTTATATTTTCAATGAATGCTGCTTCCATGCCAGTTCCCTCCTATGAGTTCCCATCAAAACCTCGGAGTAAGATAGTTTTTTTTGTTAGACGAAATTTGCCATCAACATTGACTGAAGAAAATATAAAAACTGTAAGTAAAATAAAAGATATGTACAAAAAGTTAGCTAAACTCGTTTTGCTGCTGACATTTAGACTCTTCTTTATGGTGATTTGTTACCCAATGTCCTTGAGAACTTGGTTGTGTTATTTGATGAAGTTATATTTCCACTGCTTAACAATCCGGCAAACCAAAATGGATGGACTTCAGTAATGGTGAACGATATGAAAACTGAGAGCCAAGACCTAAGAAATTGTATAGCCCAAATGAAAGGCCAGATGATTAATCGAACAATTTTACCACTGCCAATTTGCATAGACGAAGTCATGAAAATGGTTCCGACTATGGCTCAAGGGTAAGGAAAACAAACTAAATTTACTTACTTAATTGAAAAGGAATATTTAAATGCATACTCGTATGAAGATAATTAAATATTATAATGAAATTACGGTAGGTACCAGTTATGTTTTTTAAATTTTTAATTCTTAAATGTAATTATGAGACCTTTTCAAGAGTTTAATTTACAAAATTTAAAAAAATGTGGCCGTGGCGCGTTGGATGTATGCTCGCCTGTCAACCTCATGATCACAGGTTCGATCCCTGCTGTCGTTTATGTCGTCTTAATTCCATTAAAACCTTATAAAGTTGTCATCAAAGGGTTGCTGGTTTGCTCATTGCATGTTGTTCAGGCATAACACTAACAACATGTGATTGAGTAAAACTAGTATGTCCATCAAATATGAAAAACGAATAAAATAATGTGAATTATAAGGGACATAAAAATAAGACACAGCATTTCTCCACACTAGTTCAGCCGCCATCCCTGGAGATACAAAAATCTGAGACAACCACCTTCACACATCTTTCCTATCCTTCTTTCTCTTCCTTAACTTCACGCCTGCGCTGTGTTGAAACATTTAAAGGGTAGTTATAATCCCTTGAGCGCGTGTAGATTATAAAAAAAAATTATTATTTATTTATATTTATAATTTTTCATATCACGTAGATGAAAATTTAAACCAGCTCCAGCCTCCGACAAATTTTTTTGTTTATTATTTAAGACCAACATGACACCTGGCACCTGGCATACAATATGTAGGAACAAATTTTGTATTATCTTAAATAAAAAAATGTAAAAAATTGTTTTCAAAAAACTTTTTTTTTTTGAAAATGGCACTTAGAATTTTGATATTTTTCGCTTAGTTTTTATAAAGAAAATTATCTACCGTTGAATCATTTTTTCAATATAAAAAAAGATTCTTAAAACTTATAAAAAAACTACCTTGAGAAAATATATTTTTTGCATTTTTGATCAATTAAAAAAAATTGTTTTTTCAAAAAGAAGTGTATATATTGCTCATATAAATTTTAATTCTATAATATAAAAAAAATAGCTATACAAACAGGTTTACCTTTTTGTTTAAACAATTTGCACATGAAAGCTTTCAAAACTGGTAAAACAATTTAAAATTTTTGTTTTTTTTTTTTTGCATAAATTCATATTTTATTAGAAATAACATATCGTTATGTTTGCAGCTTTAACTACTAAAGGAGTTCTTTTGACCATTTAAGAAACTAATTCTATGCTTATCTAATAATAAAATTTTTGTTTTATTCTAAGTCTATAAAATATAGGAGCAAGTTCGTGGGACAAAGTCCCGCATTTTATTTCGATTAAAATTTATTGATGTGGATATTGGACTCAGTATATTGTCACTGAATTCGCTGGCATAATTTAATAAGGTGATTCGAAACTGGGCTATGGAAAGTAGATGTTCTAAAGAAATTAGAATTTTCAATTCATTTTTAACTTCCCATAGGGAGTTATTGTAATCGGTCCGATTTGTCAAATTGGAATTTTTGACATTTCTCGACGTTTCAAGGTCCCTAGAGGCTATATCAATCATTTTTAGAGAGATGTCTGTGTGTGTGTGTGTACGTACGTTCGTACGTTCGTACGTGCGTACGTCCGTACGTCCGTACGTTCTTGTACCATTTTTCGTCGTCGATATCTCAAGAACGAGTAAAGATATCGACTTCAAATAAATTTTGTTTAATAGATAACTTCGAAAGAGGCTGAAAGGGCGTTTATTAAAATTCAGTGAGTAGTTTTTTCACTATAACGGTTTAAAAAAAAAAGTAAAAATTTTGGTTAGTTTCAAATATCTCACGAAAAAACAATGCTATTGCATTCAAATAAAATTTAATGTACTCATTATAAGGTCATACAGATTTGGTATGAATTTTGAAAAAAATGAACATACCGTTATTTTTTTAAATTAAAAAAAACTGAAAAAAAAAATTTCATAACCCAGATATTCTAAGAACAGAAAACAATTTGAAACTCAAAATAATTTTATTTTACGAAAAATAAAGTATTTGACAACTGGTGAAAATTTCAAAGAAAAACAGCTTACAGTTTTTTTTACAAAAAATAAAAAACTATACAAAATTCTATTGAAAATTGGTAAAAATTGTTTTTCGACTCAAATTTCTCGAGAACTAGTAGTTTTATTGACTTCTAATTTAGTTTATTTTATACATAGTATAATTTTGTACAATTGGTAAAATGTTGACAAATATTGAATTAATAGTTTTTTTTAAATAAAAAAACTATTAAAAATTCTAGTGAAAACTAGTTAAAATTGTATTTCAAGTCGAATTTCTTGGGAATGAACACCGAAAGTGCCTTCTGAAGTATGTTGTTTTATACATCGATACCTTGCCGTAAGAAGGTATACTAAGCGACATTTCTAAAATTGTTCAGGAAATGAAAAAAATGAAGAAAGTTCTAGTTGAATCATGGTGTGCTAAGAGACAATTTTGGTTAAACTATGTGACATCTAACAAAATTTTTTGTTGCTCACGACAATGAGATCTTTATTAATGTCGCTTAGCATAATTTTTTTGGCGGATAATACAAATTTCAGGGGGCAACATTATTTTAATGAGAAAATATGGCAGTTGATAAATTTTTTTATTTGTACTCTAGTTTCCTTTTCATGCATAATAGGTTGGCGAAACCCAGGCCAAAACGTGGCCCTTAACATATAGTATATTATTTGCTCATCAAAAAGTCATTTTCGAAAAAAGTGTCGCTTAGTACATTCTTACGGGAAGGTATCGACATAATACAATGGTTAAATTTTCACAAGTATCGAATTGACAGTTTTAACAAAAATATAAAAAAAATCTACTAAAAAGTGGTAATATTTGTTTTTCGACTAGAATATCTTGAGAACCAGCAATGATATTGACTTTGCCATTATTTAATTTTATACATAAAACAATTTCTAACAAATGGTTTATATTTGACATATATCTAGTTTTAGAGCGGATATATTTTGTAAGTACCCTTCCATCAATAACCAAACCATATCTTTTATATTTGAATATTTCGTTTTTAATTTTTTCCAATTAAAATGTTTGGAACCGAAATAATAAAGTAATTTCTATAATACGGATATAATACATAATTTTATAATTTTATTATCAATTTAGTTTTTAGAAGAATGTATGTACTGTACATACGTATATGAATAAGGTTGTTCAGTTGTACCCAAGTCCCACATATTCAAATTCCATTAATAGCTATGATAAAATTGAAGAAAACTTCACAATATGTTTTTATCTTTTTGTCCATGAAAAAGATGTAAAATTCTACTCAAGGTTTTCTTACCACAATGGGAAGTTATCAGTGTGGGTCGCACCCAGCCTCTTTTTCTTTTAGATTTCCTGAAAGAGTTGTTATCAATTGCAGGGATCCTTATAGTAGGTCCCAAAATTGAAAACTCCGGCAGGATAAGAAATTTGCGAAAATGTTAAATGAAATGAAATTTAAGATACCTGCGATATAATAAAGGGAGCAATATGTCTATAAAAATTAATTTCCAGAACTCACATATTAATTTCTAAAAAGGAAAATGGTTAAAATAGGAAATAGAAGCCATTCAAAAATATTTGCAAAAGAAGGGCTTCAGATTTCACACGGTTGTAAGATAATTGAGTTATAGGTTGTACTGCAAGATCGAATAATATTTTAAGATCTGTCAAGCGTCTGTATTAACCTTGTAGATCACGTCCACAGATCATTTTTATTTCCAACACTGATGTCTTACATCTACGACATAACAATTTTTATTTCTTTGTTAAGACGTCTCATTCCATATCGCAACTGCATGAGAGATAAATTTGTCATTTCACCGAAAACTCTGATTGTTATCGCCGCTATCGAGTGTTGGTCTTTCACTTTTGTTTGCACTAAAATGAATCCGGCACAGAATATGTAAAATTCAATTGAAACACCAAACCAAATTGCTCGAATAAAACAATTATTCGTTTTACCTACCTCGTTAACTAAACTTTAGCAGCCTTATTTATTAAATTTAACTAATACGCGGTTCCACCTCGGAATAGTTAAACTGAGCCAAATAAATTACTTCGGGTTAACGCCGCGTCAAACAAATCCTTGTTTATAAATTATTTTCTTAGCCGTTTTAGCTACGCCTTCCTTATTTCAAATATACTACCAAACCAATCACCAATCTAAAACTCTAATGTTGGAAATTGGGTTCGTTTAAAATAGGATTGTATAAAGTTCAAATTCTATAAATTAATGTACCCTCGACATTGCATCCCCAATACCATACAACTGTTGGATGTAAATTATTTATTGGTGCAAAATATCTGTCCATTTTGTCTTAGTAACAAACAAAAAATAATAATTTTCTACACTTCTTATTGTAAATTTCGCACATGTCAAAATGACATTTAAATTCTTAAACGGCTTTATACCTCCTACGAACCAGTTTTAGCTTTTTCCGCCTACATATATTGCTCGTGTATTTTGTTTATAAATAAGCTTTTCAGGATTAGAGTCGTTGTAAAGTCGAAGTAACTTTACTCCGTCACTAAAACGAGTTAGTCAATAAGGCTGTAATACTTTTAACAAATAAATAAATAACACAAATCACGGAAGATGAGACCGAGACGACCGCTATCATCAGACAGACATCAGATCAGGAGACAAAAACTAATGAGGTAAAATGGCATTTTCAGTCAGTATGCAACAATTCTGTCAAATTCTACGTTAGGTTCTTATGTTAAGACAGAATTAAAGAAAGAAATGGCTAACATTGATTCTTAACATAAAATATATTTTCTCCAGTTGAGGGAAGGAAATCTTATAAATAAGCCTACAAGTTTTTTTTTATCGTAAAGCGTCATAAGAGGTCAACTAGTTTAATTATTTTTTTTTGTGTTTTCTTGAAGTTTTTTGAACGGGTTACGTCAGTTGGAAACTTTAATTTCACAACAAGGCCACTTGCCACTCTATCGCTTGGCTCTAACTGTACGGCTGAGAGTTTAGTACCCATTTTTCATTATCTTGAAGAAATCTTAAATTAGTTATTTGTACCTGCAGTTCCTAGACTAGACCAAAAATGTTACTTAAATTTAACTGGAGCCGTCAAAAAATGTTTTCTTATTTGGACATATCTAAATATGTAATTAACATGTTTTGAAAATTGCAGCGATTTTTCAAATTTCACAAGTCTTATGAAGCACTCGCTTGAAGGAATCATAGTCAAATGGATTGATTCTACAAACGATTTCATTAGTGTGTCTGCAAGAGAATATATTTTCAAAAAAGAAAAGCATCCTCGTCCTCAACACCTCATAAACTTCTGGGAAGCTCGATTGGAAAATTTAGAAAATCTGGTTGACCAGTTGGGTGACATTAGAATAAAAACAGTTGGATTCATTTTGGAAAAAATAAACTCCGTTTTTGAAACATCATTTAAATCCATTGTTCAGAACATAATGGAAGCTCTGGTTGAAGCACGAGATATTAAATTGTATCTGTCAACTTTGGTAAATGCACACAAAATAAACATACAAATATATAAATTCAACTTATATCAACTTTTGTAGAAAAAAATTATTGACCGCTTTGAAACGAATGATTTGAACGAAACTGCCAAAGATATACGACCACTTCTACTCGGTATCGGACTGGTTTGGGCACATTCCAAATACTTTCATACTGTTGATAACATGTCGCTCTTATTCACTATGGTTCATAATACGTTAATCGACTGTGCCAGTAGAACAATAGAGCCCGATGCCATATTCCAAGGTGACGTTGATGAGGCACACAACAGAGTAAATTTGGTTATTGGCCACTTGGAATATTACAGGTTTAAAAACTTATTTTTCTTATTTAATTAAATACAAAAATATGATCTTGCTTAAGGAAAATCTACAACGAGTGTCGATCGGACTTGGTCAAATTTAAGCACAACACCGAATTCAATTCACAAGATTGGACTTGGCAACTTGATACGATTTTTTCGAGATTTGATGCGTTTATCGAGAGGCTTCATAAGTTGAACGAAATTTTTACCATCGGTATCAGCTTTAACAAATTAGAAAAAATAATCATCGGTGGCCTTAGGGGTCGCTCCATAAGTCATTCAGTTGATGTTATTTTGGAAGAATACAATAGCGCTTATCGAGAATGGAGCAACATTGCTTTTAATGCGCTCGATCCAGATCCAAATAACCTTGACTTTCTTAAGGAAAAGGAGAACTTTGACAAGAAGGCCGAGATTCTAGAGAGAAGACTGGCTTTTCTGTTTGAGCAGACTTTTGAAGATTGCCATGAACTTAAAATTTGTGGAAGCTTACTTAATCGGCCAATTATAAAAGAACAACTAGAAAACCAGTTTGTGGCTTTTGTTGAAGATTTCAATAACGAACTTAATGCGGTCGCAAAAGATTTTTCAAAGTTTTCACAAATGCTTAAAGATCATGAAATTGAGGTTTTTAATTGTTTAGTTATATAGATTATTAATTAATGAGTTTGACACTGTTTAATTATTTAAATATTATTTTTCAAGGCCATATCTGCTGACAGTTACTTTCCTAGTGTTTCGGGTGCAATTTCCTGGCTTACTAAGCTTAGTAGTCGTGTGGATTCGATGATGGCGGACTACACATTCTATGACGTTCAGTAAGTACTTACACACAAAATTCTATTTTAAAACATTCATTCACATTCATATAGCTTCTTTCAGAGATTTTTTAAAAATAGATTTAGGGTCACTTGTCAAAAGTCAGTTGGAACCTACTCAATCTTGAGATAGATAGATAGTCAACAAACAACGTTTTACACTCTTTTTGTATTTCAAAATCGAATGAATAATAAAGGAAGCGTTGGTCAGTAAGATCCTGTCTCATCGCAGGTTTTGTTAATGAGGGTATTAACTCATAGCATTATTCAAAACATTTACATTACTACTGGTCGGGTAAGACATTTCATGGCAATTTGGCTAGAAAATAGGCTCTTCTGATCCTATTAGAAGTCGGTTTTCTAAAAAAAAGATATGACCAGAAAACAAAAATCAAGCAATCATCTTCAAATGTCTTTATCGAAAGTCCAGCTGGTAGAGGCATGGACTCTACATAAAAACAAACTTACATTTTCTTTCTTCGGGGAAGCCCTTTATTTCCAGGAAACAAATTCTTTAACTTGATTTTGTTTTTTTTTTTTTGTATTTTTGAACTGGGGTGCCAGCACGTAACTTGATACAATCGAGTTTTATCGATACAATCGAGCATCGGTAGCACCTGTATTTTGGTCCAATCGAATGTCCTCAATTACATCGTCAGATATATGGCAGCACCCAAACTTGAAAATGAGGTTTGAAACAAAAGTTCTTACTCGACAGAAAAAAGTTATCGTCGGCAGTTATTTTTTTAAGAATTTGCATGGAAAAAACAAAAAAAAATTCAATAAATAAAAAGCAGATGGAGATTTCAAACACTTTTATGAGTTCCCACCAAGAATTAGCCATAGGAATGCTTAAAAGTGCCCAAGGGAGCAATTTGATGTACGTAAAACTTGCTGACTTCTTAAAATACAGTGGGTCCTCCACAAAAACATCTCAAACATTGGAAAAAGGAAGGTCGTTATTTCAGTGGTCACAGGGCATAACCGCTTAAGTCGATTTTTCATATTTTTCAGGAGAGCAGTTTTAAGTTTCATAATCTCTCTATGAATCAGGAATTATGAATTTTTAAATTTCTTAAATGCAGAAATGAAGAAAGAATACACATTTCTCATATACTAGAAGTAATAAAATGTATGTCTTATATTTAATGAGTAATTAAGGAAAAAAACACTTAAGCTGTTATGGCTTATTGAACTTTAAAAAAATAAAAAGCTTAGGTCGAGTTAGGTTGTTATGGCAAATTAAGAAAGAATGATTAAAATTTCTTTTGTCGACTTAGGTCGTTAGTCCATGTGTGAGATTGTGGGAAAAAATTTCATATGTTGACTTAAGTTCTTTTTCCTTACCAATAAACCAGGGTATTTATTAACTTAAGTTAATTTTCCATGTTTTTTTTCTTTTGGTCGTGAAAGTATCATACAAGTAAAGGAACATTTTGTAATAAGAATATTTTATCTATTCAAGTTTTTAATATGCATAAGTTTAAATTATGTACTGTACAATGTACATTATTGATTAAATTTTGAGCAAAATTGATATTTAAGTATCTTCTGAGTTGTCAGGGCCTGTTAAATGAGGATAAGTATTTAGCTCGTCCATATTGGATGGAAGATTGTCATAAAAAGTCTGAAAATCAAGACTTGATGTTTTAAGTCCATGAAATCTTCTTTTCTTTCGGGAAAGAAGTTGTTTAGATTTAAAGAAGCTTTCGTCTTTTTTTACTTTTCATAATTTTAGAAACCTCATCTTTGTGCAAGAAATTTGTGTAGGACATTTGATGCAGTTTTTATAGTAACGCAGCTACCGAATAGAGTTCCAAGTTATTTTGTTACCATCTTCATCTATTCGTTTTCAAGAAACTTTAGATCTATAAAATTTGGCAAAATCAGAAAAATCATTGTCGTTGTTCTTCGTGTCAATTAAATCAGTCTTATTAACGAAATAAAACCAATATCTTGGGGTTTCAATTTGGACCTTCGTTTTTTTTCTCACTAAGCTACTTGAGCTCGTGATGGGCGCAATCACATTTGTAAGCCCTGGTTCAAGGATCGATGAAGGTCCAAGCTTTAATTTAAAAGTGTTTGGTTTTTATTGCCTCTTTTTTTCGTTGCGTTTTGCTTCACTTGCGATGCGAATTTTTCATTCTCGGATTCCGTAACCTTTCTCATCGAAGCAAAAGAACACTTGTCTACTTTTGGGGCATTAAACTCTTGGCCGATAAATCCAAATATTTTTAAGTATTTTGATAAGCTTGCCAGATTTAAAGATTATGATTTATAATGGCCGTGTATCGATGTAAGATTAAAGCTAGCGTTTAAATATTTTGTACACGAGTCCCTTCAAATGAAGTGGCTTTCATGTGCAGTAAACCTCGAAATATGTCGTTTTATTGTTAGGAGCACGTTTTTTTCTGATATCCTTAAATGGAATCGAACGACACTAACGACAGTGAAGATTTTTGTTTTGATGACGGATTTAAAGAAGCTCTCAGTTTCGTCAAAGAACTGATGAAAATATGTTTTACAAAAAAATATTACAAATATTTTCGTATTTTTCATACTACGGTCGCGTTTTGGCTTCCAGTTAACTGCGTACACCAAGGTGTCAAATTTTGTATCCAATGTGTTTGAGGGAACCAATATATAAAACTCTTTGGTTATATATTCCTAATGACCAGTAGCTGTTGACCTACAGTTCAAGTTTTTAAAATTTAATTCTCTCGCTGCATTTACTTCTAAAAATATAAAAAGGCCCTAGCCAGTAGCCTTAACAGTCTTTCTGCTGATTGGAAGTTTAATACGAAGCTTTTACTTAGTTTTGCATTTAGGTCTTGCAAACGTTTCTTCTACATATTTGAGCTCTCAGAAATTGAATTACTAGACTTTCTTAATAAATTATTATTATTATTATTTATTAATCCAACAATAAATGTACTTACAGAATAATAATTTATATCAGCTGGAACGGCTTGGACTTTCTGCTGAAATAAATTAAAATTTGGATATTTCACTGAATCATCTGAGTGTATCATTTCCGGTTTATTAAAAAAATTACCATCAAATCATCAAATCGAGATCATTTTCAACGTTCTCAGTTTCATGTACATTGTACATAGTTGAATAGTTCACCTGAACAACAAGAAATTATATGCATATCTTTATCTTAACATAAACTTTAGAATTGTATTAAATATTAAACGTTTTCTTGCTAAAGTGATGACTTAAAAAGAAGAGTAATTGGATCAAGTCAACATCAAAAGTTTGGCCGTTCATTGATTACTGTGCTACGTTATATTCGGTTTAAAATATGGAAACATTTTTGTTTTGTTTAATTGTAACAAAACTCATAATATTATATTTTGATTTAAAGCATAAATGCATTTCTTAAAATTCCTAAAGTTTGCATAAGCGTAGTGGAAAAATATTACTCAAAGGAAGATCAATTCTTAACACTCATTATTTTGATATTTCTTTTTGAATGTTGCTTTAATTTGACACCCAACATTTATTTTAGAACAAATGAAAAGTAAATATTTTAAGCACAAGTACATGTGTATGTATATTTTTCAGATCACTTTTTAGACTTACAAGTTACCTATACGAAGTAAATAATATACTAAAACGTAAAAAACTTCACTTAAAAGGTACGGGCCGAGGTCTATATATGATTTTAGCATTAAGTACTTTCACATCTTCACTTTCCAAATCAAAAAATGTCAAAAGAATACCAATTTAAAGAATTTATAGTTCACAATGACATTTTAAAGTGGAAGTCACAATGAAACGAAAAAAATAATAATTTGTATCGAGTTGACCTACGATCGACAATGGTCGATTGTATCAAGTTACGTGGTGGCACCCATGGTTTTAGTTTTTGTTTTTTAACAGATTGATTAATAATGATTTTTATAAAATTGAATATAAAAAAGCTGACAACTCAAAAGAAAAAATATCAACAAGTAAAGTAAAAGTAACAAATAGGAAAAAACACTGTCTCATGTGACATAGCATTTTGCAGCTGCCGTTTGGATACAGTCTTCTTTAGCTTTTCTCATTGATTTAGTTTCTATTGTATTGACGACTAACCACACCTCCCCCCTCCCAAAAAAAAAAAAACCGAAGGCAAATGTTCGGAGATTATCTGTAAATTTACTAGAGTAGAACATCAGGTCCAGCTTCTACACTCTACAGTTTCAAACCACGCAAACCTCTATAAATTTAATTTAATATGTCTTGTCAATTCAATATGGAGAGTTCAAAAACATAGGAATTTGATTTATGAAAGTGGGTGTTCTGTTCGAGCAACATTTGGAGTACTTCGACTGAAAAATCTAGTTCAGCGACTAGGTCCATTTCTGGATGAATAAGTTCGTCAAGAAACAAAATTGTCCAAGTTCATAGAATCACAATCCCCACGAGATACACAAATTTGCTATGCATCCAGACATAATCACTGTTTGGTGGTACAACACATTGCCCCTACCACAATGGACATTTTGCACGATCGATTTCCGAACATGGCTACCTCAAGTGGAGGCGATGTGAATTGGCCATCGACATTATGTGATTTGACACCTTGAGGCATCTTGTTCGGTTCTTTAAGTCACAGATCCAGTCAATAAACCATACAGACCACCAATGCCCTGAAAGCAACCATATTGGTCAAATTCAACCTATTTTATGAGCCAGATCTATGGGAAATTTCACGTTTGGGATGGGGGTCACCCTGCGAAGCTGCCTTCGACATTTGAATGATGGCATCCATGAGCTTTCTGAATAAATATAAAAAGTCAATGAGATATCTCCCACAGTTTGTTACATTCCAATTTAAGGATAGAAAGCCCTTAATAGAAAACTTTATAAAATTGTTGACTGTATATTGATTAATTAAGTATTTCAATACTAAAATATGCACATATGGTGAGGCTCTGATTGTTGGTTTCAAGCTGGCCCTACACAAATAACCGAAATTGTAAACAAAACTTTCCAGAAGAGGGGAAATCATACGAGTATTGAACAAATTTCGTTGGAAAAACGTCTCTTTGTTACATTACCTCAAATATAACGTTTTCAAACGCTAACTTAACTTCAGCTCCTAAAATTTTACTTAGATGTATACTCGGCTTCTCTTACCTTAACGCCAAAGGTATTTCTTACGGAACAGTGGCAAAAATATGTACATTGTTTTGTAGAAACTAATGTCAAAAGCATTTGATAGAGTTTGGCATATCTCTCGAATCTCCTCTTTGATGGATTAAAAACTTCCTCTCTAAACGCTCAATGCAAGTTAGGTATATTTGATGGTTTCAAATCTGAATTTATAAAATAAATGCTGGTGTGCCACAGGGCTCTATTTTGTCCCCGACTCTCTTTCTCATCTAATTTTTTAATCCATTAAATTGAACTGCTTTTTTGTTCTTGCGAAACAGATTTAGGACGGCAGCGTATGATAAGCTCATGAAATTCTGATCTCGATAACTTTGTCAAATGAGGAACGAAAAACCGAGTGGAATTAATTGCTTCAAAACTAGAATGCAATACAATTAAATCCATAAAGCTTAAGCTTGAGAGTAATTCCCTTATTTGTGCAGGTACTTCAATAACCCATTTGTGTCTCTTGAATAGAATCCAAAAGACCTTCGATAGGTGAAAGAACTTTAAAAGAAACATTTGAATTTCTCGAACACCGCTGCAATGTTTCTTTTCTGTCATTATATTACCGTTATTTTTATAAACAGTGTTCTGGTTCATGTTTCAGAGAATGCCAATCAGTTTACCCTTGAGCCAAATTTCAGACGTACCGATCAATTCAAATATTCTTTCCTTAGCCGCACTACACACATGGGGAACGCTTTACCCTTCTCAATATTTCCCTTCCATTACGATATTCTGCCTGTGGCCGTGGCGCGATGGTTGTGTGCTCGCATGTCAACCTCATGAACACAGGTTTTATTTCTGCCGTGGTCTATGTCGTTTTAATTCCATTAAAACCTTCTAAGAAATCAATGGGTTGCTGGTTTACACATTACATGTTGTTCAGGCATAACACAAACAACATGTGATTGAGTTAAGCTAGTATGCCCAACAAGGATGAATACGAATAAAATAATGCGAATTATAAGGGACATAGAAATAAGACACGGCATTTCTCCGCTTTAGTTCAGCCGCCATCCCTGGAGATAAAAAATCTGAGACAACCACCTTCAGTCTCAGAACATCGTGCCACACATCTTTCCCCGCGCTGTGTTGAAACATTTAGAGGGTAATCATAATTCCTTGAGCGCGTGTAGATTATAAAAAAAAAAAAAAATATATGTTCTTGACCTAAAGCCCACTAAACAACATAATTTATATTTTCCTCGTTTGTCTTCCCAATGAAACCATTTTCATTGCATTAAAATTTATCAACATCCTGGCTTTATAAATAAAGAAAACCTTCAAACTTTCATTTACCTATTTTCTTTCTTAGCTAAATTAAAAACTAAAACGAAATACCTACCCCTAGCTATACGAACAAATTAGTTTTGTCACATTGTATGAGTATTTATCTCTATAGTTAATTTTGGCAATAAGTTGGATTCATGTGTTGAAGCACCAAAACAAATTCATTATGAGTATTAATCACGAAACTTAATGTTTATTAAGACTGTATTTGTTCTGTGTGAAATTTTATGTATTTCTCCCCGAAGGTTCTTTGAAAATGAATTCGGCGCCGAAACTCTCTCAAGATATAACCAACTTCTCAAATACATTAACGAACTTAAAACTCAAATCATACAAAATTGGGAAACTCATGCTTCAGAAGTCATTCAAACCAAAATGAATCATTCAGTTTTGAAGAAAGAAGAAATCAGAAAAAATGTTGATAAGCCCAGAATTTTCGTCAACTTTGATATTGAGGTTTTTGCAAAAATATTTTATATCCACAAACATTTCACAGAATTCATCATAATCGGAATTTTTCACTTGAATTTGATAATTTTGATGGATTCTGAGATAAAGTTTATTGTTTGTAAGAAAATCGCAATTGAATTGCATTTTATTGTCACTGTTATTGCAGCTTCTAGCTACCCTCAAGAACACAAAGGCCTTATTGCATCTTGGCTGTACTATCCCTGAGTCTATACTTGACCTCTACAACAGGGACAATAAACTTTGGGTGAGCATTCTATTAAATCTTCAATTGCCCATCAAAATGAATGTTGCCGAAATTCATTACAAACATTAATTTCTCAGGAGGCTAGGATAAAATTAATGCGAATTGTTGAGTGGTACAACGATATTAACAATAGAGCTAACTCCCAAGAACTAAACCTCCTTCGCTTGGAAATGGAAGAAATCGAGCGGCGATTGGTTCCTCTCCTAACCACCTATGTATGGAAGCAATTTGGTAAGCCATCACCTTTATGAAACAAAAAAGTCCTATTTATGGAAATCTGTTCTTTTTGAAAGACATTGAATATATCGCCGGAATTTTCATGACTATTGAGAGGCTACACAAGCGTCTCCTGCGAAGTCAAAATAATATTGATGCGATCAAGCGAAGCATCCAATCGTGGGGAAAAACCCCTCTGTACCTAAGGAAAGATAAGAACCCAAGGGCTTTGCTCGACTGCAAGGACAGAATATCCATTAATCAGCGTCGCAAACATTTTGCAAACGGCACAATGAAACTTATAGAACAACTTATGATGTTGAATTTGAAATTGTTTTTTGATTTGCCGATTGATGACTCCGAAGTGCCAGTGGAACTCAGGGATTATACTTTTAAGCGTTTGGAAAGCGTAACTGCTGAGCCCACAGTTGTGACAGAAAAAGAGTCTGATGTTACCCAAAGGCAGGAATCAATTTCTGATGAAGTGGTAAACGATGTCGTAATAATTGTTGCAATATTTTGATGGTTTATTTCAAAGCTCTTCACTGCGAAGCACAGACTTGAGTTACTGGAACAGTTTCCGCCAGATAAGATTGCAGTTTTCCACAAATATGAGAACTATGTTGATGAACAGATCGCGGAGGAGCTATTGGATGCGGTGGTCATAAGTTTGAATTACTTGCGCATGGAGTTTGAGAACCGCTTTGAGAATGACGCTCCTATATTTGAAATATTAATGGAACTGCAGGAACCGCATATGGTGTTTTTTCCGAATATAGAAACTTCCCAAAGTCATGGTTTCACGTACCTAATAGAAAGCATAATCGAAGATATCTTTCTTCAGCTTACAATGATCAACAGGGTGTCTCCAAATGTCATCATTCCGGGCGAAGATGCAAAAGGACTTGATTTTAGGGGTAAATCATTTTTTTTTTGCTAAAAAACTTTTTTTAATATGAAAATACTTAGATGAAATAAGAGACAAGTTGGAAATCCACAAGACCCGAAATGATATTTTGCAGAAAGTGAAATATGGTTTGCAAGCTATCCGCACCCACGTCAAATACTATTCCGATTATAGTTTCATCTGGGTCGAAACACGGGCCGATTACTTGAAGGAAGTGAAGTGTTATGGACGACCTTTAACGCCCGCCGAGCGAGATCCCGAAGAGGGTGAAGTAAAAGCTGTGCCGCTAATAGAAGATTATCCGCCGCTGACTGTGTACAAAGAACAGGTAGGTTTTGATTTGGTAGGCTGCTCCGAAAACAGAACTTAGCGGTTTTTATCATTTAGTTGGACAAGTTTATAACTCTCAGAGATGAAGTAACCAAATGGGAAACCTTCCAAGATTTTAATGTGTGGTTGAGACTTAACAAAAAAGGATTCAAAAATGGTGTCCTGAATGAGATTGGAAAATGGATAAGTCTGTTCAGATGCGATTTGATTGACCGCGTGGTGAATTCATTGCAGGTTGGTATCATTTTTTTT
Organism: Chrysotoxum bicinctum; assembly: GCA_911387755.1. Taxonomy (NCBI): domain Eukaryota; kingdom Metazoa; phylum Arthropoda; class Insecta; order Diptera; family Syrphidae; genus Chrysotoxum; species Chrysotoxum bicinctum. Next base: position 265,207,419 of record OU426988.1, read on the forward strand.
AAACTAACTCCATCTAATACCTTAATATTTTGACTCTAGGAACTGCAAGATTTTATAAGTGAAGCAAAGACAAGTTTATCATTAGAACTAGACAAGGAAGATTTAGATGGTCTGCTGAAGATCATGTCCATTCTAAGTGCGATAAATGAAAAACAATTTACCTACGATGATATGTTCGAGCCAATGAAGGAAGTGGTCGAGCTTCTGAAACTCTATAGTTATGAATTTCCGAGAAGTGTCTTAACCCAGGTTATACAGCTTTTAACCCTTCAAATTCACAAAATTTAATTTTTCTATCATAGTTGGCAGATTTGCCAGATATGTGGCTCAAAACCAAGCGCGATGCTATTGGGGTGAAGCGAGCCATTGGTCCTATGCAGGCGTACCAAGTAGACTTGATTGAGAAGCGAATTACTTTATTCAACAACATGTCAAGCTTGTATAGAGAAAGGTTCCTGGATGGAGAAGTTAGGTGGCTATGATGACAAGAATTATGGTTTTAAACAGTTTTTTTTCTAGCTGTTTCTTGTGACTTGTGAAAACCCCTATGCTCTTATTGATAAAACAAGTCTTGAGCTTAACGAAATCGAAAAACGACAGCAACATCTAACCAGTTCAGCCATTTTATTCGAGTTACAGGGGCCTGATTTAGCTAAAATAAAACTGTGCAGAAGTGACCTAGGTTTGCTAAAGCAGATGTGGGACTTTTTCTTGAGTATAGAGTCGACAATAACGGACTGGAAAACCACGCCATGGAAGAAAATCGACATAGAAGCAATGGATATGGAATGCAAAAAAATTGGCAAGGAACTAAGGGGCTTAGGCAAGGAAATGAGGCTATGGGCTCCCTATGTTCACATGGAAAATTCATTGAAGAACCTAATGACTTCCTTGCGAGCCATCACTGAGCTTCAAAATCCTGCCATTAAGGACCGCCATTGGTCGGAACTCATGCAAACGACTAAAGTTAAGTTCAGTATGCATGACTCAACCACACTCAAGGACTTGATTGATCTCAATTTACACAAATTTGAAGAGGAAGTTAAGAACATTGTAGATAAGTCAGTAAAAGAAATGGCAATGGAAAAGGTACTGCGGGACCTTCATGCCACTTGGAGTGAAATGGAATTTGGAACGGAAACTCATGATCGCACTGGACTTACACTTCTTAAGGCGTCAGAAGAAATGATTGAAACGCTGGAAGACCACCAAGTTCAATTGCAAAATATGCTTTCATCAAAATATATAGCGTATTTTATTAAACAAGTTTCTGACTGGCAAAACAAGCTCTCGAACGCTGACCAAGTTATATCGGCCTGGTTTGAAGTGCAACGAAAATGGCAGTACCTGGAGAACATATTCATTGGTTCTGAAGACATTCGAAATCAGCTTCCCGAAGACTCGAAGAGATTTGATTCAATTGACAGAGAATTTAAGGTTCTACTTGATCAAATGGGTAATGACCGAAATGTGGTACGATCGACGAACAGAGGTGGAGGCAGACTGTATGATACCCTCGAAAAACTGTTAAAACAACTTTTGCTATGCGAAAAGGCCTTAAACGAATATTTGGAGACCAAACGCCTTTCATACCCGAGGTTTTATTTCGTTTCATCCGCCGACTTGTTGGACATCCTATCGAATGGAAACAATCCAAAGATGGTTAGTCGTCATTTGACAAAACTATACGATTCTTTGGGTAGCCTGTCGCTCATTGAGGGTACCAAGCTTTCCAAAGGAATGGTAGCTAAAGAATTAGAAGAATTCGTTCCATTTATGCAAAAATGCGATTGTAGTGGGAAAGTTGAGGTTTGGCTAAATCGTGTGACCGACGAGATGCGAAATACTCTCCGTCACCATTTTCGTCAGGCAGTCATAGCCTATGAGAAAAAGCCGCGTCATGTTTGGATATTTGAGTGGCCAGCTCAACCAGCCCTGGTCACCACACAAATTTGGTGGACAACAGAAACAGACGATGCGTTTATCAAACTAAGCATGCGATATGAAAACGCTCTAAAGGACTACAACAGGAAGCAAATAAACCAATTGAACGCCCTCATCACACTATTACTTGGTGACTTGACTCCTGGGGAAAGACAAAAAATTATGACCGTTTGCACAATTGACGTCCACAGCCGGGACGTTGTTTCGAAAATAATCCAACAAAAAGTGGATGTTGCCACGGCATTCCAATGGCAGAGTCAACTTCGCCACAGATGGGACACAAAACATGACGATTGTTTTGCTAACATCTGCGATGCCCAATTCAAATACGACTACGAGTATCTTGGGAACACTCCACGATTGGTTATAACACCACTAACTGACCGTTGTTACATCACACTCACCCAGTCTCTACATCTCATAATGGGTGGTGCTCCAGCTGGGCCGGCTGGAACCGGCAAAACCGAAACTACCAAAGATCTAGGTCGCGCACTGGGAATGATGGTGTACGTATTTAACTGCTCTGAACAAATGGATTACAAATCCTGCGGCAACATTCACAAGGGATTAGCTCAAACGGGGGCGTGGGGTTGTTTCGATGAATTCAATAGAATTTCGGTCGAAGTATTGTCTGTCGTCGCTATTCAGGTGAAGTGCATACAGGACGCAATAAAGGTAGACCATAATTTTAAATCAATTTTACCTTGCACATCCTTAAATTGTCTATTCACTATACCTTTTCGTCTATTTAGGCTAAAAAGGCTGTGTTCAATTTCCTTGGCGAGATAATAGCACTAAGGCCAACAGTGGGTATGTTCATAACAATGAATCCGGGATATGCAGGTCGAGCCGAACTTCCAGAGAACTTAAAAGCATTATATCGTCCTTGTGCAATGGTTGTGCCCGACTTTGCCCTAATCTGTGAAATCATGTTGGTCGCAGAGGGATTTCAAGAAGCACGTCTTTTGGCTCGAAAATTTATTACATTATATACTTTGTGCAAAGAGCTTTTATCGAAACAGGATCATTACGACTGGGGACTTAGAGCAATAAAATCAGTTCTCGTAGTCGCTGGATCACTAAGGGTATGTATCCGTTGGTCTCTTTTTGCTAATTTTAATGATATATGTATGTAGTTGGAATTAGAGTAATGTGTTACTTGCGAGTTGATGGTGTTTTAAAAGTGTTTCATCCATTACTATAAACCTTAAGTATGGGAAACTGTTTAGATTTAATTACCTATAGAATTTGTGTGTAAAGAAAACCAGGCTTCTCGGAAATAAAAATAAGGGGCTTTCATTCTCTGATATGATTTAATCGACTGTGGTCCAAAATGAATTAGTCACTACCAATGCTAATTCTGTAATAAATAATTATGAATTAGTCACTACCAATGCTAATTCTGTAATAAATAATTATTTATTACAGAATTAGCATTGGTAGTGACTAATTCATTTTGGACCACAGTCGATTAAATAATATAATTGTTTAAGTCTTTGAGCAAACCGAAACACAACCTTGGATTGATATAATGTACCAATTTTGAGAGGACTTTGACTCTTAATTCAATTTGTAAATTAGACTAATTTCTGCAACAGGGAATTCATCTCTAAAGTAGCTTACTTCTCCAATATTGAAGCTTACTTGACTATAAGCTGATATTCCAGATTATTGCTCCATGCAAGACATGACTTCAACATAGTTACAGAGATGCAGTTATATAAAGAAGCTCACCATGATTCGAAATAAACCAGATTCAGGACCAATGAAAAATCAAACGCCGAAGCTAATTCAAACCATTCCTTTAAAGGAGTGTAGCGACACCGCAAAGATACTAGCATAATTCTTGTTTGCAGGCTGCTTTGCATTGGTCTTTGCATTACTTTTACAACAAAGTCATTGGCTTTTAAATTCGTCAAGAAGATTTGGGGTAGGCCTGATTCAACATAAATTGCGTAATATGCATTATGAGGCAACTAATAAAAGAATTTTTGTATTGTTGGATTTCTTCCATTTCACCAAGTTTATGATAGTTTTTACTTGCGACTTATAGGCAGGTACTATAAGGCAAGTTAAGCATGCGTAAAAAGATCAAAGACATTACGATGATAGCGAAGACGAAGAAAGTGCGTCTCGCATCTGTCTGTCTGTCTCTTCGACTACAGCTTAAACGGCTCGGCCGATTTTCCTTAAACTTGGTAGCTATCTTTTTGAATTTTTTCCCTCCACACGCTTTTTTTCATTTTTTTAAAAATTTTCCAATAAATGGTTATTTTTGGTATAGCCCCCTTGGAACCATTTTTTTTTTGTTTTTGATTTTCTCGAAAACGGTACAACTGATTTTAATCATTTTTTTTTATGTTAAAGCTCCTCCAAAGTTTAAATATTTTTGTGTATTAAAATTTTTATTTTTTTTTGATTTAAAAAAAAAATTCAATTTTTTTTTTTGGAAACTATATTTCGAAAACCCCATGCTCGATTTATTTTAAATTTGATAAATAAAAGTTTCTTAATACAATCTTAAATACATATTTGAGAAAATAGAACAGTTTTACCTAAAAATAAAGGTACCCACCTAATGTTAAAAAATGGTTTCCGAAAATCGTATTTTTCTCAAAAACAGTTCCGAAAAAAAATTGTTTCTTTCGATTAGTTCTTTCGATTAGTAAGTAGTAAGTAAGTAAGTAAGTAAGTAATTCATTTATTTAACAATATTTCATTACAATTTGAATAAACATAACGAATTTTAAAGCTTTGACATAGCCGTCAGCTCAGTTGGCAAAGTATATAATCTTTCGATTAGTTTTTTCGATCTATAATGTAAAAAAAAAATTAATTAAGACATTACTGTACCCAGGGTTGCGAATTTTTGAATTAAAAAATCCTTAAATCATAAGTCTATAGATGACTTGTGAATTAAAAAAATTTAATTCATAAGATATTTGGTGACTTATGAATTAAAAAAAAATTAATTCACAACCCCCAAAGTGACTTATGAATTAAAAAAAATTTAAATCCTAAGCTACTAAGTGACTTATGAATTTAAAAAAATTTAATTCACCACCTACCAAGTGACTTATGAATTAAAAAAAATTAAGTCATGAGGGAGTAAGTGATTTATGAATTAAAAAAAAATTAATTCACAAGTCAGTTGGTGACTTGTGAATTAAAAAAAATTTAATTCATAAGTTAGTTGGTAGATTGAAAATTTTAAAGCTTGTTTTGACTACATAATTATTTAATTATAACGAAAGCTTTTGGATAATTTTTTGGGAGTTGCCGTTTATGCAGTCCCTATAATCCAATTAAATAAAAAGCAATATTGATAAAATTTTTGTGTTGAGCAAATGATGGGTTATCATTATATAAATTTCGTGAGTGCATATTTGTATGCATATGCCTTTAAATTTTTTGGTTTTCATATTTTACATGCGTTGATTATTTGATATTTTTTTGTAAAATTGTTTCAAGTACCTGAAACTAATTCAATATGTATTTTCAATAAAATTTAAAAAAAAAAACATTCCATTTTCTTAATTAAGCACTTCGAATCTTTTGGTACCTACTCAGTAAGTATAACATTTAATTTTAGTTTTTAGTTTTTTTAATAAATTTTTAATTTTGAATATCTTTTTAGCTTTCAAATCTAGTTTTTAAATCATAAGATTATCACTCTAGCTTATAAATTATCCATTTCATAATTTTTCTAATCAGTATTTATCCATTAACTTATGAATTAAATTTTTTTTAATTCATAAGTCACTAAGTTGGTTTTGAATTAAATTTTTTTCATTCATAAGTCACTTACTTGTTGATGATTTGAATTTTTTTAATTCATAAATCACTTACTTGCTCATGACTTGAATTTTTTTAATTCCTAAGCCACTTATTAGGTTGGGAATTAAAATTTTTTAATTCATAAGTCACTTATGTATGTACTTGCCCATGACTAAAATTTTTTTAATTCCTAAGTCACTTAGTAGGTTCTGAATTATTTTTTTTTAATTCATAAGTCACTAAGAAGCTTATGATTTAAATTTTTTTAATTCACAAGTCACCAACTGACTTGTGAATTAAATTTTTTTTTAATTCATAAGTCAGTTCCTAGCTGCTAAATTATATTTTTTTTTAATTTATAAGTCACTCACTAGCTTGTGAATTAAAGCCAAGCTTAAGCTAACAAGTGACTTAAGCTTTTGCAACCCTGACTGTACCTACCATAGAACCATTTTTTCGAATTTTGAATTTCTTATTATCGGCATAACGGATTTTAATGAACTTTTTCATAGAGAATATTGTAAAAATTTTAAGAAACATTGCATTTCAAGACTTAAAAAAAAAATATTTTTTGAATTTTTGAAAAAAAAAAAAAATCAATTTTCTTTTGGAAAATTCGATATCTCAAAAACGGTTCAATCGTTTTTTTGGAAATTTATTTTTTATTCGTGCAATAATAAAAACTTTAAATGGACGTCAACGGCCTTGGCTCTGATGAAAGCATCGCTTCCCCATTGATGTATATGCTTTATGATATGCTTAACGGTAGAAAGTTTGTTGTCAAAAGTGGCAATGTAACTTCTACCACAACTTTTGAAATCAATTCTCTTCAGCATTTACACCAGCGATCTGATAGGTAGCCTTCCGAATTCAATAGCGTATGCCGACGATCTAATTGCGTACAAAACGGCCCGAAAGGTTGCGGTTATTAGAATTCTCTTGCAGCGTGACTTTGAGAAGATTCAGCGAAATTGCGATGACTGGAAACTGAAAATAAATGTCCAGAAGTCGGAAACAATTTTATTCCGGACTCCGTTGGCTATAGCCCCGCGGGATACGCGCAAAAATTGGCGCAAGATGGTCATCGTTGATCCTCACGGGCAGCGATTAACGAGCAAAAGTGTAGTGAAGTACCTCGGTATCTGGTTGGATCAGTATCTGTATTTCGACAGACATATAGATGCTGCGCTGGCCAGGGCCAGAGGAGCCTCCGGTCTGACGAAACAACTATTTTACAGCAGTCGGCTTGACCCCAGAGTGAAGGTCATTTGCTACATGGCCCTCATACGGCCGATGATCGTTTATGGTTGTCCAGTGTGGTTCAACGTTGCTCCATCTCAGATGGAGAGAATTCGGGTGTTCGAGCGGCAGTGTCTTCGACGCTGTACTGGTTTGCATCGGACACCCGAATCTTCTTATGTTCACTATTATCCGAACGAGGCTCTATACAACGGGGCTCGGATCAACAGAGTTGACAATTTCGTGATAAAACTAATTCGGGGTCACATTGCTAGGGCTATGACTTCGACCAATAATTTGATTTTCGGGGCGTTCTACCCAAATGACGAATATTTTGAAAATGCACGCTTGAGTGGCTTCATTCCTCCAGAGGCATTCCTCTATTTAGATAGATGCGGTCTGATACAGGATAGATTGGCAGTACCGCTAATCTACCACGTCAGACGAAGAACCGTGGACCGGCGGCTCCTATACACTCGGGACGTCGTGGCACAAGACGGAGAAGAGCTTCCTCGGTTCAGTAGGGCTATGTCCGAACGGGACAAAACTGATAGGGTGAAGCAGGAGAACCAGTTTTGGTGGCTTCAATCAGCATTTGATAATGGGTAGTCGGGGTGGGATGTTAGAGCCGTGGCCGGCTTGCATACCTGTTTTTTAGTCACAGGTTTAGTTTTAAAATGAATAGGCAGTGGCACAAAAAAAAAAAAAAAAAAACTTACATTCTTCAAATGTACAAAAAAAAAAACGCTGTGGTTGTTCTAGTTTTTAAATAGTTTTAGTTTAGTTTTAGTTTATTTTGAGTAGTTTAAGTAGTTTTAGGTAGTTTTAATTAGTTTAATTTTAGTTTGTAAGTTTTATATAAAAAAGTAAAAATGATAAAGAATCCGAGTTTTTTAAATTTTCTCGAGAAAACAAAAAAAAATATAGATATAGTTTTTGAATTCAAAATAGTTTTTTAGGCCGAAAGGCAGTAGTTATAAGAATATAGTTTAACTTAGAGTGCCCGCATAGGGCCAGTAAGTTAGTTGTAAGTTATTGATAACTAGGCTAGTTTTATGAATTTTTGTCTAGCATTAAGATAGTTCGCAATTCTGTCTGCCTGTCTGTCTGTATGTCCGTTCGACTACAGCCTAAACGGCTCGGCCGATTTTCTTCAAACTTGGTAGATATTATTTTTAATTTTTCCCCCCACACGTTTTTTTCTTTTTTTTTTTTTAAGACCAAAACTAACGGTACCTGTCATACGATTTTTTTCGAAATTTTATAAATATATTTTTTTTCTCAAAAACTGCACCACACATTTGAAAAAAAAGATACAAAAAAAAATTTATTTAGTTAAAGCTAGGTACTGAATGAAAAAACGGGAACGGAAAGGGAAACAACGGATTTTGATCATTTTTTTTGTGCTAAAGCTCCCCAAAAATTTTAATGAAATTATGTATTCAAATTTTCAAAAAAAAATGTTTTGGATTTTTAAAAAAAATTTCAAAATTTTTTTTTCAAAACTCAATATTTTGAAAACCTTATATTAAATTTTTTTCAAACTTGATAAATAAAAGTTTATCAACATATTCTACAAGATGTATGAAAAAAGTTTTATTTTACCTAGAACTAAAGGTACCCACCATACAAATGTCAAAAAATGACTTTAAAAAATCGTATTTTTCTCGAAAACGGAGCCTAGAATTTTGATAAAAATTTTTTTGTTTCAATTAATTTTAACGATCTTTAATTTAATAAAAAAAAAATTGAAATTAAGATATTACAGCTTGTACCTACCATAGAACTATTTTTTTAAATTTTGAATTACTCATTATCGACATGACGGATTTTAATGAAATTTTTTGTAGAGATGCTTTTAAAAAGTTTTAGGTCCATTGCATTTCAAAACTTAAAAAAAAAAGTTTTTTTTTTGGAAAATTTGATATTTCGAAAACGGTGCAATATTTTTTTTTGGAAATTTAATTTTCATTCGTACAGTAATAAAAACTTAAAGTAAGCATACCAAACTTTTGTACATAAAAGCTTTTTTTTTAAGAAACCACTACAAGAACTTATAATTATTGTTGTTCTTGCATAAATTCATATTTGCATAGCATTCTGTTTTTGTCTCTAAGAGAATTTAAAAAATTAATTTTATCCTTATGAACAGTTTTCTCTAATAACATTCGTTTTTAAAATTCCTAGTCTATTACATAGGAGCAAGTTCGTGCGACCCAGTCATGCATTTTATTTTTTTAACCATTAGCTTTTTGTGTGCGTGGAAAATCTTAAAATAGAATCTACCAAGTTTAAGGAAAATGGTCGAAAGACATATAGGATTTTGATATCCACTCTTTTAGTGCTTATATTCCCCATGATAGTAATTTCAAGTTTGATCAAAATCTCGAGTTTGGTTTTTTTTTCGAATGCATAACTTGCTATAAAGTAGATACAGTAGACAGGTGACAAATGTCACTAAAACAACATGGCCGCCACAGGTCACCAAAATCTGCCTGCGCCAATTAAAATCCCTTAAGCTTTGAACTACAAAAGCTTAATCCTGCGATCCGTACATGCATAGTATTTGGTTTTCTTGTAATGGGTGATTTTTTTGCTATTTTCTTTTTGGCAACACTGGTTTTGATAGCTCATGTATGTTTCGTGTTTCGTGTCACTGTCAAACATCTTGAGTTTGGTCTATAATTTAACCATGAATCTCCTTATAAACGAACGACGACGCTTGCAAATTATTGAATTTTATTATCAAAATGCGTGCCTTGTTAAGAAAGTTCATCACGCACTTCTTCCATTTTATGGTCAATTTAATCGACCTACTGAGGCGGCTATTCGGGCTGTTGTGAATAAATTTCGCACAAAATTTACATTGTTGGACATTAAACCACCAACACGCTTACGTAGAGTGCGAACTGAGGAAAATATCGCAGCTGTATCTGCCAGTGTTAGTAATGACCGTGAATTATCGATTCGGCGCCATTCGCAGCAATTAGGCCTCTGTTACTCCACTATACGTGGAAAATTTTTCTAAAAGACTAAGGTGTGAAGCCTTTCAAAATACAGTTGGTGCAAGAATTGAAGCCAAACGACCTACCACAACGCCGAATTTTTGGTGAATTGGCTCTTAAAAAGTTTGCCGAAAATCTACTTTTTTATCGAACAATTGTGTTCCGCGACGAAGTTCATTTCTGGTTGAATTGATACGTGAACAAGCAAAACTGCCGTATTTGGTATGAAGAGCAGCCAGATGCATTGCAAGAGCTACCAATGCATCCAGAAAAAGTCACTGTTTGGTCCGGATTATGGCCTAGCGGCGGAATCATTGGGCCGTATTTCTTCAAAGATGATGCGAATCGCAACGTTACTGTGAATTGTGAGCGCCTGTTGGTGGGTAATTTTAGAGCTTTGTTTACGTTGTTATTTCTATATTCATACGAATTAATAAAATACAAAATCGAATGTTTTTTGTTGTTTTTAAATTAATGGGAAGATTTTTTTTTAATTATTCGGTACGGTCCGGTAATAAATGGGTAAAGACCCATTTCAGTACTTCATCCTTTTCATGCAAAATATCTTAATAATTCATTATTACTGTTCTCATAACTAAACGCACCCAGTTAACTTTTTCTGCTAACATACCCTTAAAAATTAAAAAAAACAAAAAAACGACACATCATGCCTTCTACTTTTTTAGTTAAGAGCTGAACACTCAGAGCTTCGAAACGTTTTTGTTTATGTATGCTTACTGCAAGGATTTGTAACAGTAATTCTTTTCTCATCGAATTTTTCCACCATAAGATTCTGCGAAATTCCAACTTGTCACAGTCTTCATTTGGCGTGGTGTTAGTTGTAAGTAAAAGAATAAATATTAAAAAAAGTAAGCAAATATTCACAGGACGTCTTACGAGCTCCATAGAAAATGTATTCAAAGGGGATCTGCTCTTTATCGGAATCTGTTTTCAAAGTGGAGTTAATTTCAACAGTGATAGAGAATTAGGTTTTTTTTTTTTGTGAACAACTTGAGTGTTTACTAAATACTACGTTTTCATCAGAGCCAAAATAAAGTAACTTCACAAATTGCAAAGTGTTTTCATATTAAATTTTCTAATTTTGTTTGACAGCTCATTTCATTTTGAATTTAATCAGGGTGTTAATAACTTATTATTTTTTTTCTGCATGTTTCGTATATGTATATTTGAATGACCGCGTTCTGATATTTAAAGTGTTATGGACAGCTTCCTGTTGTTGTAGTCTTTTCTTAAAAAAAAAACAATTGATGCAACAAAAAATCAAAGTATCTTACACCCTCTTGGCTAGGAATAGATTTCACTCGGGTGAGTTCCTAAACATTGCACGTTCTTTCAAATCGAACTTCTTGCAAATGAAATATCCTTAATTTCAGAAGCGTGAGTCAATGGATTGATTTTGGAATTCGCAAGGACTTGTTTTATTAATTTTGGTAAATGACGTGCTTCCGCTCGTGATACCCTTTCCTTAGAAGTAAATAAGGGCATTTATTACATCCGCTGATAAGAATCGCATTAAGTTTTGAATCTCCGACAAAGTCTTGGCTTTCTAAATTCAACTTATAATAAGGTCACGCTATTCCCCTTGCCTCTTCTCATTGCTTTCAAATTTAAATAATAACGTCATATTTACCTAGCAACAAAAATGTTTGCGTACATAATTGTTAAAAAAATTATATCTAAGACAGGTGTGTCTCAAGGTTTTATTTTGAGCCCACTTATGTTCTCTCTTCTATCTAAAGATGTTGAGAATGATATCTATAGTGGAGAGTCTTTCGATGACTTGCATGTCAAAGTGTTGTTCTATGCTGATAAGACCCTATAATTTTACTCAAAATAAAGTTGACACCGTAAAGTCTAAAATTTCGATTTTCGTTCTCGAACTTCTTCTAACGATTGGGTTCGGACTTTGGATGGTTCTAACATTGAGGTTGTGAAGGAATTCAATTACTTATAGGCTATAGCATAACCCATAACCTCAATCTTCGTTTTCATCATAAAAATAAACTTTTTCAATAATAAAATTGGAGATCCGGTTTCAATGTTCATAGTGTTCGATGCAACAATAAATAAAATTTACTACTGGTTCGCACGAACTTGCTCTTATGTAAAAGACTAAGAGTTTCAACAATTAATGCTATTAGAGAAAAACTGGTTACAAGCATAAAATTCATTTTTTAAATGACTAAAACAACCATAGGAAACCATTTTTTAGTAGTTGGAGCTATAAACAGTATGCCATTTGAATCAAGCAATTATTGGCTTATGCAATAACAAAAATTATAAGTCGTTGTAGTGGTTTCTTAAAAAAATATGCTTTTACATATATACAAAATTTTTAAAACATTTAAAAAAAAATTTTGGTACGTCCATTTAACATAACATTACATATTCTACTACTCCGTAGATAAATCTACGAAGTAGAGACACTGAAAGCACTGGTAACTCAGACCATCGGCTTATACAATACGACAGAGAGAGACATACAGAAAGAAAGAACAACAGAAGAAACACATGTCAACAGCACACGGTTTGTATTTGAACGGTCCCCCATCCAAGTACTAACCGCGCGCAACGATGCTTGATTTCGCTGATCGATGGGAAGCGATGCTTTTTTTTTTTTTTATATAATTCATTTTTATTCAATTCAATCTTACCACTTTTTTAGTCTTCGCTATCATCGTAATGTCAGCTTTGATCAAAATCTCGAGTTCGATTTTCTTTACGAATGCATAACTTGCCTTATAGTACCTATAAGTCGCAAGTAAAAATCCAAAAAATGGTACATAATAGTACCTAACCTGAAACCATTTTTTTAGAGAACTGCACAACTGATTTTGGTCATTTTTATTCGCTTAAGCTTCTGAAACATTGGAGTTGTATTTATTCTGTATTTAAAATTTTCCATTTTTTTGGATTTCGTAATATTATCTACAATATGTAAAAAAAGAGCAAATTTAAAAAAATGGTTTTCGAAAATCGTATTATTCTCGAAAACGGGCGCCTAGAATTCTGATTAAATTTTGTCTGTTTCGCTTAATTTGTACAGTCTGTAGTTAAAATTTTTCATACAGAAATAATAATTTTATATGAATAATTACTTGTAAAAATTATAGGAATAAAATAAGATTATTCAAATAGGGTTTGAATTTACAATTTCTAATGACGGCAGATATCAGAAGTGCGAAATCATAGTCATAAAAATAACTTCGATGTTTTATCGAGTGCAAAATGTTCTATTATCTATTGACCTAATTCATACCCATTTAAAAAATCAGTACTACGAGTACAATACACATGCCAATCTAATAATTACATTTATCTCATTCTCATTTTTTTTAAGAGAGACGATAGATATAGGCCGGAAGATCAAGTTCTAATGCGGGCTCTTCGCGACTTCAATACTCCCAAAATTGTTACCGATGACGTAAGTATTTTTATGGGACTAATTGGAGATCTATTCCCAGCTCTAGATGTACCGCGCAAAAGAAATTTAGACTTCGAAGAAGTTATCAAAAAGTCCGCCGTAGACTTGTCACTCCAGCCCGAGAAAGGTTTTATCTTAAAAATTGTTCAGTTGGAAGAACTGTTTGCTGTTCGGCACTCCGTGTTTATCATAGGAAATTCTGGCACTGGTAAAAGCGCTGTTTGGAAAACTTTGTTCAAGACATATCAAAATCAAAAAAGGAAACCGCTTTTCAACGACCTTAACCCAAAAGCTGTGACCAACGATGAGCTCTTTGGAATTGTCAATCCAGCAACAAGAGAATGGAAAGACGGTCTTTTCTCAATAATAATGCGTGACCAAGCCAACACTCCTGGGAACGGTCCTAAATGGATTGTACTCGACGGTGATATAGATCCAATGTGGATTGAAAGTTTGAACACTGTCATGGACGACAATAAAGTTCTGACACTCGCCAGCAACGAACGGATTGCTCTCACAAAGGAAATGCGCCTGCTTTTCGAAATAGCTAATCTCAAAACTGCGACTCCAGCAACCGTGTCTAGAGCCGGTATTCTATACATAAATCCACAAGACCTTGGTTGGAATCCCTCGGTAGCCTCATGGTTGCAGACACGTCAGAATAATACCGAACAATCAATATTAATTGTTCTCTTCGAAAAATATGTTCCAGCCTTACTCGAGGCCTTAAAAACCAGACTAAAGAAAATAACTCCAATCTCCGACATAGCTATGCTACAGATGACTTGCTACTTGCTTGATTGTCTCCTAACGCCCCAAAATGTACCCACAGATTGTCCAAAGGATTGGTATGAAATATATTTTGTGTTTTGCATCATCTGGGGGTTCGGTTCTACCCTGTTTCAGGACCAAATAATTGATTGGCGCGACGAGTTCCATAAATGGTGGATTAATGAATTTAAAACCGTAACCTTCCCCCCTGGAGGAAATGTATTCAGTTACTATGTGGACAATGAAACAAAAAAATTTGCACCATGGACGAACCTTGTGCCGCGCTTCGAACTAGACCCAGATGTTCCGTTGCAATCAAATTTGGTCCACACATCGGAGACTACCCGATTGAAATATTTCACAGACATTCTTATTGCTGAACACCACCCCATAATGTTTATTGGCCCACCGGGATCTGGAAAAACCATAATAATGGGAGCGAAACTGAATGCATTACCTGAAGCTAAGTTTGCTGTAACAAACGTGCCTTTTAATTTCTACACAACCTCTGAGATGTTGCAAAGGATTCTCGAGAAACCTCTCGAGAAGAAAGCTGGTCGCAATTTCGGTCCCCCAGGCAATAAGCAGATGGTTTATTTTGTTGACGATATGAATATGCCTGAAGTTGACAAATATGGAACCGTGCAACCACATACTTTGATAAGACAATTTATGGACTATCGCCACTGGTATGACCGTGCAAAAATGTCGCTGAAGGACATCCATCACTGCCAGTTTGCCTCCTGCATGAATCCCACTGCTGGTTCATTTACCATAAATCCAAGACTGCAGCGGCATTTTTGTTCGTTTGCCGTAAAGTAAGCCAGCTCTTCTCCGCCATTCCTCTCTTTTACGATTTACCGTATCAAATTTAAATTTTCATCAATTTCATATAGTGCTCCTGGTGGAGAGGCCTTGTTCCATATTTTGCATTCAATCCTCTCCCAGCACATGGATGCTTCCCAGCATAGGTTTTCCAAGGCAACCAAAGATATATGTGAGGCACTTATCAGAACAGCTATTGCAATGCACCAGAAAATTTCCCAGACATTTCTCCCGACTGCCGTTAAATTTCATTACAATTTTAATTTGCGGGATCTGGCAAATATATTTTCGGTGAGTTTATTTGTGATATTTTGAATCAATTAATTGTTGGGAAAAACAGTCCTGAAAGAGTACTAAAGTAAGTCCACGTATTTCAATCGTTGTTGTTTTAGGTGGTAACAATATGGTATAATAAGTTTTATCTTTTTCGCAAAAGCCGCAAATTTTATGAAATGGTTTGGAGAATTACCATGTATGTACCAGGGACGAAGCGTCCATATATTGAGTGGAATGAGTGCTTCCGTTAAACCATTTGAAAAAATCGTACCTAGCAAGGAGGAATTAAATTCAAAATTCCAAATTGTATTAATATTTTTATTATATTATTTGTACCTATCTATTAATGAATTTTCATTTACTCTGTAAATTACATTCCAACATCATTATGACAACATTATCATCTTTTACTAAAATTACTAAAGGAAATCAAGATCTCTCTGGTTATTACAACTTAAAATGCCACACTGCAAACCAACTGAGAATGCTCAACATCACTCCATTATTTAAAATGCTCAATCTCATGAAAGTTCTTGCTCAAATGCTTAACAGCTATGCATTCCTTATTATCGCCTCCATAACTCAATTTCAAAATACCCTTCCACTCCAAGTCAACTGAAAATATACCTACAACATCACTCACCAATATTCACAAAATGCTCAAACAAAAATGATTCTCAAACAATATAGAATGCACAACAGCTGGGCATTCCATTATTTCGCATACTTAACGTAGATCTCACCCCAAAGTCAAAATAATTTTGTCTCGTTTCTTGCCTTTTGCACAATGTGTGAAGAATGAGTTGAGTGAATGCATTACGAGAATTTCCTACAAAGAGATAGAAAAACAAAAATGTATCTATTGAGTTGCTTATTGTCTCAAACTGATTATGAGTTTAATTTCGTGGACAAAAGAGGTAGAAGAGTTTTATTTTAACATAATGTGTGTGCAAATTTAGGTGCAATTCATTCATAACTATCAGAAAAATATGAATTTAAAAGGTGGTAGTTTTTTAATTCTTTTCGTGCGATAAATACAATCCACCTGTTTTCTGTTTATTTTTTGTTATTATAAAAAAGTGGTCAAAAATAGTATTTCTTATATTCATATCTGAGGTTTCTTGACATCCCAGCAGAAATATAACTAAAGGTTATTTTCAATTATGAGAATTTTAAATCAAAAAAAACTTCAAGGAATCTTAAAATTTTTAATATCCCGTAATAATGGCATCTGTAGAGAGATCATATTCATGTTTTAAGAGAATTAAATAAGTATTTTTTAAGAAATAAATGTGGACAAGAAAGGTTATCTACTCGTAGCTTAGTTCTTATCAAATCGTACTTAGATAATTTTGCCTTAAAAGAAAAAGGATAAATCTTTGCGCAAGGCATCAAGCTTTTTTTTTAATAAGAATTTAATGTAATATATTATTTATGTATATTATTTTATGTGTATTACCATAAAGTGGAATTTAAAAGGTTGGATCTCAAAGGTCTTTCATTTTTGGTTTTATGTTCAGTGCTTCCGGTATGGAAAAAATCACGCCTCGTGCCTGGTATGTACATATGTGTGTATGCATATAAGTTTTTCGAACAAAATTGTTTAATTTAGGAAAAATATATTAAATATATATATTAAAAATATACATATAAATAGTATTAAATATATAAGATATGTCGGTGGTTTTTTGAGAAAGATTTTTCCCAGAAAGGTTGAAATATGTAAATTGCCGATGGAGTTATTTAAGCCAACTGAGATCAACTTCAAAGATGCAGCTGAATCATCGTTATTTCAAGTTTCATCAACACCTCTAGTTAAATTGTTTGTATTTCTCAAGACCAAAAATCACAGTGCCTCCTTTAAAAATTTGTTCGGAATCTTAGAAAATATTTTTTTTTCAATAAATTCATTTTTAAATTCAATTATTAAATACTTTAAATTGGCACACATATTTTTTATAAAAATGTGTCGAACAAATTTGCACTTATTTAAACAAATTTTAAATATGATAAAAAATAACAACGATTTTGTAAATTTTGTTTGCATTTTTGAGCTCAAACTAGTTTAAAAATGAATTTCATATTTATATATATGTATTGGATTTAAACTTTTTTTTATATTTTATTAACTAATATCACAGCTTAAGCTTTCTAAATCGCTACGCGTTTCGGAAATTATGTTTCCATCTTCAGGTGGATTTTTAATTAAAAATTATATAAATGATATTAGTTTATAAAATATAAAATCATTTAAAACTAATTTTGTTTATTTTATCTTTTTCATATATACAGTCAGTCACAAAAGTCTACGTATAGTCTTAAAAAGTGCTTAATTACCGCTTTTAGTTAAAATGCATTCGTTGTATTAATTAAAAAAGAGTATTTATTAGTTAAAAATAATTATGTAACAAAATTAGCCATTTTCTTGGACAATTAAAGAAAAAAAAGAGAAAAATAAAAAAAAAATTAGTCACGAAAGTCTACATATGATCAAAACTATTTTAAAAAAATGAACACAAAATTAAATAAAAACAAGTTAATATTTTGTTGGACCACCTTCTGAGTCCTGGACAGCTTTGAGTCTTCGGGGCATAGAAAGTACTAAATTTTCGGTGACGTCAGGGGTTATTGAAGCCCAGGCATTCGCAAGAGCCGTTTTCAAGGAATTTCGATCCGTAATCCTAAATTTGCGAACCCTCCGTTCCAGTTCATCCCAGATGTGCTCTATTATATTGAGATCTGGAGACTGTGCTGGTGGATGAAGTTGTTTTGGGACCCTATACACTAGCCATTCCTTAATAATCTTCGCTGTATGTTTGGGGTCGTTATCTTGGTGCAGTATCCAGCTGTTTCCGAGCCCTAGTGCTTCAGCAGAGGCGTGCAAATTATCACGCAAAATATCCAGATATTGATAACGGTCCATATTGCCTTCAATAAAAACTAACCTCCCTACACCAGAATTAGCTACAGCCCCCCAAACCATCACATGTCCTCCACCGTGCTTCACTGTAGTAACAAGATTTTTGGTCTCCATTGCTTGGTTCACCTTGCGCCATATTTTTCCCTTGCCATCGGATCCAAAAATATTAAATTTACTTTCATCAGTAAAAAGTACCCTTTTCTAGAAATCGTGGTCCTCCGAAATGTACCGGTTCGCGAACTCAAGGCGTTTTTCACGATTAACATTGCTGATTAAAGGTTTTCTTCTTGGTACTCTTCCATTAAACCCTTCAGATCTCAAAACTCTTCGCACGGCCTCTGGGTGGACTTCTTTCCCCGAAGTATTTGCAATGTCCTCCGCCAATTTAGGTGCACTTATTCGAGGATTATGAGTAACTTTCCGAATAATGCCTCGAATATCGCGACTACTAAGCTTTTTCGGACGACCAGAACGGGGCTTATTCGCTACATGTCCTCTATCATTATAATTTTTTATTATTGTTTGAATAGTTGAGGGACTTTTACCGACGATTTTCCCAATCGCACCATAACTTTTCCCTTCGTTTCTGAATTTAATAATTAAATTTTTAATTTCAAAGGAGGTTTCACTTCTTTTTTCCATTTTAAACAAAATTATGCAAATATCACACACGAAATAGACAACAAATGAAAGCTAACTGATCACCAATGGTGATGAACTCAAATTTCCTAATTAAAATAGCGGTGAATTGTACAGTTAAAGAGAGTATTCTTAGAACAAAGTTTTATATGTACACTTTCGTGACTTAAATTTTCAACCATTTTCTGTTTTCTTTGGAATATTATGGAAAAATTTAAAAAAAAGTTACCGTTTATGTTTCGATTCATATTTTTTAAATAATATTTTATTGTTTAGTAAAAAAATTATGTTTAAATTTTGGCTAAAATCATTGATATACCATTTTTCATAGCTATATGTAGACTTTTGTGACTGACTGTATAAATATACACGCAACTTGGAAACCAAAAATACCACAATGAATATGTTTTAACAGATTTTCCTAAGAACATACTATGTACATGAACTCTTTTAATGAGTATAAGAACAGGTTTATATATTTTATTTTGTTTAGAAAACGCTTATTTTTTAAATTATTGAAATTATGCAATATTGAAATAGTGCGTTTAAATACCATTCCGAGACAAACTTTTATAGTGTTTCACACCCCGTAACGAGCCACATATGTACATATGTATTTTTATCAATTCATAATTTGTTCTTTCTCCAAAACCATTTCCGGGAAAGACCTTCAAGAACTATTGACAGTTATATCCTATACCAATATAAAACATGTTAATTAAATTATTTCAAAGTTAGAATTATTAATTTGATTTGTTTTATAATTATTTAGCTCAAAACCCTGGTAGGTAGAGCTCAATTCTCTAATTATTGATTATGTAATTTATTTATGAATCAATAAAGTTGTAATATCTAATAATAATAATAATAATAATAATAATAATTTGTTCTTATATTTAAAATATATGTACGTATCCACGTTTGCATATGTATGTATGTTAGGTATCTATAATTGTCTATCCAAAGTAAAAATATTAATATAACTTTACGCTTCCTTTTTTGATTTATTTAGGGTATGTTATACTCAAATGCAGAGACATGTCCTAATCCCAATATGCTCCTCCGTTTATGGGTTCATGAATGTAACCGGGTTTACGGTGACAAATTAGTGGACCAAAGTGATATAAGCACGTACCAAAAACTAATTGCAGAAAACGTACACAGTGGTGTCGAAGTATACAATGAAGATGTTGTGTTCGAAAAACCCCACATTTTCTTCCACTATGCGAAAGGGCTGTCCGACGTCAAATACATGCCAGTTAAAGGTTGGGAGCGCCTTAGCAAACTACTGCAAGAAGCTCAAGAACGTTACAATGACTTTGTTGGCGCCATGAACCTGGTCCTCTTTGAAGATGCTATGAGTCACGTTTGTCGCATCAGCCGAATAATGGAATCTTCAAGAGGATACGCTCTTCTGATTGGCGTAGGCGGCTCAGGGAAACAGTCACTTACTCGATTGGCTAGTTTTATTTCATCTTTGGATGTCTTTCAAATCCAATTGACCAAGGACTACAGCATTAATGACCTCAAATCGAATATTGCAGTGCTTTACATGAAATGCGGCATCAAGTCCAATCCATGTTGTTTCCTTATGACTGACGCCGAAGTGGCAAAGGAAGACTTCCTTGTGCTTATAAATGATTTACTTGCCTCGGGTGATATCCACGAACTGTTTCCCGATGAAGAAGTAGAAAACATAATCGCAGCTATCCGAAACGAAGTAAAACAGGCAGGCATTTTTGATAGCCGAGAAAATTGTTGGAAGTTTTTTATTGAAAAAGTACGTGGACTACTTAAAGTCGTGCTGTGTTTCTCTCCCGTCGGTCCCACTCTCAGAATACGTGCCAGAAAATTCCCAGCTCTTGTCAATAATACAACAATCGATTGGTTCCATGAATGGCCGAGAGAAGCCTTAGAAAATGTTGCATTCCGGTTTCTTTCCGAAATCGAATCTCTACCAAATTACTTAGCCCCACCTGTGTCCAAGTTCATGGCTTATGTTCATGGAACGGTGAATGATATATCACAGCTCTACTTACTCAATGACAAGAGGTATAATTACACAACCCCCAAATCCTTCTTAGAGCTCATAAGTTTATACACGAAGTTGCTAGTGACGAAGGTCAAAGTTAACAAGGAGAGAATAATTCGTCTAGAAAATGGACTCATAAAATTGGCATCTTGTTCACAAGAAGTTGACGGCCTGCAGGAAGTCCTCAAGGTGCAGGAAGTCGAATTGGCAGTTAAGAATAGAGAAGCAGATAACCTTATCGTTGTTGTCAGTACGGAGAACGAAAAGGTATCAAAGGAGCGAGTATTTGCTACACAGGAAGAAAAGAAGGTGAGGCAAATTGAAGAAGATGTAACTGCGAAGGCTTCGCTCTGTGAGGAAGATTTTCGAAAAGCTCAACCTGCCCTCCTAGCCGCGCAAGAAGCTCTTAATACTCTTAATAAAAACAATCTTACAGAACTTAAATCATTTGGCTCTCCGCCTGATGCCGTTGTGAACGTGTGTGGGGCAGTTTTGGTCCTATTCGCTCCTAAAGGTAAAATACCAAAAGACCGAAGCTGGAAGGCAGCTCGAGTGATGATGGGTAATGTTGATAAGTTTCTCAACGATTTGATAAACTATGACAAAAAACACATTCACCCGGATGTGATTAAAGCTCTGCAGCCATACATTAATGATCCAGAATTTAATCCGGAGAAAATTGTTTCGAAGTCGCAAGCCGCTGCCGGTCTCTGTTCGTGGGTGATAAACATTAATCGATTCTACGAAGTGTATTTGGTGGTGGAGCCCAAGGAACGAGCATTAGTGGACGCTGAACGGGAACTGCAAGATGCCAGAGATAAACTAACAGCCCTCAATAATCGCTTGAATGAACTCGAGGAGAAATTGAACATTCTGCAAGCGGACTTCGACAATGCTCTGGCAAAGAAACAAAAATGCCAGGACGAAGCTGATAAAACCGCATTCACGATTGACTTGGCAAACAGATTGATTGGTGGGCTTGCATCCGAGAAGATTCGTTGGATGGAGTCTGTGAAAAGGTGGGTGAAGGTGTAAAGATAAATGTTTTCACACACACACAAAACGTGCTGCGGGCACGATTTATTGCTTTACTGAAATCATATACCAGCGTTAACTCTTGTTCTATATTAAATCCCAAACATAAAATGCCTGATGTTTCCATTTTAGCCTAAATGCTAGTCAAATTACTTTGCCTGGAGATATTCTACTCATATCATGTTTTATTTCGTACGTGGGATGTTTCACGCGAGTATACAGGGTTGAGTTGCAAACGAAATTATGGATGCCTACCTTTAAGACATCAGAGGTGGGTATAGAGATGGATAATTACCTTATTTAGCGTAGTGAATAGTTGATACGTTAATTTATCAATTTGATTTATATTAGCCTCCTATTCCGGTCTCGGAAGACAGTGACCCCTTTGCAATGATTTGTGATGATGCTCAGATTGCGGAATGGAACAACCAGGGCCTGCCAAGCGATAGAATGTCAGCCGAAAATGCCTCAATTTTGGTTCACTCCGAACGGTATCCCCTAATGATTGATCCACAGCTGTAAGTATCTAGTTAATTTGTGTAAAGTTACAAAGGTTGGGTATTTGATTAGTTAAGGATATTAACATACATAAATCAAACCTTTTTATCAGTTTAAAAAAAAAATTTTTGGAAAATTCGATATTTCATAAAGTGGCCTATAATTTTTCTTGAATTTCATAAAAAAAAAAAAAGTTAAAATTGGCGTACCACAATTTTTTTCTTAAAAATGTCTTTAAAATTGAGTATACACTATATGTATCATAAATATCAGAAATCAAACATAAGAACAAGCTTCCACATTTTATTTTTGTATACATACATACATGTACATACATTGTATACATACATAATGTACATATGGTATATACAGGGTGGGTCAACGGCCTTGGCTCTGATGAAAGCATCGCTTCCCATCGAGCAGCGAAATCAAGTATCGTTGCGCGGTTAGTACTTGGATCGGGGACCGTTCAAATACCAACCGTGAGCTGTTGACATGTGTTTTTCTGTTGTTCTTTCTTTCTGTCTGTCTCTCTCTGTTGTATTGTATAATCCGATGGTCTGAATTACCAGTGCTTTCAGTGTCTCTACTTCGTAGATTTATCTACGGAGTAGTGGAATATGTAATGTAATGTAATATACAGGGTGGGCTTGCTAGTGGTTTCTGTACACTGACGGCTGTTTCCTGCTCGAAATCTTGACAGAACGTCAGTATCATACTGTGGATCGAAATCAGCCGTTTTCGCTTGAACAACATTAGGAAATATTGAATACTTATTTCCAAAGTGAGTACTGTGTATTCCAAATATTGCGTTTTTTTAAAAGAAGTTTTGGCCGAAATGAACCACCACGCCTGCAAATTTGTACAAAAAGTTCGTGAGACTGGTATGCTATACTCAATCCAATAAAAATATGCAGCACACGTCTTATGGGAGAGCTTTTTGAAAATCAGTAGCGTGCTATATTTTTGCACCATACTAAATTGCAGAGCTGTAAAAGAATGCATTCATTTGGTAATGCATTGCAAAAAGTCCCATTCATTTAACTTAATATTCGGAATGCATTCACATTCCTTATTGCAGTACTTCAACTTACAAAAAAAAAGTCCCAGTTAATTTTGAAGTCTTTAGTAATGAAATATTTTAGAGCAATCAAAAGACTTGAAGTCAAAAGATTGCAATACTTTTTAACTGGTTGAATTCTTGGAAGTGTTTTAAAAGTCTTTCACATTCCTTGCAGTCATATGAAGTCTTTTGATTGCATTAAAAGTAATGCAATCATTTTGCTACTTTGGAGTCTTTTAACTGCTTGAAGTCATTTAACTGCTTGAAATCTTTTGATTGCTTGAATTCTTTTTTACTGTTTGGAATGCTTTGACTGCTTTAAATTTTCTTAACATCATGCAGTTAAAAGACTCCAAGCAGTAAAAAATAATTCAAGCAGTTAAAAGACTTCAAGCAGTAAAAAAGAATGCACGCAGTTAAAAGACTTCAAGCAGTAAAAAAGAATGCAAGCAGTTAAAAGACTTCAAGCAGTAAAAAAGACTTCAAGCGGTAAAAAAGACTTCAAGCAGTTAAAAGACTCCAAAGCAGCCAAATGATTGCATTACTTTTAATGCAATCAAAAGACTTCATGACTTCAAAATTAACTGGGAATTTTTTTGTAAAGTTAAGTATTAACATGAAGTCAAAATACTCAAAAAATAAGTCTTTATTATTATTTTACTGCAATACAAAAAAGAATGCGTTTTTTACAGCTCTGCTAAATTGAAAGAACTCCTCCATAAAAAGTGTTTGCGCGCCCGTAAATTTACGATTGCATCTGACGCAGGCCCGACGTCCTATTGATCGCACATCTGAGTGTGCCTGTGCACTGAATTGCTGTGGCCTATGGCTGTTGATGCTATTCAATTTTAACCCCCATTGAATATCGATGTGCATCCAGAGTAACCCTTGTCCATTTACTAACTTGTTCAGTTTTTTTCCTTAGGTTTCTGTTGAGGTGCTTTTGATTTTAGAGCTTTAAAAAAGGGTCCATTTAAAATCAACACTACGATAACCCTGTGAGAGCTTTAATGAAGGACAGATTTATGCAATTCACTGTAGCCAGAATGCGATGCCAACGTCCTATCTTGCCCACACTGCATATTTTTATTGGACAGAGTATAGTGTACATCACCCATGATCCCACGAACATCAACTCTCCATAGATCTCAACAGCTCAACATTTCACGCACATGCTCACACTGTGTCTCTGGCATATTAAGGGTATACAAACCCCTTGAGTGTGCGCCGATTATAAAAAAAAAACGCACTAGCCTAAGGAAAATTCTGCACAAAAATCTCATATTGTTCACTAACAGGGTCCAATGGACTCAGTAATTGAAGGCGAACGACCATCCTCTTGAACGAGGTTGTGTTTCTTAATTAATGGGAATGTTTGCATTTTTAAAAAGCAACTTGTATTTGGCCCACCCTCTACGTACATATCAACGATGGAAGTACAGGACTACTTACAAGGTTGTTGCATATTTAATTGATCATCAAAAAGAAAGTAGGAACAATTTTAATGATTGGATTTATAAAAAAAAAAATTATATTTTTAAGAGGCTGAAAGTGATTTGTTTTTTGAAAATTTAACATTTGTTTGAAATTTTCCACTTTTGAGGATCGGGACTTTAACCGCCGATATGTAATTAAGTTTTGTTCAAGCAATCAAAAAATTCGCTTTCTTAAAGTACC
This sequence comes from Chrysotoxum bicinctum, assembly GCA_911387755.1. Lineage (NCBI taxonomy): Eukaryota > Metazoa > Arthropoda > Insecta > Diptera > Syrphidae > Chrysotoxum > Chrysotoxum bicinctum. The sequence continues at coordinate 265,232,565 of OU426988.1, forward strand.
GATTAAGTAGAAAAAATAAAAACAGTTCTAGGATATCATCCTACAGGAAAACATTTCGCTTCACCTATGTTAGTGTATTTTTGTATTCATCTCAAAATTAAAAAAATCTTCATCATTTTTTTTAGATTAAGAATTTTATTTTTCAATTTGATTTATATACATAATTTGACTCAAAATTAACTTATTAGTATTACTAAATTAAATCGTGTTAATGCTATTTGCTTACAATTACAAAGCTTTTTCGATGTCCAGCAAACAAGCTACAGTGGTTTCTTTTTTGTTGAGACCAATTATAACATCAGTATGGAGTCCTAGTAATGGTTTATTTCGAAAGCCGTACTGAAACTCCGGTATGACATCTCTTTTTCTGCAGAAAACTTTGAGTTTCTTCAATATCAACGCCTCCAGTATTTTGCTCATGAAGTTGAGCAAAGAAATTGGCCGATATCCTTCCACATTTGCGCGGTTGTTCTTCTTCGGGACAGGGACAACTTTTGTGTTTTTCCAGGCTGCAGGGAAATAGCTGTTGTTCAGGCAGTTACTGAAGATTATAGTCAACAGGAGAACAGCAAGATTTGGTAACTTTCTTGGTGCTTCCTGCTAAAAAATCTTCATCCTTAATATACTTTCTTTTAATTGAAAAGATTTCCCTGTATTTTTAAAATAAATTTTACAATTGAAATAAATTGAACAAACGTAAAACAGCTGAAACTTATTTAGGTATAAGTCCTGAGAGGGGTAAATCTGCCGAGAAACAATTGATTTAACATCGAAAAGCAAATACATTTTTTTTTCAATAAAATCCAAAAATTGCCTAAACCAGCATTTTGACAGCTTTTAGTTGAAAATATATTGATTTATCTTACAAATGGAAAACCGTATAATTGATGCGACCAGTTTCATTGTAGTATTTCGTAATGTCCCGATCTAAGCACACCTCACTCAAACGCAAATACTTCAACTAAAGAACAATGCAATTGAGTATCTACGAGCATAAATATACATACTTACGTTTGTATGCGTATCTAATAAACTTCAATCAAATATTAAAATACATTTTTCACGAAAAATAAACTTCCGTGGAAGTCTATGTATTTTATTTTTGAAAAACCTATATATGTAGGTACCTCGCTTTTTAATAATAACAGTACCGTCACTCCCAATTGGAATACTGCATTTTATGGGGCCTCTATAGTAGGTATATAACTTAAAATAATAAATGATAGAATCTATAACTCATACATAAACTCCACACACACATTTTCCGCAAATATTTTCTCCAAAGCCGCTGTACAAAAACATTCTCGTCAACATATTTATGTTCTTTCTAACAATCAATGTTTTATCAAGTTAAAAAATGCAAACATGCAAAAAAAATTGTCTTTGATTAAAATTTCCCACCTGTTTTTATTTCGGGTTATGATTCATTCATACGGAACGATGAGTAGGTAGGTAGAGTTGCTCAGTGTGCCAATTCTCATTTACTCACAAACAAAATAACCATACCCTGATTTTCCTAATTTTGAATTGAAATTTTGATTGGTTTTTATCATCACACAGGCAAGGCATCAAATGGGTCAAACAAAAGTACCATAATAACCTAGTAGTTTTACGTTTAACTCAACGAGGCTACCTAGATGTAGTCGAACGTGCAGTGAGCAACGGAAATGTTCTTTTGATTGAAAATATCGGCGAGAGCATTGATGCAGTTCTGAACCCATTGCTCGGGCGTATGTTGATTAAGAAGGGAACGTGCTTAAAATTAGGCGACAAGGAAATCGATTTCAATACAAATTTTCGATTAGTTTTGCATACTAAATTAGCAAATCCTCACTATAAGCCGGAAATTCAAGCTCAAACTACTTTAATAAATTTTACTGTCACCCGCGATGGACTAGAGGACCAACTACTTGCTGAAGTCGTAAAAGCCGAACGTCCAGATCTAGAAATAATGCGATCAAATTTAACACAACAACAGAACCAGTTTAAAATAACCTTGAAGTTCCTAGAAGACGATTTGCTTCAAAGACTTTCTTCTGCCGGCGAGAATGTCCTTCAAGATGTAACTCTCGTTATGAATCTGGAAAAGACAAAGAAGACCGCTGAAGAAATAGAAGTTAAGGTAGCTGAGGCTAAGATAACCGCTGTACAAATCGACTCAGCACGAGAACACTACAGACCTGCCTCGCAAAGGGCTTCCATAATTTACTTCATATTGAATAATCTCTTTAAAATCAATCCGATATATCAATTTTCCCTGAAAGCATACACGGTTGTATTCTCAAATGCTATTGCCAAGTCGGCACCAGCGGAAAAAGTGAAAGAACGTGTGGAGAACTTGATAGATTCTATCACTTTCTATAGCTTTGTCTATGTCTCACGAGGCCTCTTCGAAGCCGACAAACTCATATTCCTGACTCAAGTCGCTATTCAGATTCTGCTGAATTCCGGGGAAATAGAACCGACTGAACTTGATTTTCTGCTGCGGTTTCCTTATTCGCCAAATGTTACATCCAGTATTCCATTCCTTACCAATGTTGCTTGGGGTGGTATTAAGGCTCTGATTAATCTTGAAGCCTTTCGAGGTCTTGATAAGGACATTGAAATTTCACAAAAACGGTGGCAGAAATTTATAGATGCAGAGTGCCCCGAAAACGAAAAGTTACCTGGAGAATGGAAAAATAAGACTGCGATTGAAAGGCTTTGTATAATACGATGCTTACGGCCGGATAGAATATCATATGCCATCAAAGTTTTCATCGAAGAGAAACTGGGCTCGAAGTATACCGACAATCGCACTATGGAGTTTTCTAAGACCTTCGAAGAATCAAGCCCAGAAACCCACATCTTCTTTGTCCTATCACCAGGGGTAGACCCGCTAAAGGATGTTGAAAAACTAGGCACGCTCCTTGGGTTCAAGACCGATAACGAAAACTTCCACAGTGTGTCTCTGGGGCAAGGGCAGGAAATCGTTGCTGAGAATGCAATGGAAATCGCTTCTCAAAACGGACATTGGGTAATATTGCAAAATATTCATTTAGTTGCTCGTTGGCTGCCCAGTCTTGAGAAGAAAATAGAAACTACTTTGGCAAATGTTCACCCAGACTATAGACTCTTCTTAAGCGCCGAACCTGCTGCAGATCCCGCCTATCACATACTGCCCCAAGCAATTCTCGAATCAGCAATTAAGATAACCAACGAACCACCAACTGGAATGCAAGCAAATATTCATAAGGCGTTGGACAATTTCAGCGATGAAACACTTGAAATGTGCTCAAAGGAAACTGAGTTTAAGGCGATACTCTTTTCGTTGTGCTATTTCCATGCCGTTGTAGCAGAACGAAGAAAATTTGGGCCTCAAGGATGGAACAGAGTTTATCCCTTTAATGTTGGTGACCTGACGATATGTGTGTATGTGTTGTATAACTATCTGGAAGCTAACAGTCGGGTTCCGTGGGAAGATCTACGCTACCTCTTCGGAGAGATAATGTATGGAGGTCATATTACGGACGACTGGGACCGCAGATTATGCCGCACGTATTTGGAAGAGTTTATGCAGCAGGAGCTAGTTGATGGGGAACTGGAGTACTGTCACGGATTTCCTGCACCTGGAATTCTCCGGTACGACGGATACCATGAGTACATAGACAATAACCTTCCATCCGAGAGCCCAAATCTGTATGGCTTGCACTTGAACGCCGAAATTGGCTTCCTCACCACCGTTTCTGAGCGTCTTTTCCGCATAGTGTTCGAGCTGCAACCACGTCTGCCCGTTGGTACGGGCTCTTCAGGAGGGACAGAACAATCTGAGGACGATATTGTTAAGGCAACTCTAGAGGACCTGCTTGACAAAATTCCCCAGCAGTTCAATATTTCAGAGCTAATGACAAGGGTTGAAGATAGGAATCCTTACATAATTGTAGCATTTCAGGAGTGTGAACGCATGAACATACTCATGCGAGAACTATTCCGATCTCTTAAGGAACTTGAACTGGGCTTGAAAGGAGAGTTAACCATTTCATCTGACATGGAGAACCTAATGCAATCACTTTATATGGACCAAGTTCCAGAATCCTGGACGAAACTAGCCTACCCAAGTCTCTGGGGACTACAATCGTGGTTTGCCGATCTGATGTTGCGCCTCAGAGAGTTAGAAAGATGGGTAGCGGACTTCAAGATGCCTTCATCTGTATGGTTAGGTGGGTTTTTCAACCCTCAGAGCTTCTTAACTGCTATTATGCAGCAGACTGCCCGCAAAAATGAATGGCCCTTAGATCGTATGTGCCTCAATTGCGACGTTACCAAGAAAGCAAAAGAAGAAATAAGGTGAGGAATTGCGTGTATTAAACTTGATAAATTAAATTTAAATTAAATTTTCAGTGGTCCACCTAGGGAGGGAGCTTACATAAATGGTTTATTTATGGAAGGAGCCCGCTGGGATACTCAAATTGGAACCATTAGCACAGCCTTCATGAAGGAACTTTTCCCATCAATGCCAGTTTTATTTATAAAGGCTGTCACCCAAGACAAGCAGGACACGAAAAATATCTACGAATGTCCTGTCTATAAAATAAGGTAAGAAAATAATCGATTGTGCTTGGATGTGAGTGTGAGTGTGGGTGGATAAAGGATCAGCAATCTCTTTTAATACAATGTATCACTTTATTGGTTATTCTTTAGAGCATTCCATGATTTTAAGTCGTCAACGACCATATTCTTATCTTCATTGAAGATAGAATGTGTTCTTTGGCATTCTCTACATCTTCTCAATCATCATTGAATTCAATTCAACTCCATTCTTTTCTTTTCTTTTCGTTTTTTTTTCTTTTCTTTGTGGACGATTTGCGGTGCTTCGCAACGGACGTGCTCCAAAACGCAAACAATTCTTACACAACGCCACTTCGTTATTTCGTCACCGGACTGGCTCTGTCCTTCTACGGGGACCGCTGAATGTCTTCGTCAAACTCTGGATGTTCTGGGGGCCACCAACCACTCTGCCAAACAAAACTAAATGGAAAAAAATGTAAACGTTGCATCGGACGGCTTGGCGTCGCTTGGAATCTCGGACTTTTGAAATCGAACTCATTTCCTGTTGAATGGCTCAGAATGCGAGGACCTACATTTGTGTGGACTTTCAATTTGAAGACTAAAGAGAAGGCTGCGAAATGGACTCTTGCGGGTGTTTGCCTCCTTTTACAAACATAAAAATGATGGTCCAAAGTAAATACGGCGTCATCCATTCCCTGTTCCCAATGCGAAATTGGGGATGTTTTGATTTCTGGTTAATTTTATTCTCTGATTTGTTTTCTTGTTTGTGTGTTTGTATTGATTTGGTTAGTTATTAAACTATTTTTATTGGCTAAACTGTTTTCGTTGCATGTGACTTGAAGTTAAAAAACTATTTATTTTGAGTATTTATTTAAGTTACAGCCCGGTAACACTCTTACTACAGTCTCATGCACAATTAATCGCCCAACTTTCTTTAGTCTCATTAGGTGTGTTTTTGATAAACAAGGGTTATCATAAGGAATGTATTTTGTCAATTGATTATCAACCACCGTCCGGGATGCCATCGGATGATTTCGAGAGACTGGATCTTATACTAGGACTAGGAAGCCTGTCCAATCAGACAACGATGCACATAAGGTCGAGACGACCGCTTTATTGTAAACAATGTGCTAATGAATCACTTACTCGTTTCTTCGCAGCGCGAAATGTACAGTGAGCGTCAAAAGTGAGTGCACACCATATTGTTTTTTCTAATTAGACTTTTACATTTAATTCATTTGAATAAAACTAAAACGAAGAAAACAGTAGAAGAACAAAACAAACTGTCTAAAATATCGCGTCAAAAGTGAGAGCATATTTACGATATTTAACGCTTTTGACAGTAGCTCTGAAAAAACACCGTTTCTTGAAAAAAAATGAGATAACAGAGAATCGTAAGCTTATTTTTAGTGTTCGTGGTGACAAGTCGAATAAACAGAATTACAAAAAAGTAACAATGCGAAAAGAAATCGACATCGAAACCAGAAATATAATAGTGAATTTAAGTAAAGAAGGTAAATCTTTACGAAAAATTTCAGCTTATACAAAAAGAAGCCCTAGTGACATTAACAAAAAATATTGATACTCGTAGTTATAAAACGTACAGAAAAATTGAAAACCTAAAGCGTAGTGGGCGGCCTCTAGAGTTAAGTCGTTTAACTGTTTCGCATTTTGTTAGAGAGGTTAATAGTCCAGTCAAATTATTATTTTATATCTCCAAAAAATACTACGTCGAATTTTTTTTTTGTTTCTTAAAGAGAACCTGTTAGATAGTGTAAATCCAAAAAGTTCGAACAAAAAGAGCCCATGCGTTGTCCGCCATTTTGAAAAAAGGCTTTGGAAAGCGTGAACTTGATTTTCTCGGCTCCTATCATATATAGAGCTGTATTTTTTTTTAGGTTTGTACGTTAAAATATCTTCTTTAACTTTTGTTGAGAAAAAAAATTTAAACCTCTTTCCAAAAAAAAAGTTATTGACGAAAAACTGTCGAGATTTTCAAGTAAAAAATGGTTTTTAACGTTTATCTCGCCTCATGTGCATCTTATCGAAAAAATATTAAGTAATTTTTTATAGATCACTTTATTTCCTACATTTTGGTATATTTGAATTTTTTGTGCGACAAAAACTGTAGGAAATATAACCTGTCAAAATGGCCAATATCCTGCGAAAATTAAAAAAAAAAATTTACTCACGTTTGAAAATTTTAAAATTTGATTATGTTCATTATGAAATTTAAAGAAACAATTCAAATTCTTTTCCACACCACCACCGAGGTAGAGTTACGGCGCATTTTTTTTTAATGCGGTGTCCCCAGGAGGTATAATCCTCGATGCAATCGTTTTCGTTTCTATATCGGCCTATCGATGCTTCGTTTGACAGCAGGAGTTACAAAGCTTGATCGAATTAGAAGTACGAAGATCCGAGGAAGCCTTCATGTTAAGAATACCATTTCCCAAAAAATTGAACACGACCGACTCAGTTGGTATTGCCATGTTCAAAGGAGAGATCCTGAGAACCCCGTCAAAAAGGCAATATCATACAACGTTCCAATTCGGAATAAAAAGAAAGGTAGGCCTAAACACTCCTGGTACAAACAAATGCAAAAACACCAGCATTCAGTTGGCCTCAGAAATGGAACAATACAAAACCGGGAGGCTTGCCGCCGATTTCTGAGGTCAACCCGGCGAACCCCACAGGCGGGTATTCAAAATTGGATTTACCAAGCACTTGTACGTTGCAACAAGCATACAGCTCGAATTTTCAAAGAATGGTTGCTTTATAGAACACCAAAACAGCTAGATCACCCTCCACAATCACCAGACCTAAATCCAATTGAACACCTGTGGGAGTATTGGGAGCGAAAAATTCGTCAAAGGAAAATTTCAATCAAAGCAGCCCTGAAATATCGAGACGACTTGTGGATTCTATACCCAGAAGACAAGAATATGTCTTAAAAGCTAAGGGAAGCCAAACAAAATATTAGTCAATTGTTTTTTTTTTTGGTAACTTCAGTTTTTGTTTAATAAAAATCGAAAGTGTGCTCTTATTTTTGACGTCTAAATTGAGCCCTTTTTATTTTAAATCTATAAATATCGCAATTAATTTATTAAATATATTGGGACATAATAAAACTTTAATTTCATACATTAAATTTTATATATTTTTTGAATTACCCTAAAATAAAAAACAAAACTTGTTATGTGCACTCACTTTTGACGCTCACTGTGAGTGTTATAGCGTTTTCGTTTGGAAATCCAAAAGAACCTTCCAACACTCTCCGATCCCTACAAGTTGCAACACTTTTTTGATTCTGAAGTTGACGATGGTGAAGTAGTTGAAACGGTTGGCTACAGCCGATGACAAATATAAGAAAATCTCATGATCAGACTTATCAGTTAAGTACGATGATAGGGAAGATGTAATTCTGGCTCTCTGTTCGACTACAGCGATTGTGCGAATTTCTTAACGCTTGGTGGATATCATTTTTAAATTTTAAAGTTTTTCTTTTTTTGTTTTAAAGACCAAAAATAACAATACCTGCGATACCATATTTTTTTTCAAAACTTTATAAAATATTTTTTTCAAAAACTGATTCAAAGATTAAAAAAATTGATCGTTTTCTTTATGCGAAAGCTCCTTAGAAGTTTGGATAGTATTGTGTATTTAAATTTTCAAATCTTTTTTTTATATTTCGTATGGGCTTACGAATAGGGGCTCGATTTTTTTAAAACATGACAACCAAAAGGTTCTTATTATATTTTTCTTGAAAACGGCGCCGTGAATTTTGTTCTTTCGATGAATTTTAACGGTCTATAAATCAATAAAAAATAAAATGTACGACTGGGTCGCACGAACTTGCTCCTATGTAAAAGACTAAGAATTTCAAAAATGAATGTTATTAGAGAAACTGTTCATAAGCATAAAATTCATTTTTTAAATGACTAAAAAAACTTCTTTAGTAGTTAAAAGTAAGAATAGCATACCATGTGATTCAAGCAAATATAAATTTATGCAAAAACAAAAATTATAAGTCTTTGTAGTGGTTTCTTAAAAAATAAGAATTTATATAAGAAAATTTTAAAACATTTATAAGAAAAAATGTTGGTACGCCAATTTGAAGTATTTATTATTGTATGAATAAAAAAAAAATTACAAAAAAAAGTATTGAGCTGTTTTCGAGATATTGAATTTTCAAAAAACAAAAAATTAATTTTTTTTTTAAATTCAAAAAAATATTTTTCTTAAAGTTTTGAATGATAATGAGAAATTCAAAATTTTAAAAAATCGTTCTATGGTAGGTACAGTCAGGAATATCTTGTTTTCAAATTTTTTTTTATTTAATTACAGATATTAAAAAATAATATAAAAAAAGTAAGCAAAATTCTCGGAACCGTTTTCGAGAAAAATACGATTTTCGAAAACCATTTTTTAACATTTGTATGGACGGTACCGTTATTTTTAGGTAAAATGAATTTATTTTTCTTATATCTTGTAGATTATTTTTCCAAACTTTTATTGATCAAGTTTTGAAAAAATCGAGCATGGGGTTTTCGAAATATTGTGTTTTCGAAAAAAAATTTTTAAAGTTTTTTAAAAATCAAAAAAAAATAAAATGCACGACTGGATCGCACGAAATTGCTCTTATGTAAAAGTACTTTGGAATTTAAGATACATTTTATAAATATAAAACATGGATTTAATGAGATAATAATGTTCAAATGCATAAAATTGCCGTCTGGTTTCCGGAAAAGTATGAATTTATGCAAATAAACTATAAAAAAACGTTTTACTCGTATTATTAAATAAATTTTTTACAATATTATTTTAAACTTAAGGGGACTCCTGCTAAAAATTTTGGGTTAAAATCCTTAGAGCCGTTAATGAGAAAGTCGAAAATCAAAAAAACCGTTCTATGACAGGTACCCCTAATAACATTTCCCCCCAAATTTTTTTTTACCAGAATATAGTCCATGCCCATAATATCACACTTAATTTTTTTTATCAAAATCTTTAGAGCCGTTTTCGAGATAAATAAGATTTTGCATTACGGGTGTATGGGGGTACCCTTTAGTTTTGGAGCTAAAAAAAATTTCAATTTCTCCAATAGGAAATCACCGAAGACTCTTAACTACCGAGATTGAAAGATATAGGTCCAGTGGTTTAGGCTGTAGTGAGAGGTACAGACATACAGACACACTGAAACATGTTTTTTGTGTACTAAATTTTCCTTAAAATTTTTATAAAAAAAATTGATATGCGAATTGTTAGTATTTAATAAAATACATTTTAAAACGTAATTTAAAAATTTAATCGTGTATCGGTTTTCAAGATATTAAATTTTCAAAAAAAAAAATGTATTATTTTTTTAAAAATCCAAAAACTATTTTTTCGAAAAAAATTTTAGTTTATATTTTTTCAAATGCAAAGCAGCTCCTGCATAAAAATTTTGGTTAAAATCGTTAGAGCCGTTGGTGAGAAATTCGAAAATCAAAAAAACCGTTCTATGACAGGTACCCCTAATAACATTTCCCCCCAAATTTTTTTTTCACCAAAATTTAGTCCATGTCCATAATATCGCACTCAATTTTTTTTATCAAAATCGTTAGAGCCGTTTTCGAGATAAATAAGATTTTGCATTACGGGTGTATGGGGGGTACCGTTAGTTTTGGAGCTAAAAAAAAATTTCAATTTTTCCTCTAGGGAATCACCGAAGACCCTTAACTACCAAGTTTGAAGAAAATACCTCCAGTAGTTTAGGTTGTAGTTCCAGGTACAGACATACAGACATACAGACAGACAGACAGACGGAATTGTCGGACCCAGTTTTTTCGTCTTCGCTATCATCGTAATTTCAACTTTGATCAAAATCTCGAGTTCGATTTTTTTTCCAAATGCAGAACTTGCCCTTTAGTACCTATGTATATCGCAAGTAAAAATGTTCGTATGGCAGGTACCGTTATTTTCGGTCTTAAAAATTCAAATCAAAAAACATCCGGGGGTAAAAAATTAAAACCCATATCTACCAACTTTGAAAAAAATCGGCCGAGCCGTTTAGCTGTAATCGCACAGACAGAAAGACAGACAGAATTGCCAGACCCACTTTTTTCGTCTTCGCTATCATCGTAGTGTCAACTTTGATCAAAATCTCGAGTTCGATTTTTTTACGAATGCATAACTTGCCTTATAGTACCTATAAGTCGAAAATAAAACTTTAATTAAGATATTATATTGACTGTACCTATCATAGAACCAATTTTTTGAATATTGAATATCTAAATATTGGAAAACCATTGCCTTTCAAAACTTAAAAAAATATATATCCTTTTTGTTTTTGAAAATTCGTTGTATCAAAAACTGCTAAAAGATGTTTTATTAGTCATTAAAAAATTCATTTCATGGTTATGCGCGTTTTTTTCTAGTAATATTAAATTTTAAAATGTTTAGTCTTTTAAATACATAAGAGCAAGTACGAACGATCCGGTCGTGCATTTTATTTAATTTCGTGCAGTAAAAGTGCTATGACTATGACTATCCTTAAAATGCCTGAGCATAGTGCAAACGCTTAGGAAAGTAGGAAATAGTCTAAAAGGTTGGTTGGTTTAAATTGTCTGAATATCGCGATAAGAGTGAAATAAATTGAACAGATGAATTTAATTTGCAAAAGGATGGAATAAATTTTCGAAGAATGAATTTCAGTTGGTAAAAAGTGAATTCAATTGGCAAACGGATTAATATAATTTGCAGAATGGTGAATTTAATGTTTAATGCTATTTAAAACGTCAGTAAATTCTCATAAAAGATCAGGGACCCTACATCTGTATTTCGTTCCGAAAGTCAATCCTATTCGAAAGTGTTTTTCGTTCGCATTTGATTTTGTACTCTGTAAAACATTTGAAACGGAAAAAATAGTACTTAATACTTTTCCCTTTTACGGATTAGTTTTTTTCGAGTGTCGAATTATTTCTTATGAGATCTGTCAAATAAATAAATTAAAACAAGATAGATAGAAACAAATTGGGGTTTTTAAATAGAAAAAATTATTATAAAATAAAAAACTTGATTCGGTTGCTCTTTGAATAGGATGAAGAAATTAATCAAGAATGGATTGAGCGAAAAATTATACGCGAGAATCAAATTACATATTATAAAAATGTGTGATAAAAGGAAAAATCTTGCTGGTGTGGCAAAGATTCATTTCAGTATTGTTTATTATTTTCCTCGTTTGTACAGAACTTTCGCCTATCGAAGGATGCTTTTTCGTACGTTTTAAATAAACAAAACAAGATGAACTCTCTGCTCCTTTAAGATGAACAGTAACTTCCAACCATACTGAACCATCTTAGCTGTAAATTGAAAGATTTTAGGGCAAGAAATTACCAGCACCAAATAGTACACGGCTATTCCATTGGCACGTCACAATAAATCACCTGAAATTCTTTTGCAGAAATCTGCAGTGCGATAGAAAAAATATTGTGTCCGAAACGCTTACATTTTAAAATGAGTGAAAAAAAGACGAGAAGTTTGATGTTTGCTTGGCGTCGGGGTTCTTAAATGTTCACAGATTTCCTAAAAAGTTTGTATTAATAATTAAATTTATTTGCTTAAATTGTTATTATAACTAAGATTTTCTAAAAAAACATATACATTTTAATACATTCCTTGTAAGTTTCTTTATCACAATTATTGAAGAAAAAAAATTTGCGTATTAGAATGCTTTTGACATTCGGAATCCTATTGCCAGGTACGAAAAATCCTCCTTTTACAACCTAATTTATGGAGTTTTCACAAAAGAAGTAGTATACGAGTACTATAGAAAAGAACAGAAAAGGGTCATGAGTCATGACATTTCTTTAAATTGGTTTTCTTTTTTTTTTGCAGTTCAAAATTTTTCAAAATAATAACTCAAACACTAACAATGATTTTCAATTCAATTTTAACAATCATATTATTTCCATTACAAACTATGTACATATTATATAATTTGAATTTTTGTTTTTATTTTTGTCATCTAGTTTCAGTAATTATATTGATGAAGATCTAGAAATCACTTGAAAAATTGTATAAACATTTAAAAAAACTAATATGGCACAATAACAATTAGTAGTAGTTGTAGTTTATGTAATTTAATTGCATTTCATGGATACTTCGTCTTTTTTCTGAATTCAATAAATGTGCTTTCAATTCTTCAAATAGAAAATTAATAGTGAAGGAAGTTACTTTTTTTATTAATACACATATATCTTCTTTTACATTAGTGCCTTACAACTCCTTCTTAAATGCCCAAATCCAACATCAACATACACACCAATTTTATTTGTCTAGGCACCTATAGTATGAAAATTAGCTTTATAATCATTGATTAGATGCCCTGATAATTGCAAGGTGGTGTTCTTAATTGCAAAAGCATATTTCGTTTGATCGATATGCACAAATGCAGTCGTGCTGTGAGCCTACACTCATGGTCACTTCCTATGGGCCAATCTTATTCAGTGTTCAGTTCATAAAGGTACTAATCGGTCTATACAAAAAATTCAATAGGCAACTTGCGACTGAAAGTTACACAACATAATATGTACATGGTTAAATCCTCTTTGGAAGTGAATATTTAAAAATTTGAGAAAAAAAAATCTAAGTATAAATTAAAATGACTGATGATAGACAATTGAGCTTTGACGAAGAAGCAGCTTCGGACACTGTGATTGAGGATGCTCGATTGGATAAGATTTGTTCGTACACAATAACGACAATGGGACTTAATATGGAAAAATGGAATACTATGATAGGAACTGAAGGATTTAAGGTACGTGTTTATGTACATGTATTACCCAGTTTTTTTCGATGTTATGCTCATACTGACAAAAAAATCTTCCTCGGATTTAATTTGAGATATAAGGTATAAAAGATAAGATAAGCATGTCTTAATGCATTAATACCTTGTGCTTTATTTGATATAATCTAAACATTTTACTTTCCCATAAAAAGTTCACAGTCGACTTACGTTTATTGTATATCTGATCCCATAGGTCCCAACATAATTAAGTAAAAGTAGTTTTATATGAAATAAATAGCCCTTAGAACACAATTTTAATATCCGTAAATATATATACAAACATAGCACGACTATAGTTTTTTTCTAAAATTTAAAAATAGTGGTCTTTTGTTAATTTCTAATGAATGAAAATCGATACATTTGTTTTCAAAAATTCAACAATCTTCTTGCAATGTCTTCTGTTTTAAAACCATGTACTTGGCCTTCTCGGAGATATTATGTAAATTTTTTAAGCTACCTCAGACACAACTTTTCTTTTAAAGCAATAATAGTGTAGCTGTTGTACGAAAACAGGAATACTTTCTCTTTATTTAGCGCAATTAATTACCGGAACACGTATCTATGTACATCGTACACAGTTTGCAAACTACTACAAACTTTAATGTTTCCCATTTCGAATGGAATTTTCCAGCTCATTGTCTTAGACTGGCTTAATAACACAAACAGAAGAGTTCTGCTCTTTACACTCAGCCCGGCGGGATTTTTGGTTCCGATAAATTCAGTTAGCGATATCAGGAGGACGAGTTTTTCTTTTTCACAAAACTCCAGCGCCGCAATGTTCAGAGAAACTGCTACTAGCATTGCCGTTGCTGCAACTTCAGTAACAATTGCCCCCACCATCAATGCAATTAGTAACATCACTCTTCCCCTGCCTGGAAGTAGTTTCTCGACTCTGGATGGCGTACCACGTGGTAAAGCAGCGTTCTTTTTAAAAAGGGCATCCCTCGTTGTAACTTTGCACAATTTCCATAATGAGATTTTATTTGGTGACTTGCCCATGCATAGCAAGGTGGAAACTTTGGCTATATTGCTCGAACAAATTTACATTCCATTGCTTAGCAATCCGCTCAATAACAAATTGTGGCCCGAGACGGTATCACAGGATCTCAATGTTCAAATGAAGGACATCCGGAACAAAGTGCAAGAGGTAAGTTCATTTTAATTAAACGTTTGTATGATAACAATTAATACTTCTTGGCAATTTCGTAGGATTAGGTTCATTGTGTGAACTTTTTTTCTTTTTTTAAAATATAGATCAAGGGAAAAACGAACAATAAAACGATTCTTTCGCTGCTGCTTTCATCAACTTTAATCTTGGAAATACGCGACAAGGTTGAAAATGGGTAAGATTTTTTGTTTGTATTTTGTTTATTCATTGTGCAGTTTTACCGAACTACAGGTAAGAATTTTTTCTTCTGGTTAAAGTCTATAACCAGGCATTGAAGGATTGAGGTTTTAAATTATTAGTACTATCGCTTGTTGCTAAAAAGTGGAAGAAGTCAAAAGCACTAAGAAATAACTTTTTCTCCCATTTCATGTATTTTTTGTAAAAATTTTACAACTGTCATATGGTTTGTATCATTTGAAAAAATAAAATGCACGACTGGATCGCACGAACTTGCTGTTATGTAAAAGTACTACTTATGGAATTTAAAATACATTTTATAAATATAAAACATGGATTTAATGAGATAAAAATGTTCAAATGTATGGAATTGCCATCTGAGTTATCCTTTTAATATTAAAATAATTTTTTATATAACAAATTTCATTAAAATTTTTCGAGAACAAAAAAGATATTGGTTTTTCAAAAAAAAAATGGAATTTTTTTTTCAAAAATTCCAAAAAAAAATGTTTCGAATATTTTTATATACAATATTATTTTAAACTTAAGGGGCTGAGAAAGTCAAAAAATTAAAAACGGTTCCTTGACTTGTACCGTTATTAACATTTTGCCCCAAAATTTTATACCGTTAGACCGTTTTCGAGATAAAAAAGATTATGCATTACTGGTGTATGGGGGTACCATTAGTTTTAGAGCTAAAAAAAATATATCAATTTCACCTCTAGGGAATCACCGAAGACCCTTAAGTACCGAGTTTGAAGAAAATACCTCCAGTGGCTTAGTCTCTAGATCGAGATACAGACATACAGACACACAGACATACTGACATACAGACAGACAGACGGAATTGTCGGACCCACTTTTTCGTCTTCACTATCATCGTAATGTCAACTTTGATCAAAATCTCAAGTTCGATTTCTTTCCAAATGAAGAACTTGCTCTATTGTACATACATATGTATATCGCAAGTAAAAATTGGGGCCTATCGTGAATAAAATTTCCCTGGGAACTGTTCCCAACTTTCAAAACTGTCATCTCGA
The DNA here is from genome assembly GCA_911387755.1 of Chrysotoxum bicinctum. NCBI lineage: Eukaryota > Metazoa > Arthropoda > Insecta > Diptera > Syrphidae > Chrysotoxum > Chrysotoxum bicinctum. The sequence continues at coordinate 265,248,328 of OU426988.1, forward strand.
ATAATGTCGAAAGTTTCCCTTGGAATTTATTGATATTGGGAATTAAGTTTCATAGTGACTTTGGCTCTCATTTAAAAAGACAGTCGCCAGCTTACAATGACCAATGCAGAAGTATTAACCTTTTCAATTTTCGAAGATGGGGAAAATTCCGAGGGAAATTTTGTTCACGATAGCCCCCATATTAAGTTGGATATAGCCATTAAAAAATTAAAATCCTATTTCCGTTATAGCTATGCACTTTTCGGCAAAAACTTAGAACTTACGAGCAATTAGAACATAAAAGCTTATTCAGAATAGTAAAATCTGTGCTCGAGAAAATTGGAAAAAAAACTCTTGGCATGGAGCTTGCCGTTTTAATTAAGCTTCGTTTAGGGAATCACATAAAACATGCTAATTTGAAACAAATATTTAAATCGTATTAGGCTCTAGTTCTATGTTAACTACACTTCCAGACGTACAGTACAGATGACAACTATCATAGAGTTCTCCTTCTTCAACTTGGATAAAACCTTTTACATTTTTACTTGCGATATAGGTACTATAGGGCAAGTTCTGCATTTGGAAAAAAAATCGAACTCGAGATTTTGATCAAAGTTGACATTACGATGATAGCGAAGACGATTAAAGTGGGTCCGGCAATTCCGTCTGTCTGTCTGTCTGTCTGTCTGTCTGTCTGTCTGTATGTCTGTACCTCGATCTAGAGCCTAAGCCACTGGACCTATTTTCTTCAAACTCTGTAGTTATGGGTCTTCGGTGATTCCCTAGAGGGGAAATTGAAATTTTTTTTTTAGCTCTAAAACTAACGGTACCCCCCATACACCCGTAATGCAAAATCTTATTTATCTCGAAAACGGCTCTAACGATTTTGATAAAAAAAATTAGGTGTGATATTATGAACATGGACTACGTTTTGGTAAAAAAAAAATTTGGGGCAAAATGTTATTAACGGTACCTGTCATAGAACCGTTTTTTTGATTTTCGACTTTCTCATTAACCTCTCCAACGATTTTAACCAAAAATTTTCAGCAGGAGTCCCCCTAAGTTTAAAATAATATTGTGTATAAAAATATTCGAAAAATTGTTTGTTGGGTTTTTTTGAAAAAATTTTTTTTTTTGAAAAATCAATATCTTCAAAACCTATGGACGATTATTTTTTGAAATTATTTCCTAAAATCAATATTATTAAATACTTAAAATTCGCATCCCACATTTTTTCCTTGAAAAATTTTAAAGAAATTTCTTATATAAAAAATTTATTTATTTAATAATAAAACGATTTTTTAAAGTTTGTTTGCATAAATTCATACTTTTTTAGAAATCAGACGGCAATTTCATTTTAAATTCATGTTTTATATTTATAAAATGTATCTTAAATTCCAAAGTACTTTTACATAAGAGCAAGTTCGTGCGATCCAGTCGTGCATTTTATTTACTTGTGACTTATAGGTCTATGTACTATAAGACAATTTATGCATACGAGATTTTGATCAAAGTTGACATTACGATGAACACGAAAAAATCGGGCCTCGCAATTCCGTCTGTCTGTTGGAGTTTTTGGATTTTCAAAAAAAGTTTCAAAATTTGTTTTCCAAAACTAAACATTTCGAGAACCCTATGCTCAATTTTTTTTAACTTGAGAGAAAGAGAAAAAAAATTTATTTTACCTGAAAATATCGGTACTCCTCATACAAATGTTAAAAAATGGCTTTGGAAAATCGTATTTTTCTCGAAAACGGCGGCGCCTAAAATTTTGATAATTTTTTGTTATCTCAATCAATTTTTACGATCTATAATTCAAAAAAATAATTGTAAAACTAAGATATTACTGACTGTACCTTCCATAGAATCATTTTTTCAAATTTTGAATTTCTCATTATCTGCGTAACGGATTTTAATGAAATTCCTACAGAGAAGCTTCTAAACAGTTTGAAAACATAGCATTTCAAAACTTAAAAAAAGATGTTTTTTGAATTTTTGAAAAAAAAAATTATTTTTCGTATTGTAATTTGCATGTCGTAGGGGAGAGTGGGGCACATTTGAACATATACTGAAAACACGGGGCACATGTGAACAATGCTTATAAAATTTTACTTTATTACTCTTTTTTAAAAGTACTCGTAATTTAAAATTTTAACCTTACAATACCATATCCATAAACGTCATTGACTTTCCTTGATTCTCTCAGTTGTCTCTCGGACTTAGAGGTGAAAGGTCCTTTTGCTAGTGGAAGTGTTTTGTTTTCGTTTTTTAGTTGTAAGAGTTTAAAAAAATTACTGCGCGATTTTAAAACAGTAACAATTTTTTTGTGGAGCAAAAATAAATTTTAAACTTAATTACGGTAACTTTGTTACTGGATATATTTCAGTTAAATATTTGTAATAAATTGTATGTCACTGGAACAGTTGGGGCAGATTTGAACAGGTGTGTTGTTCAAAACTCCCCCATTTAGTATTTTTTTTAAATGTTTAAGACATTTAAGAGAAAATTTAATCAGCTTCAAGCAATTTTGCTATCTGTTCTATAAGGCAAGTATTGGTTTCAGGTAAAAAATGTTTTTGTCATATCGTCCGTCAGTCTCTGCGTCTATCCGTTCTCTGTCTCATTTTTGAGCTATTGAATACTGAAAATAAGACCTAGTTAAGGCAGATTGAACAAATCTTGAACAAATCTAAAATATTCTAGTTTAAGGTTTTTTTATTCACAGAAATTGAAGCTTAGGTTTGGAAAACAAGCTAAAACTTAATGAACTTAGCGTTGGCTATTTTAAAATAGCTATTACTAGAAAACATTATCTAGCTTAAGCTTATTCTTATTCTCTAAAAATCTAGCTTTTACTTAAAAATCCAAGTTTTAGATTTATCTTTTTTTTCTTATTAATCTTTGTGGATTTTTGTTTTTTTTTTTCTACAAATATACATACAAAAATAAAAATTCAATATAAATATTTCGTTAAATGGACCAAATATTTTTCTAAATTGAACGTCAATGCCACTGTTCCATGTGAGTAAAATATCAGGCCAATTGCTCAATATTTTAGGTTTTATCAGTCTGGAAGGCAAAAAGTGTTCAAATGTGCCCCACTCTCCCCTATACATGTTATTACATACGCATAAAAAGATTAAATATAATTGTTTTTTTTTTTTCAAGAAATACCAAAAACGCAATAAGAAATTTTTCCAAGTAAAAGATGCGCTCCACGCAGTGACGTCTGTTAGGCAAAAATTTGCAAAATTTTTATAAGAACTTTTTTTTATGAAACTTGGAGAGACTGTGCATCAGTATCTTCTTTTAATTATTCTCCAATTTTTCTAAAAAAAAAAGGTTGCTGTAAAAGTTTTTGATTTTGTTTTTTTTTTTTTTTGGAAAATTATAAGCACTTTCCAAACAGGCGAATGATGGTTTTTTTAATAATAAGAAGCCTATAAAAAATTTTTATTGCATAAATTTATATTTTTCCCAGAAATCAGACGGCAATTTAAAAAATAATTTGTATGAACTAATCACATTGTTCTCTAATCACATCCACGTTTCTATACATTTATTTTCAAGTCTTAAATTCCAAAATATTTAAAAAAACAGCCGATTCCTGTAATTTCTTTTGAAATGTTGTTATTTGTGATTTTACAAATTGTTCTAGACAGTAATTTATATGTAGCACCCTTGTACATGCGATAATGGAACCTCTCTTTTATTTATCTATTTATTTGTTTGTTTTTCATATTTTAACATTAATTTCTTTGTATTAAGACAAATTGACATTAAAATCATTTCGTTACCGAGGTAATAGGTTTTCTTATATCGGCAAAAAATTTTACGATGCTAAAAAAACTCTAAGGGGCTGCAAAAACTGGCTCTGCCCCGATTGGCAAGACCCCACGATACTCCACTGATCAACTACCCTATAAATTTATCATTCTTTTACTCGTTTTATTTCATCACAGCATTTTCGGATAAAAAACAATTAAAGTCATTTAAAAAACGTAAATGCATATCTTAGTTGTAAATTTAAACAAAAACTAATTTAAATTATTTAAATTAGGTAATTAACAATAGATATTATTTCCTAGAGAAACATCTGCATTCCATGAGCAACTCCAAAATACGTTCGAAGAAATGATTATAAATTGGACAACTCAAATTCATGAAATTTTGAGTGTTAAATCCAAAGGCATTAATAATAATAACGATAATTTACTTCCTGTAAACGAAGTATCCTTTTGGAATAACAGAAAACTTCATTTGCAAGATGTTTATGAGCAAATGAAGTCTCCAGCCATTGTAGCTGTTGCCCAAACCCTCGAGCGCTTCGGGTCAATAGCTTATTCAGAATCCTTTCATAAAATATTCAAGGATCTAATAATGGCACTCCACGAAGCCCAAGACATAACTTTATGGCTCAGTCCGATTATTCGACAGACCACAGCCTTCAGTGCGGTCAATTTTATTAATTCAATGGATCTGGTAGAGCCGCTGGTCCACATAGTTCATTTAATTTGGACAAACTCTCGTTACTATTGTGCATTGAAAAGGATGACAGTCCTACTGAAATCAATATGCAATCTGTTGGTGTACAGGGCGAGCGAGGACTTGGAGTTTGCAATCTTGTTTCAGAGCGAGGCGGAGGCCGATGAGGGACTTGCAAAAATAACCTCTACTGTCAACATACTCGAATATTTTAAGTAATTAATTGCATGATTTATTCAAACACGTTAAAGTTTTTATCCGATGAGTAAAACGTTCCTTTTTTAGGACAAAAATGTGCGAGTACAAAAACCAGTATTCGTCCAGACATTCGGAAAACTCCCATAACTCTTCGGATCTGTGGAAGTTTTCTACCGACGAAGTTTTCGGTCGACTGGATGGATTTCTCAATCAGCTTTCTGGATTGAAAAACATATTTCAGTTGGCAGCATCCTTTCAGTGTTTGGAAAAACTGGAAATTGGTGGAATTCGTGGCAAATACTTTAAGGAACAACTCTTGAGGGTGAACATTTATTTTGGAGGTCTTTTTTAACTTAACTAAGTACATTGTAGGTTCATGACGACTTTAAGCAAGGTCTGTCTGATTGGTCGGAGGAAGAAATAAACATCAGCAAAGTCAACCCCAAATACAAGAAGTACGACACGAAACAAAATGTTTTTTTCCGGAAGACAGACATTTTGGAAAAACGTTTGGCGACGATTTTAATCAAAGCTTTTGCAGACTGTTGCAATATTGAACAAATCACAAAGGTGTGTATAGATGGTTATTTTATTTTTAGTATGTGTTTTCAAATAGGAAACTAATTTGCAGTTGGTTATAATGTTTCGAGATTTTCTTCAAAGGACGATTATTCGAGACGAGCTTCGCGTTACGATTTGTGGCATTTTGAAAATTTTGAATGAAGAGTTGGAAAATTTGTTCTTGAGTGCAAATGACGTTCAAACACCTCAAAAGATAAATTTCTCTTCATTATCCGTGGTCTTAGTGTGGCTTCATCAAATAGAAAAACGGGCCGAATTTCTGTGTAGTGAAGTTTTCGAAAACGCTTTGTAAGACCAGAATCATTACAAATATGAAGTGTTACAAAAAATTGTACTTTATTACAAAGGTTTCTAAACGGCAATTACCAATTTCAAGAAGTCAAGGAAAAACGTAACTCTTTGTTGGAAAACCTAAAAACAACTCATTCAAAAGTATTGGAGGATTGGATAAAATCAATAGATGCTGAAATTGAAAGCTCCTTAAACGAACCAGTTTTTCGATGGCAAATTCAGAATGGCAGTCCACTCCTTAGTTTGGCACACAATCAAACTTCCCGTCGATTATCAGCCAACCTTCCGAATGCTATTTTCACAACAATCAAAGATGTTAAATACTTAAAAAGCATTGAGTTGCATGACCAATTGCTAACATCGAAGAGCCTTGAACTTTATAGTTTGCGGAACGACATGTGGAAAAGGAACAATATACTTATGCAAATAGAAGACTTCTATAATGAGATAAATGATTCAACTAAGCCCTGTGAATTGGAAATGATATTTGATGAAATTGTTAACATTAACGATCTCATTGAACTGTGCTGTGTAACTGTAAATTGGAAGTCTTATGGTAAATTCGAAGTCTGAACTTATTGTGTCCACGATTGAACTTATATGCTGACAGCTTATTCCTCCTTATGAATTAATTTTATTTCTCTTTTCTTTAAGATTCTACTCTTGTGAATAATATTCTTGAAAAAGTTTCATCTCTGCACAAAAGATTTTTTCTTGCCCAACGCAATGTGGTGGAATTGTTAAAAGTTGTAAGTAATTGCTGCACTGAACCATTACATCAACGCTCTTCGTTTGGCAAGAATACTTTGAATTTACAACTGCAGAAGGAAAGGTTTCACTCGCGTAAGAAACTTTGCGATGAAAGTAAATTAAGTGTAAATGGGCTTGTACAGGAAAACTTCGGTCTTTTCTACAATACGTCAAAAAACTATACTGAGAGTGAGGTAAGAGCCGAAATCGTGCCTCAAAAAACTTAAATAATTATTATAAATCAAACTTCTTACAATAATATGAAAATAGATGGCATTAATAAGATATATTCTTTTGTTTCATAAGTGGAGATTTGCTTACGTCCGTTATACAGGGTGTCCGGTAATTCGTCTGCCATACTTTGGGATGTGATTCTTCATTTCATTTGTTTTATTCATCAAGCAGACTATATACTCGTACAATGTTAATAATCTTCTTCTTCTTCTTCCTTTTCTTCGGCGCTGTTATGATCTCGATGTCGAGGGGATCATAACTCTCCCACGTATCTGCTTCACACTAGTGATCCGCCTGTGGGGTTCGCCGGGTTGACCTCAGAAATCGGCGGCAAGCCTCCCGGTTTTGTATTGTTCCATTTCTGAGGCCAACTGAATGCTGGTGTTTTTGCATTTGTTTGTACCAGGAGTGTTTAGGCCTACCTTTCTTTTTATTCCGAATTGGAACGTTGTATGATATTGCCTTTTTGACGGGGTTCTCAGGATCTCTCCTTTGAACATGGCAATACCAACTGAGTCGGTCGTGTTCAATTTTTTGGGAAATGGTATTCTTAACATGAAGGCTTCCTCGGATCTTCGTACTTCTAATTCGATCAAGCTTTGTAACTCCTGCTGTCATACGAAGCATCTTCATCTCAGCTGCCGTTAGCTTACTCTCATACTTTTTGTACATTGTCCAACATTGTGAACCGTATGTGAGTGCTGGACGCACAACTGAAGTGTAGAGCTTTCCTTTCAGCTTAGGGGGCATTTTTCGGTCACAGAAGATAGCAGAATTTTCCCGCCACTTCATCCACCCTACGCTTACGCGATGATTGATATCGTCATCACAAGTAGCTTCATTATTTATCATAGACCCCAGATATTTAAACTTTTCACACTTGGGAAGCACTACTCCATTCAAATAAATGTCTGGAATAGGCCTGTGTGGATCAGAAAATGGGCAGCACAGGTATTCTGTCTTTTTCGCGCTTATGCGGTACCCACTTCCTTCTAGAACATCCACCCATACGTCAAGGGCTCGTTGTAGGGATATCGGGTCTTCACTTATGATGGCTCCATCGTCAGCAAAGAATAACTGATGCACTTTTGGATCCGTCACTTTGCCTTCAAGCAGGTAATCAAGAACTGTAATAAAGAGCAGGGGACTCAAGACACTTCCCTGGTGTACACCTACTGTGATTTCGAATTCTTCGGTGACTCCAGCTGCGCATCTTACTTTAGTAACTGCTCCATCATACATGTCCATAATTATCCGCACATAGGTTTCTGGAACTCCTCGTTGCCTGAGGGCCACCCATATTAGATCTCGTGGTTGCCGATCGAATGCTTTTTCAAAATCAACCAATACGACATGCAAATCCTCCAAAGAATCCCGATGTTTTTCCATAATTATTCTTATACTCTGGATTGCATCCGTGGTTGACTTACCCCCGACAAACCCGCACTGGTCATCAGATAGCCTAATTATTTTTCGCAGTCGGCTACCCAAGACTCGCTCAACGATCTTCATGGTGTGTGACATCAGCTTAATCGAACGGTAATTATCACAGCTTCGAGTATCACCCTTTCCTTTATAAATTGGAAGAAGGTAACTTTCCCTCCATTGATTAGGCATGCGATCACCTCGTATAAGTTTGGAGACAAGAATCATGAGCCATCTAAACCCGATGTCTCCCATCTTTTTCCAAAACTCTGAGGGTATTTCGTCTGTTAATAATATATAATCTTATAGACTATACTCTGTCCAACAAAAAAAAGTCAGTACAGGCCTTATGGGAGAGCTTTTTCTAAAGCAGTGGCTCCTGATGCACCCTCACTACTATGCGTTAGGAAAAATGCCACTAAAAAAAGAGCAAGCCACTGACTTTTCTTAAGGAATTGTTGTTGTAATTCTTTGCAAAAAGTTGTACACCACAACACGACCGTCGCACAGTGCGATATTTTGGTCGAAAACCTGACCAAAAATATTTGGGCACATTTTTCATATAAAATAGGTACCAAATGACTAAAAAGTTATTTGGAAGGATAAATTTTCATTTGTTAGGTACAGTAAAACCCACTTAAATGCCCATTCCGATTAGCCGAAAGAAAAAAAATTATTAAAAATCAAAAAAAAGCACGCAAAACACTGCGCAATAATTTTTTTTAAAGCTAATATTTTATTCTTTGTTTTGTTTTTTGATTCAAGTTGTTTAATTAAATAGTTTTTGAGAAATTAAGTTTTAAAGTTGAAATTTAGAAAAAAAAATTTTTGTTCGGTTTTTAATTTATTTTTTTTAAAAAATTTGTTTTTTAAGGAGATTTTTTTTTGTCAATATTCAATGACCTGATATATTTTTAGTCAAATACTAAAAACTTCATTCCGATAGATGTCATAGTTTTTAAGAAATTAGAAAAAAACTGAAAGATACTTTTTCCTAGAAAATCCCTTTTTTCCTTTTTTTTTATGAGTGAAATTTTCTTAATCCGGGTGTTCAAATTTCATTCCAAAATTTTATGTCCCAGTATGCAGGTAACCAAGTCTAAAATACCTGCAACCCTCTTAATCCAAAATACGAAGTATTCGAGATGTGGATTAGTTGTATATTTTATGAGTACAGGTCAATTATTGAATAAACAGATTAATCCTTTTTTGTTTTTCCTTCCGCAACTTTTGTTTTATAGCAAGTAATAAAAAATGACCAGGATTAATTTAATTTTATAGTTTTTATTTTATTATTTATTCTTCATCTTTCATTAGAAACATCATCATTAACACCTTCATCATTGGTATTTGTAATCAAAAATTCGAGAGCCTCCTTTGAAAACGATTGTTTTTTTGTATTGCTTGTCCTTAAACTACTGAGATAAGGGTCTGACGTCAATAGAAGCCGGTTAAACACATCCTCGTTGCATGCAGTCCTGAAGAATTTTCGTGAAAAGTGTTGCCTGTATTGGCGGAAAAGCTTATTTTTAGCTTCAGCAGCTTCTTCGGACAACTGTTTCTGTTACGCGACCCTTATGCACTTCCGCTTTTAGTTTGTACAACAGATGCAGTAGAAATTCAAAAAACCTAACCCTGGCGTGTAATATTGATAGCCCAAATCTGAAAGTATCTGGATTCTCCGGTTCTGTAGAATCCAAGTCGTTGAAACTTTTTGAAGTTTTTCCGCATTATGTAACAAGGTAATGCAGATGCAGTATTCGTAGCTGCGTTACACACTTTTCCATCGACCATTGTTGGAAGCAGTACATGGTTGACTCTTATATTGTCGCTTACTTTTGTTGCTTGAAGATTTTGGGCCTGGTTTTCAACGTATTCGATTTCTTCATTGGTTATGTCCTTATTTTCTTTTACAAAACGAATGCGTATTGGTCTGCACCATCTCGGTGATGAAGAGTGAATGTTTTGCCATAAGATTTGACTCCCATACTTGAGACGAAGAGGTACAAGGGAACTCAAAAATATATTTGCATCACTATTATCGTCATCTTCGAATTTCTGCTTATACTGGCTTTGAGTAGATCCATCGCATCCCCACTTTTATATGAACTCTAAATCTGTTTCACTAGTCTCAAGGCACTGTTGGAGTTGTGGTTCCAAATATTTATATAAACGTGATATTGTGTGATCCACTAAATCTTGGAGCTTCACTTCGGCAACTGTCTCACTTACGCTTTTTGGTGGGTAACAATCCTGTTTAGCTTTATACACGTAGTTATAGCACGGATATATATCTTTGTTGGCCTGATGAATCACTTCGTATTGACTAGCAGTTAAATTAGCTTCGACGAATATCCTCAAAGCGTTTTCAGCAGTGTGTTTCTCAGTTTTCAGGGTTTTACTGCCAATCGCAGCTGCTTTCCGGAACATCATAGCCCTGGTTGGAGTTTTGGTCACAACCTCCATCACTTTTGCGACATCAATATTTCCCGCTGCTCGTTGACTCATCTGTGCTGCGTATGTCAGTTCATCAAAGGACACACTCTTTCGAAGTTCCTGTTTTTCGACGTTTTGTTCGGTCACTTGATTCCCCGAACTCTTTGCTTGGGCGACCTTTACACCTTCCGGGAAGTATGCCAACAGGTAGTGTTACTTCTTCGCTAAGCCACTCTTCATTCTTATCCAAGAAACGCTTTTCTGTGCAGTTGCAGAGTTGCCATTTCCGTTTATAGTTCGCTTTGAACGCCTTGATAATTTTTGTAAGTTCATCTATTTTCTCTGGGGGACAGTTTGTGATATCCATACATTTTTTATCCAAATCTTTAAGTTTACCGTCAAGGAGTCTTTGTGAGCTTCCTCTTACCAACTCATGGAGCTGTTTCCTGGTCAGAGTCAAGATGGAATTAGAGTCATCTGGAATAATATAAAAAATGTTTAGTTATGGTCGCTTGAAAGGAGTTTTTTTCAAATGCTTTGTTTTTTCTTAGGTGAAAACTTGTGTTCTGAAATGCAGGATTGTTCTACATATCCAGAAGTTAAATAAAAAATAATATATATGACAAACTTTGTTTCGGGGTGTTGCCAATATTCAAAAACACTAATGTTTGGTAAAAACAACGGAAAAAGTGCAAATTTTGTAAGTACATTCTTTAATTCATCGATATGAAGAACTTAAGTTGAATATAATTATACAAATTTCTTTGCTTAAAATATTGTACATACCTTGATTTACGATATCCATATCAAATTTTTTCACAAAAATCACTTTTAAGATTAAAAAAAAGATTGTGTGTACTGACGCACGCGCGGTTGAAGTAAAACTTCTTTTTCCTCAAGCAAAGCTTCTGTAAGATTATAACCTACAAACAAACATTTTGTATTCTAAAAACATGTCGCTGTCTTTGACGGATAACGTGACGTTTTGACATGTCACTGACAGCTGCATAGAAATTTTTTTACCCCCAACGCCGGAAAAGAAGTTTTACTTCAAAAAAACATGAAAAAGATATGTTTGTTTGTTTTTTTTTTTTAAAGGATAGTGGTTTCTGCTTGTTAAATTGGTCGACCACATAATTCACAAACATTTTATATTTTTAAAACATGTCGCTGTCTTTGACTGATAACGTGACGGTTTGACATGCCACTGACAGCTGCATAGAGAATTTTTTACCCCCAACGCCGGAAAAGAATTTTTACTTCAAAAAATTGAATGTGCGCGCCTAGCCTTAAATGAAATCGAGAAGAAAAGTACAAAACTCCAATGCCACTTGACAAGCAAGTTGCCTCGCTTTGTTTGTATTACCCTAGGGCTGCACGTGCAAGTATTGGCAAGCATGTTGTAATCTTGTAATGTACACAAGCATTTCTTATTAACCCGTACAAACCCGAGCAACTTAGTAGTCACCTGGCAATAATTCAGTATCCAGGTAACTTGGAAAGCAAGTACACTGACAGCAGCACTCTTGTAAAATTAATTATTAAAGTATTTGATTGATTAGTCGGGTGACGTTCAAATTTATAAATACCAAAACAAATGTCGGTGGCGTGTGCGATTAAGCGAATAAATATTATTAAAAAGTATAATTTCAAAACTTTCAGGCAACCTGATGGTCATATGGCATGCCGTCTATGACAGCAAGAATACAAATGGTAGTGGATATACCCAACTTTTTGGCCAGTACTTTGTATGCGAGGGTTAGGTGTTGGTAAAATTTATTTGGATTGCAATATGCTTGTCAATAATTATTCGTGTTGCATAGCCATTGCGCGTCTGAATCTATAGTTTTATGTTTATCTTTGAATGCAGCCATTTGAAATATGTAAATTCTAAATCGTATCCAACTTCATGTTATAATTACTTTGTATTCTAAAAACATGTCGCTGTCTTTGACGGATGGCATGACGGTTTGACATGTCACTGACAGCTGCATAGAAATTTTTTTACCCCCAACGCCGGAAAAGAAGTTTTACTTCAAAAAAACACACAGAAAATACACTTTTTTTTCAAAAATCGCAAACAAACTCGTGCTTATTCAACAAGTGCAAGTTGCAACTGATGGTGTCGCGAACGGGGGTGACGAACTTATAGATCGACTTCACTAAACAATAGCCTGGTTATATACCTGTTATGGGACACATGCTTAATCCTGAGAGTGAAAGTTGACAAAATTGATTTATGGCCACGTTTCAGGTCAAAATACCACACTGTGCGTCGTATCCACGGTACCTGCCATACTAGTCCAGTCAAAGCGTCATGAAAAAGGGCCTGACCTTGCGCGCAGAGGCATGGTCAATTTTTTTTTCATGGATCGATAGGTGCTTATGAGAAAAGCTTAAAACCAAATTTGCACCACATGACAACTTTTTTTACCAAAGTTATTGGTAAAAATGTGTTTTGTGTCATTTTTTGGTCATTTGCGAATATCTCGGCTCCACTATCTCGTACAAACAAAAATTAAACATGTATTTATTCCTAATAACATTATCTATTATGTTCTAAAAAAAACATTTGTTTAAACAAATGAAAAAAAAGTTATAGTAAGTTAAACAATTTTTTTGTTGTTCAAAAATCACTTTTTCGTGATTATTAAGAAAAAAGCTCATATAACGATGAAATTTTTATTTTTTATTATTAAAGTTCTTGTAATTACCTACAATTTAACAAAAAAACTCAACACTCTACGATGAACGAAAGCCGAGTAATAAATTATTGAACATATGTAAGTCAGCTCACCCACGCATTTTATGATTTTATGTTTTAATTAATATCTCAGCCCCAGTATGTCGCAAAGTGAAAATAAAAAACTGTATTGCTAATAACAATATTTTCTATCAACTTGCATTTAATTTAATATGCTTGAGCAAAAACATAAAAAGTTACCGTTGGTTTCAACGTTTTTTTTCTTGTTTTTAATACCTTTTTTTCATAGTTATTGAGAAAAAACCTGTATTTCACGGTAAATACTTTTCAGTTTTGGATTTTTGTTTTATAGTCCTGCTAATTTTCTTCAAATTAAAAAAGAAATTAGTCCATTACGACAAACTTGAAGCAAGATATTCATGATTTAAAAATTTAGGAAAGCTTACAATTTAGTATTTTAACCTTGTAGCTTGTAATTTTGGTGTCGCCAGCAACAAGACATATTGGTATCCTTCAAACACTCCACACATACTTACACATATTTGTTGCTTCTTGTTGCTGGCGACACCAAAATTACAAGCTACAAGGTTAAAATACTAAATTGTAAGCTTTCCTAAATTTTTAAATCATGAATATCTTGCTTCAAGTTTGTCGTAATGGACTAATTTCTTTTTTAATTTGAAGAAAATTAGCAGGACTATAAAACAAAAATCCAAAACTGAAAAGTATTTACCGTGAAATACAGGTTTTTTCTCAATAACTATGAAAAAAAGGTATTAAAAACAAGAAAAAAAACGTTGAAACCAACGGTAACTTTTTATGTTTTTGCTCAAGCATATTAAATTAAATGCAAGTTGATAGAAAATATTGTTATTAGCAATACAGTTTTTTATTTTCACTTTGCGACATACTGGGGCTGAGATATTAATTAAAACATAAAATCATAAAATGCGTGGGTGAGCTGACTTACATATGTTCAATAATTTATTACTCGGCTTTCGTTCATCGTAGAGTGTTGAGTTTTTTTGTTAAATTGTAGGTAATTACAAGAACTTTAATAATAAAAAATAAAAATTTCATCGTTATATGAGCTTTTTTCTTAATAATCACGAAAAAGTGATTTTTGAACAACAAAAAAATTGTTTAACTTACTATAACTTTTTTTTCATTTGTTTAAACAAATGTTTTTTTTAGAACATAATAGATAATGTTATTAGGAATAAATACATGTTTAATTTTTGTTTGTACGAGATAGTGGAGCCGAGATATTCGCAAATGACCAAAAAATGACACAAAACACATTTTTACCAATAACTTTGGTAAAAAAAGTTGTCATGTGGTGCAAATTTGGTTTTAAGCTTTTCTCATAAGCACCTATCGATCCATGAAAAAAAAATTGACCATGCCTCTGCGCGCAAGGTCAAATGACGCTTTGACTGGACTATACGATTTTTTTCGAAATTTTATAAATATTTTTTTTCTCAAATTTTATTTAGCTAAAGCTATAGGTAATGGTTGAAAAAAAATCCAAAAACTACTTATTTTTGGTTCCCCCTTGGGAGAAAATTCTATAATTTTATAAGAAAAAATTGAAATCAAGATATTACTGCGTGTACCTACTACAGAACGAATTTTGAATTTCACATTATCGGCACGAATCTTAATGAATTTTTGTATAGAGAAGTTTCTAAAAAGTTTAAAAAACTTTGCATTTCAAAACTCTAAAAAAAAATATTTTTTTAAATTTTGAAAAAAAAAAAAAAAAAACAATTTAAATTTCTATACCTCAAAAACGGGTCAATATTTTTTTGTGTAACTTTAAATTTTAATCGAACAAAAACAAAAAGTTTAAATTGACATACCAATATTTTTTCTTAAAAATGATTTAAAAATTTTGTATAAAAAAGCTTATTTTCTTAAGAAACCACTACAATGAGTTATAGTTTTGTTCTAGCATCAATTAAAATTTGTTTGAAGCACATGGCATCCTGTGGTTAGCTCCAACTACTAACGGAGTTGTTTTAGTCATTTTTAAAATTAATTTTTCTCTAATAACATTCATTTTTAAAATTCTTAGTCCTTTACATAACAGCAAGTTTGTGCGACACACTCGTGCATTTTATTCATTTTGTCCAGGTTTATATGATGAAATTCCAGGATTTTTCATTATTTAAGCCACTTGTCCCGCCAAGGTGTAAGAAAAATCTGGCAAACCTAATCAGTACACCCTTCCAACTTCGGAGACGCACTACACGAATGTCGAATTCTTTACCCGCTCAATATTTCTCCTTATTTACGATATACAGACATTCAACACTAATTACCATCGGTATCTCCTTTCAAATCTTGTCCAAATTTCCCCACTGTGCTCCAAAAATTTAAGGGTATTAATTTTTTTTTGATTTTTAACAGTTTATGGTTTTCAAAAAATATATTTTTCTCTGAATCTTAATATTTTTGTTTTTTTTTTTTTTGAAAATTTTGTTAAATTTGGTTTAGTACAAGCTGCTGTCAGCGGAGGGCCTATACACTTAGCCCGTTGTGATACAACAAGTATCTACAGGAATACTTTTCTCTACTCGTTAAACGATTTTGGGGCGTGTAAGACTTCGTATTTCAGTATTTTCCAGATCACTCGGTCTCGGATCGGTGTAGTAGAAGTTTCCCAATTGGAGTTTCTCCACTTCTTCGTTTAAAAAAATGAAAATCATAACCTGGTGAGACAAAAATTTTGTATTCCCTATCATCGTTGTGTCAAGTTTTGTTAAAATCTCAAAGTTCCATTTTTTACGAATCCAAGGCATATGCCTTATTGTACCTATACCGCAAGTAAATTTAACGAAAGCATTAAGGACAACATAGGTGTATAATAAATGCATTCTCAATTAATTAAAAAATGTGTTTTTCGATTCATATAAAATTGAGAGCAATCTTGATTAAAAGGAATACCGACTTCAATAAAAATTACATCTATAGGTATGCTAATATTGTACCAAGTACACCACAGAAGTACTACATGGATGTATCACGTATGCAGGTGTGTATATTCTTTCGTTCCATTCAATGTGAACTGAATAAATTTTGTGTCTGCTGCTAATAAAATACTCGTATTCAATTGTATTCGTATACAATTGTATACATATGCTGTATGCATATAATATTAAAATAAATACACCGAGCGTCGATAAAGGCACGAGCATAAGGATTTAAGAACTTGCTTTACAATTATTGTTGTTATGCACTCAAAAAATCATCCTGTTAAAAGTGTTACCTTTAAAAATAAGAAGTCAGGAACATTTGAAAACCAAGATGTATTTGATATGGTGGGAACTGTTATTTTTCCTGCACAGTTTTAAAAAAAATATTGTATGTCAAGTTTTAAATCGAACAAAAAACCATTTTTAAAAGTCCTAATTCAAAATACTATTCAAACTTTTAAGGACCTTAAAAAAAAATTCAAAACCCGTTGTAATTTTTTTGAGAAAATCGAAAAAAAAAAACAATTCTATGGGAGCTAGGATTAATAACCATTTCTTGTAATTTTTTTCAACTATTACCTTAAAGATATTTCATTTTAAAAATCTGTGGAACAGTTTTTGAGAAAAAAAATATTTTTTAAGATTTCGAAAAAAGAATTGTAATGCTGGTACCATTATTTTTGATAAAAAAAAAACACACGTGTGGGGGCTGGGGCTAAAAATAATGTCTACCAAGCTTAGAATAAATCGACCGAGAATAATCAGGCTGCAGTCGAATAGACATGCAGACAGAATTGCAAGACCTACATGTTTTGCTTTCCTATCCCAATATTAATGAATTCATAACCTATATATATATATATAACTATATCGCAAATAAAAACAAATCTAGCATCAGATTGGACACATCTCATTAGCTCAAAGATTACTCAACGAAGACACTGGTCTTTAAACTCATCGTCTGCTGGTATTCACCTTAAAAAGCTTTGTGGTAGTTGGTGCATTTGGGTGTAATTGGCAGCCTAAAAATCGTAATTGGTTAATAAATTTATGGTTTTAAGTATAATATCAAACCTGTTTAGATTCTTTTCTGAAAAAAGTTTAACAACGAATTCTTAGGCTCGCTTTTACAACTACCTTTTCTGAGGAGTAAAAATAATTTAAATTCGTAAATGATCCTTCGAACCAAGCCTAATAATTCAAAAGTTTTTCTTAATTCCAGCATTCAAAGATCGAAGCAAATTTTGGAAATTATCTTCGATTTATAAATAATTTAATAAAAGACAAAATTTACAATTCTATCAAACAAAGGTAAGCAAATATAAAGGTTATTATCAAAAGACTTTTGGCATAATGGTTTTCAATCTTTTAAAGCTTAGAATATTTGAAGACAGAGATGGCATATGGAGATCTTGAAAATGAAAAAATTCCAATTTTTGAAGTTAAATTGGAACTAGTAGACAAGAATGTTATATTCAAGCCATCCCTCGACACAACTTCGGGCACAAGTGCTGCGCTCATGGTAAGCAGTTTAATCGATGAGATTTTCGATGCAGCTTCTAGAGTGCCAACATTATTCGAAGAGAAAAGTAAATTTTCTTAAAAACTGCATTCCATTGATACATTTAATGATGCGACTTGATATTGCAGTCGATTATACCCAAAATATTGATCTTGAAATATGCGTGTCCGAAATCCTCAACAGAACTTCAATGGCAATAGACGAAGCTAAAAAGTTTGCTCGTAAATTTAACAGCATGGAATTTTTGTGGAACAAGTCAATGGAGAAGGTCTTGCACAGACTTAAGATTGAACACTGTGTCAACTCTGCTACTGTTAATGGATTTGCGATTCTGGAAGCTTTTAAAAAAGAGGTATGTTATAACTGGTGGTGCATAAGTAACGTTTTCATTTATTTGAATTTCTGATTTTATTTAACTTTGGAATTTATTAAAATTTAGAATCCTGGTCAAAACGACGATTTTGCAAATTTTAATCGAATATAGCATCACACTTTCTCTTCCCTTTTACTAAAGTTAAAATCATCGAATGACTCTTTGACATTTACAAACATCAAAACAGGTCTGTTAAATTAGTTTTGTGCATGACCTGCCCTTACTTTAGATGTAATCAGAAGCAATTTATTAAGAAAAATGCATTAGTACGATACTAGTTAGAAAATGCTTCAAATAAAGAATGAGTAGAAAACTACTTTAAAGTTAGCAAATTGTTAAGTATACCTTAATAATAGGCTGTTTAAAATTTTGCGCCATAAACTCTAAAATGTTGCTCATTGTTTGCTTAGACCTGGCGTGGTCTTTACATAGTATTTCCATTTCTTTTCCCTAAGCCCTAAGCTGTTGCACGGTTCTTAGCTAATTGGCATATATTATATCTTACTCTTTAGGTATCCCGAAAATTTGGAGTCTTTAAATTGGGCGAACGAGGTGGCTAGTTAAATTTCTCTTAGGAGGATCACAATTGGATGAGCTACGAGTCCATGTTGTTGGAACCAATACAATCAATTGTTCTCTACCTCGGCATTTAAAAATGTTCAATCATTGTCCGGTATTGAAAGCCATCCACATTAACCCTAACTTGTTTGTTATTTAAAGCAAAATATGGTTCCATGATCCTTTATGAGGTTTTTACTGTTTAGTTTTAAATATTGCCGAATATCATACAATCACTTTCTCACGAAAACCTTTCAAATCTTCTCCCCGTCCTTATCTTCTTCATGATCAGCCCCTATCTATCGTCAAATCGATACGTGACCTTGGTATATTATGTGATCAGGAACTTAACTTCATCTCTCATTATGACGATATAATTATTAAAGCCAATTCAGCACTTGGCTTCGTTAAACGATGGTCCAAGAAATTCACCGACCCATACGCGACCCGATCCCTTTAATCTTCGCTCGTCCTCTGCTCGAATGCACCTGTCAAGTATGGTCCCCTTACCAACAAATTCACATCGCCAGAATCGAAAGCATTCAACGTAGATTACTTCGTTTTGTTCTTCAAGGTCTTCCCTAAAATATTCCCTTGTTTCTACCTCCCTATCAAGACCGCCTTAAACTAATCAACCTAAATTCAATAAGAACGAAGAAAAATTTATGAAATCCTCTTCATTCATCAACTACTTACAGGTTCAGTTGACTGTTTACAGTTGACAGTTGACATTACTCTTTACAACTCCATCTTCTTTAATACCAACCCTCGAAACATACGTAATCCCCCTCTCTTTTATATACCCACCCACCTTTAGTCTTATGGCTCTAATAAACCAGTCTCTCCTATTATGCTCCGGAGTGTTAACTCAAACACTAGCAACTTCGACTTTAACCTCAGTACCTCTTGCCTTAAATTCCTTCTCCTGAATGAACCAAAATTATTCTAGACCATACTGTGCATCTAAGTGGGAGCATTTTACGTTCAACAATTATTTTTGAGTTTTCGGTGCCCCATATTTTGCAATTTTGTTTATTCACGTTACAATTCTTGAAAACGCTGATCATAATTCGTAATTTTCACTCATTTGCTTTCATCTCGTTGACTAAATGAATCGCGTATGGAAAAAGAGGGAACTGCTGTAAAATTCTTTGCAAAAACTGCCTAGACATCACCTAGTGCTGGGTTTTCCTCAACACCTGCTTGACGCCGAGCAATATTCACATAATTTCGAACGGCACAAAGTCTTCCAACACGCGGAAGATCACACACAGACCCTTATTGCTGAAAACTCTGGAGCAATCAGTAAATTTGAAGCACTGGGCGCATTTCGAACATGAAAGAAACCTCGATGTCATCTTTGTGTCTGAATAATTGAATGTCGACTTTCAGAATTAAATTGAACATTTTTGATTCATTTTTCTGTGCTGAGTTTTTCCATCATAAATTTCTCAAGTTTTTCAAAGTTCATACCGCAACTTCACAATTAAATATTTTTTTTTTTCATTTATAGCTTAAGAGTAAACTGAAAAGCTAGAGCTACTAAGGTCAATCCGACTACTTACTGCAGAATAGTAACTGAAATACGACTATAATATTATATTGATATCCGCGAAAGTGGTGGATGAATTGACAAAACTCCTGGATTTCAATTCTTTTAAAATTAGACCAAATCTTACTATTACTCGTATTATACCCTTTATAGTTCAATGTTTATCATCTGTGTGGCTTTTTCGGATGGTAATCTCAAATGCTTACAATCCCAAATGACGAAATCTCGAATGTCAATTTCTGTATTTTTGTCCTTATTTTTGTGCTTATCGTGGAAACTTATTGTCTATAAATTTTTTCTATAAAATATTTTTCACAACACAATTTTGTTCAAGTGTTTTATGTGTTCTATTTTTACTTGCGATATAGGTACTATAGGGCAGGTTCTGCATTTGGAAAAAAAATCGAACTTGAGATTTTGATCAAAGTTGACATAACATTACGATGATAGCGATGACTTCGATTTAGAGCCTCAGCCACTGGACCTATTTTCTTTAAACTCGGTACTTAAGGGTACCTGTCATAGAACGGTTTTTTTTTATTTTCGAATTTCTAATCAACGGCTCCAACGATTTTTACCAAAGTTTTTATGCAGGACCTACTTTGCATTTGAAAAAATAAAATCTAAAATTTCGAAATAATAGTTTTTAGATTTAAAAAAACTAATAGGTAAATTTTTTTTTGAAAATTCAAAATCTTGAAAACGGATACACGATTAAATTTTTAAATTACGTTTTAAAATGTATTTTATTGAATACTAACAACTTGCATATCAATTTTTTATACAAATTTTAAGGAAAATTTAGTACTTAAAAAACATGTTTCAGTGTGTCTGCATGTCTGTACCTCTCCCTACAGCTTAAACCACTTAAACTAAAAATATGTTCTTCAATCCCAGTAGTTAAAGGTCTTCGGTGATTCCCTAGAGGGGAAATTGAAATTTTTTTCTTAGCTCCAAAACTTACGGTTCTCCCATACACCCGTATTGCAAAATCTTATTTATTTCGAAAACGACTGTAACGATTTCGATAAAAAAAATTAGGTGTGATACTATGGACATGGACTACATTTTTGTAAAAAAGTATTTTGGGGCAAAATATTATTAATGGTACCTGTCATAGAACCTTTGTTTTTGATTTTCGACTTTCTCATTAAGGGCTCTAACGATTTTAACGAAAAATTTTCAGCAATAGTTTTCTTAAGTTTAAAATAATATTGTATATGTATAAAAATATTGTTGTTACTACCACTTAAAAATACATTGGCAACACGGGTTAATCATTCAACAGATACATTTGTATCCTTCTATCAGAAATATATCTGTTCTTCTTTTTTCTTATTTCTCTTTCTTTGTATTCTTTATTTGAAATAACTGATACTTATTATTAATAAAACTTTCATCAAGGGCAGACGCTTACAAAACCATATCTTTTATTTAGATCGGAATTAATATATATTCGGTAAAATACAACAGGTTATGGGCCCAGGACGTTTGCATTGAGCAGTATTAAATAATTAATAATTAAAATTTATCAAATCAGTTTATTTCGCAAGAAAATCAGACATACAAATTACGTCGTAGATTGTTCTAGATATAAACGATGTCCGCGCACGCTGTTCATATCGACAAGCTCAAGAAGGATAATTTTGATACTTGGAAGCTCCAAATATGTGCCATCTTGGTAAAAAACGACCACTGGGAATACGTCAATGGATCGAACGAGAAACCAGAGCCAGAAGCGGGTGAAGATGGCGTAGTGACTAATGCAAGCGAAATTAATTCCTGGGTTGTTGCTGATCAAAAAGCACGGGCAGACATTATACTGTCTATGTCGCCATCAGAACTTTGCCACATAAAACATTGCTGTACATCAAACGATGTTTGGGTGAAACTCGATGAAGTCTACCACTCGAAAGGACCGGCACGTAAGGCCACATTGCTGAAGCAATTATTGTTCTCAAAAATGAAAGACGGCGAGAGTATGATGGATCACCTCAACAGTTTTTTTTGACACGATCGACAAATTGTTTGAGATGGATATTGTTATAGCTCAAGACCTGCTAACAATTCTTCTTTTGTACAGCATACCAGAGAGTTATGAAAACTTTCGTTGTGCGATAGAGGCGCGAGACGACTTGCCAACGCCTGAATCACTTAAAATAAAACTTTTGGAAGAATTCAATGCCAGAAAAGAAAAATCAAGTCTAGTAAAACAGCAACAACATGACGCAGATGCCTACTATGCAAAATATGGAAATCAAAACCATCGACCTTTCCAGCGAAAGACCAATCCACAGACATTTGCAAACAAGCCATCCGGAAGTGTAAGCAACAAAAAAGGATATAAATGTAATTTTTGCAAAAAGACTGGACACAAGGCTGCAGAATGTTGGAGTAGAGGCAGGTCAAATAAGCAGAGTGTATCGAACGCCGAGGAAGATGCATTTACAGTTGTTGAGAACAAAAATCAAACCGAAAAAGTATCTCTTGGAATCGCACTACAGGCTGGTTTAATTTCGATGGGAACTAGCTGGTGCATCGACAGTGGAGCGACTTCTCATATGTGTCATGACAGACAACAATTTGTGGAATTCACCAAAATACAAAATCAAACCGTGCGACTTGCGGTTGATAAAACCACAGACATTCTTGGAAAGGGTACAGTTCGTTTGAATGTTATATGCAACAATAATACAAAAACTATTCGTTTGGATAACGTTCTATATGTACCGGAACTAAAGACAAATTTGTTATCCATTGCTAAAACAGTCTCACAAGGGTACATGATTCATTTTGACCAGAACGACGCAGTCTTCAAGAACAGCGAAAATAAAACCATTCTCACAGCGGCTCGAAGGGGAGATCTTTACTTTATCGAAGCAAGTTCCGAATCAACATCAGCTGTTAGTGCTAAACTAAGCCAGTTGGACGAATGGCATCAGCGTTTTGGTCACCTAAACGAAAAAGATTTGAAAAAGATTATCGCCGAAGGTATGGTTAAAGGTATTCCAAATTTATCTGCTGGTCGTCTATCCGTATGTGAGATTTGCATTCGAGGTAAGCAAAGCGCTGAGCCTTTTCCCAAACAATCGCAGACAAAAACTAACAAATTGTTGGAGTTGGTTCACTCCGATGTTTGTGGACCAATGCGAGCAACAACAGTCGGAGGTGCATCGTACTTCGCAACATTTGTAGATGACTATTCAAGATACGTTGATGTTTGTTTTCTGAAGGCAAAAAGCGATGTCAGGGAAGCATTCATAAATTACAAACATTTTGCAGAAAACCAGACGGAACTCAAGATAAAAACATTGCGTACGGACAATGGCCTAGAGTATTGTGGGCCAGATTTCTCACACCTGATATCACAAGCTGGAATAAGAAGAGAGCATACTGTAGCGTATACACCTCAGCAAAATGGGACTGCAGAGAGAATGAACAGGACCCTAGTCGAAATGGCTAGGTGTATGATGCTTCAATCAAATCTTGCACCAAGCTTCTGGGGTGAAGCTATTGCCACAGCTGCATACATCCGAAATCGATGTCCAACTAAAAAACTCAACAACATGACACCTTTTGAGGTCAGATATGGGTACAAACCAGATGTGTCGCACTTTAAAACGTTTGGATGTAAAGCATTTGCTCTTAACAAAAAACCGAGTAAAGGCAAATTTGAATCACGATCAACAGAATGTACTTTCATCGGATATTCAACCACATCAAAAGCCTACCGTCTATGGGATCCAGAAAGAAAAAAGGTAATTGTCAGCAGAGATGTAAAGTTTGTTGAACAATCTATATGTAATGAAGTGTTGAAGTATGATAATAATATTGAATTTAAAGAATTTGAAACTATTTTTGATTTTGAAAAAACGTCAGATACAAAAATTGAAAACGTTAAAAACAAAAACAAAATTGAAAATAAAAATCAACATGACATAAAATACAGTAAACCGAAAGTTTGTGGTGACGACAGTGTCGACGACTTTGTTGAAAAGAGCGAACCAGATTGTGATAAACAAGAAACTCCACTTAAGAGGGGGCCTGGAAGGCCAAAAATTGAAAGGACTGGCAAAAGGGGTAGACCCCGCAAATTGTTTAGCATGCTTGAGGCGAAACTGAAACCAGAAGCTGAACAAGCAGAAGAAGCAAACCAAGTCAACGTTCTTATCAACCCAACATTGAAAGAAGCAATGGAAGGATCAAATTCCTGCGAGTGGAGAGCTGCGATGGAGTCAGAGTTTAATGCTCTTCGTGACATTAAAGCTTGGGAGCTCGTCGAACGTCCGAAAAACAAAAAGGTGATAGGTTGCAGATGGGTCTTGAGAACAAAATATAATGCTGATGGAAGCATCGAGAGGCACAAGGCCAGATTAGTAGCTAAAGGCTGCTCCCAACAACCAGGTATCGACTTTCAGGAGACATTTGCACCGGTAGCTAGACAAAGCTCAATTCGGATTCTAATGGCGCTAGCAGCAGAATTTGATCTACAACTATTTCAGTTAGATGTCGAGATGGCCTACATA
The DNA here is from genome assembly GCA_911387755.1 of Chrysotoxum bicinctum. Taxonomy (NCBI): domain Eukaryota; kingdom Metazoa; phylum Arthropoda; class Insecta; order Diptera; family Syrphidae; genus Chrysotoxum; species Chrysotoxum bicinctum. The sequence goes on from OU426988.1 coordinate 265,272,921, forward strand.
AACGGCGATCTCGAAGAAGAAATATTAATGGAACAGGCTGAAGGTTTTATTAAGCCTGGTGAAGAACATCTTGTTTGCTCTCTCAAAAGGGCTTTGTACGGGTTGAAGCAATCTGGAAGAAGATGGTACATCAAGCTGGAGCAGAAACTTCTTGAACTGGGGCTGACACCGCTGAATACAGAAAAATGTATTTATTTGATGGAAACCGAAGATACTTACATGGTTGTTGTTATCTATGTTGATGACCTCATCATAGCGACAAATAATTTAAATGCATATGAAAACCTGAAGAACTACATGTCACAAGAATTTAAAATGAAGGACCTCGGTAAGTTGCATTATTGCCTTGGTATTGAATTTAATCAAGATATATCTAAAAATACTGTGACTATGAACCAATCCAAATATATTCAAAGTATATTGCTTGACTATGGAATGAATGAATCCAAAGTTATTGCAACCCCTTTGGATGGAAACGTTAAACTTAGCAAGGATATGGCACCTAAAACTGAAAAAGAAAGATCTGAAATGGAAAGCACACCGTATTCGTCATTAATAGGTTCACTGATGTACCTGGCAGTTTCAACACGTCCAGACATAGCACATACTGTCAGTGTGTTAAGCCAGTACAACTCGGATCCTGGACAGGAACACTGGAAGGCAGCTAAGCGGGTGCTTAGATATTTACAAGGGACTCAAAATCTTGGACTCGTATACAGGAAATCCGATAAACCACAACTTTTCGGATATGTCGACTCAGATTGGGGCGGAAATATCGATGATCGAAAATCATACACCGGATTTGCGTTCATTCTAGCCAACGCTGCTGTAACATGGGAGTCAAGAAAGCAGAAGTCCGTAGCCCTATCAAGCACCGAAGCAGAGTACATGGCTCTTACGGAAGCTGCAAAGGAAACCATTTACCTTCGAAATTTACTAAAAGAACTTGGCTTCTTGAATCATGACACTAAACCTACTATTGTTTATTGCGACAACCAAGGAGCTCAAAAATTAATGAAAAATCCTACATTTCACTCAAGAACTAAACATGTCGATATTCGACATCACTACATCAGAGAAGTTTTTGATAAAGGTGAAATTGAAGTACAATATCTACCAACAGCTGAGATGCTAGCTGACGTCCTCACCAAAAGTCTATTTGGACCTTCACATCGAAAATGCATCAAAGGACTTGGAATAGGAGAAGAGCAACCCGCGTTGAGAGGGGGTGTTGTTACTACCACTTAAAAATACATTGGCAACACGGGTTAATCATTCAACAGATACATTTGTATCCTTCTATCAGAAATATATCTGTTCTTCTTTTTTCTTATTTCTCTTTCTTTGTATTCTTTATTTGAAATAACTGATACTTATTATTAATAAAACTTTCATCAAGGGCAGACGCTTACAAAACCATATCTTTTATTTAGATCGGAATTAATATATATTCGGTAAAATACAACAAATATTCGAAAAAAAAAATACTTTTTATTTGTTTTAATAAAAAAAAAATCTAATTTATTTTTTGAAAAATCAATATCTTGAAAACGTGTGAACGATTATTTTTTTAAATTATTTCCTAAAATCTTTATTACTAAGCACTTAAAATTGGCATCCCAAATTTTTTTCTAGAAAAATTTTAAAGAAATTTCTTGAATAAAAAATTACTTTAATCAGACGGCAATTCCATGCATTTCAACATTTTTATCTCATTAAATCCAGGTTTTATATTTATAAAATGTATTTTAAACTCCAAAGTACTTTTACATAAGAGCAAGTTCGTGCGATCCAGTCGTGCATTTTATTTAATTTCTTTTTTGTCTTATACGGCGCGGCGGTAAGACTTTTCAAAATATTTGGTTCGTTCTTGTTGATTCTCATTTGTTGCTTGAGGGTAAGGCTGAAGTATTTTCAAGCAAAAACATTTGTGAATGGAATAGTAATGACAACAATATAATTTGCTTTTAAATCTTAACCACGAAATTTCAATAAGTTCTGAAAAAGAAAAAATTTACTAAAAATGTATAGAAACTCGGGGCTAATCGAATTTATCAGATTTATCATTCCCACATATTTCATTTTTGTATCGACTTGAGTTTGTGTATGAGTTATTATTCAACAGTCTTTAACAATGTCATTTTTATTTACAACATTTTTTAATATTTTATTCATAGATTGACCGCTACAATGACCTCTATGAGGATATCGAACATTTTGAAGGATATCATGTAATCAATGGTTGGTTAGCAATTGACGTTAATCCGCTTAAACATGCTCTGCTAAATCACGCTTGTAAATGGGCTAATTCATTCAAACAATGGTTGCTGCAGTATGTGTTGGACACCCTAGAAGTATGTAGGATGGTGCTGGTCGAATGTAAATAGCGGTAAACTGGGTGCAGATTGGATCGTGAAATACTCGGTTATTGATTGTTTGCGTTGACACTTTTTCGCTAATTGCGACGGAACCACTTTGTTTGCAAATATTTAATCGTATTGTACATCGCCATCACCGCTTCGGTTTGCTTGCAAATAAACAATTAGACAATAACAATCTATTCTGCACATGCAGTTTGTTGATAGATTTCCAATTAAAATATAATGCAATAATTTTCAGTAAATTTGATTTGAATTTTTTGAAACCACAGCAGCTTGATGGTTTTATCACTTCCGGTATAAAGGCATTATCGCTTCCCATAAGACTGAAGGATTTCCGTTCTCTATTAGAGATTTTGTCAATAAAATTCGAAATCAAGGAACGCGAATGTTTAGCCAACAATATATTTAAGCCGCTGAAAGACATTATAACTCTGCTGAAGTCGTACAACATGGATTTTGATCCGGGCTTGTTAAAAGACACCGACCATTTGCCAATTAAATGGAAGACACTGAAGGACACTGCCGAAACTAAAATTGATGGTCTTGCGGAGGTCAGGGAGTACCAACAGAATGCTATTCGAGGTGTTGTAGAAATTTTTAACAGCCATGTTAATAGCTTTTTTGAGTCTTTCCAGACGATAGAGGTAAGCGTTGTGTTGTCAGATCCGTCAGTTCCTCATCCAGGAACTTAATTGTCCCTTTGTCACGCTGACTTTAACACACGGTATTATTTCAGTTTTTTTCTGTCCCATGTGATGGAGTGTATCTCCTGTGCGATGCTGTCTACAGAAGGTTGGATGGATTTAAAAAGTCTCGCAAGCGGATTTTGCATTGTGCAAGGCTTTTAGAAATACCAACTTCTGATGGCACAAAACTCGTTCTATGCGAAGCTGAAGTAAAGAGGGTTAAAGTACACAACTCCATCAATCGCATACAGAGCTGCTCTATTAAAACAGAATTTCTTTTCCTTCCGTTTTTTTTTGTCCTTTTTTATTTCTTTTTTGTTGCAGCAACTGTGGGATTTTGTTCATGTCATTCAGTCTTGTATTATTGATTGGAAATCAACACCATGGTGCCGAATCGACACCGATGATGTGGAAAATGAATGCAAGAAATTCACCAGAGAGCTAAGGACGCTGGATAAGGGTGTTCGAACTTGGCAACCGTATGAATATATCGTGTCTGTGTTGAAGGATTTAGTTTCGTCATTACGTGTAATCACCGAACTTCAAAACCCAGCGATAACGGAAAGACATTGGATGGAATTGATGACTTGCACCAAAGTAATTGTTCTACGCTTAATTTTATATTTTTTATATCAATAAATTATTGATTAATCTTTGTTTAAAGCTCACGACCTCATATGGAATAAATACTTTGGTATGTTTGATTATTTTTTCCAAAAATATTATATTACTTTTTTGGAGGACAAATAAGTATCCGTGGGTACATAGGGGTAATTTGTATGATCTTATAATGAAGAGCTAAGTAGGTGTAGATTCGTTCATTACTTGGTGGTGGCTTACATAAAATGGGTATATTTTATGACGTACACTCGAAGAGAATCAAGGCGTATAGTGATTAACAGCTAATGTTTCCTGTTTGGAGGGGAGCCATTTAGTCTCGTGGCAATTAACATCAATAGGCTGAAGAGGATTTGTCAAACACTGCATGTGAAAGAAGAGTCGATCGGTATAAGAAAAACGGCAAAAAGACAAAAATAATTCTCATGGGCCGCTTCTTCTATTGAGACTATAGTTAAAGAGATCGAACAGTTAAATTATCTGTATCTTAAAGCCCAGTACGTAGATCGAGGCAAGACAAATTTTATCTCTACAAAGCGTTTCCAAATCTCGCGCAAACGTTTGAGGTTGGAGAATTAAAAAATAATTTAATGTGTTTTGTAGTGTATCTCTGGAACGGGTTGTCTTACAAAAATCGTTCATACCTTTTTGAAATCTCCTCTCGAGGCATTCAAAAAAAGCATCAGCACCTTTTACATAAAACCAGTTTTGACAAAAATCACTTTCGGCTGTCAAAATTTGTCCCCCAAAATAATACTTGTATCATTCTTTTTCCTGACAAAATTTATTAGAGACATTTTGTACAGCAATGCACAAAAGTATGAATTTTGCGCGCGAACTGCGTACTGCTCGGAAAAATATCCAAGACAAAATTTGTCCCAGGAAAAAAATTGTACGGAAGACAAAATTTTTCTCGATCTGCGTACTAGGCTTAAAAGTAGAATCAATAAAGCTCCCGTTGCCTTTGGTACTCTGTCTAAAATTTGGAATTTTAGTCAAATATCCTTATGCACTAAGTTGCGATTTTTCGAATCTAAAGCCTAGTAGGCAGATCGGGAATAATTTTGTCTTTTGCAGGAAAAAGAATGATACAAGCACTATTTTGCGGGACATATTTTGACAGCCACCGTATTTCCGAAATTGGTTTTTGTCAAAACTGGTTTTATGTAAAAGGTGCTGATGCTTCTCTTGAAAGCATCAAGAGGAGATTCCAAAAAGGTATGAACGACTTTTGTAAGATAGCCCGTTCCAGAGATATACTACAAAACACATTAAATTAGAATTTATCTCTCCAAATTCAAACTTTTGCGCAAGATTTGGAAACGTTACGTAGAGATTAAAATTGTAGAGATAAGATTTGTCTTGTCTCGATCTGCGTACTAGGCTTTATGATGAATCCGTGCTCTTATATGTTTGCGAAACCTGAAAAGTGTCTGAATCACTGTCTATGTCACATCCTGAAGATTCGCAGGCCACACACTCCATATTTCTAACCAGGAATTTTGGCGCAGGACAAAAGTCAAGATCAGCTGGATGTCGACTAGCGTTGCCAGACGTCCCGGTTTACCAGGGACATCCCGGATTTCAGACATAAATTTAAATTTTTATTTGAAAAAAATCAAAAACTTCAAATTGACGTACCAATATTTTATCTTAAAAATGATTTAAAAAATGTGTATATAAAAGCTTATATTCTTAAGAAACTACTACAACAAAGTATAATTTTGTGCTTGCGTTGATCAATATTTGTTTAAATCATATTGCATCCTGTGCTGAGCTAGTTGAAGCTTGTTTCAGGAGTTGTTTTAGTCATTTAAAAAATTAATTTTTCTCTGATAACATTCATTTTTAAAATTCTTAGTCTTTTACGTAACAACAAGTTCGTGCGACCCAGTCGTGCATTTTATTTATTTTGTCCCGGGCAATATGATGAAATCCCGGTATTTTTCATTATTAAAGCCACTTGTCCCGCCGAGGTGCACGAAAAATCTGGCAACCCTAATGTCGACATAAGAAAGTAAAAATGGTAATGGACTGATAAAACCAAATGATGATATTTGAAGCAGTCCTTTGAATGGAATCCTCAGGGTGCACGGCGGCGCGGGTTGGAAGACCAAGAACAATATTTAGAGCGACGTAGCCATAGTGAAGGATGGACACGATTGTTGGCGCGGGTTACAGAACATGATGATGATGATAATGATTTAGAGCTACTCTTAGCCACATATGATGGTGCATACAACTAATATGTACACAGCTTTTTAAATAACAGATAACTATAAGCCCGAACTTTTAAATTCTCATCTCTTTTGATTTGTGATTATAATTTGTAACATTCTTTAACATAACTTCAGTTACAGTCAGCATCCCGATATAATATTATTCCACCGAGTTAGTAAGAGCAGCAAATGAAATTTAATCTAAATAATGTCACATGTATGTATGAATGTAAAGTTAGGAACTTAATTGAAAACTTCAAAGACACAATGCTGCTAGATGCGGCACCTTACATGTGACTTGCACCCATTTATTATCATTATATAACTTCACCCCATTATAATTTCCCAAATAAATTAAGAACGTATTTACAAAATTTCCACAGATGCGATTCCACTGCGACAAGACAACAACACTGAACGACTTGCTCTCATTGGGTCTGCACAAATTCGACGAGGAAGTGAAAAGCACAGTTGACAAGGCCATTAAGGAAATAACAGTTACCAAAGCTCTGGAAGAAATCAAAACAACTTGGGCCCAGATGAAGTTCAACAGTGAGCTGCACAAGCCAAGGCAACTAGAGCTCCTCCGGGTCTCGGAGGAGTTAATCGAAACTTTAGATGATAATCAAATGCAACTCCAGAACATATCCACATCCAAACACATCGACTATTTGCTTCCGAAACTTAATCACTGGCAAGAGATTCTATCGAACGTTGATTTGATCATAACGCGTTGGTTCGATGTGCAAAGAAAATGGATTTATTTGGAAAGTATTTTCATTGGTTCCGAGGATATTCGAACACAATTGCCCGATGATGCGGAACGCTTCGAAGCGATTGACTCGGAATTCATCCGTCTTCTAAGGGAGGTTGGGGCAGTGAAGTCGGTTGTTCGTGTAGCACAAAACCAGCAAATATACGCTCTTCTGGGAGAACTGGAAGAAAAGTTGGGTATTTGCGAGAAAGCGCTATGCGACTACTTAGAAACCAAACGTTTGGCATTTCCCCGATTCTATTTTATTTCATCAACAGACCTCCTCGATATATTGTCAAATGGAAACACTCCCAGAGTAGTGTGTCGTCACTTGATAAAACTATTCGATTCTATTTTGCTTCTCGAGTTTTTGCATGGACAATCTAATACGGCAATCGGATTGCATTCTAAGGAAAATGATGAGTATGTCGATTTCGTTGGCGATGTTGTTGAATGCACTGGGCAGGTTGAAAGCTGGCTGAATGAAATCACTAAACAAATGAAGAGAACCTTGCATTTGTTGTTCAAGAAGGCACTCAAGGAAATCGCTTACAGATCAACAGAAAACTGGCTTCTGGACTGGCCCGCGCAAGTTGCCCTTTGCTGCAGTCAAATCGGCTGGACATCTGCAGTCAATAATGCATTTGCATGGATGGAGGAAGGCTACGAAAGCGCCATGAAAGATCTTCAGAAACATCAGATCGCTCAACTTAATACTCTCATAAATTTACTCTTGCGGGAACTTAAGCCGGGAGATCGACAAAAAATTATGACGATTTGTACTATTGATGTGCACAATCGGGATGTTGTGCTAAAAATTATTCAACAGAAGGTCGAAAACGCATTGGCATTTCAGTGGCAAAGTCAGCTTCGACACCGATGGGATGACAGCGCCGACAACTGTTATGCGAATATATGTGATGCTGAGTTTCAGTATGACTTTGAATACCTTGGAAATACTTCTCGTTTGGTAATAACTCCATTGACAGATCGGTGCTATATTACACTCACGCAGGTAAGTTTTGGTATAGTTATAAACAATATTTATGTTTAGACATTTTACATACATTTCTAAAATACTACCTGATTTTTATTTAAATCATTATTAGATTATTTCTAATACATTCATCTTAAAAATCCTGTTTGCCCTATTGTCACTAGATCTTTGTATTCACCATTATGTAAAAATGGTGTACGTTTTGTCAATATTTACATGTCAATATACAAATATATAAACAGTAATTATTCCGGTTTCTGCAGAAGCTGCATTGACAAAGAAGAGGAGGTATCGATTGCTCACCTTCTCTACCCATGTCCTGCTCCATCACAAAGACGTATTCTCCATTTGGGAGATTTTTTCAAAAATGATCCCAGTCATCTGGCAAATCGGTAGTCTTGCTCGCTTTATAAAATGCATGACTGGGGTCGCACGAACATTGCTCCTATGTAATATACTAGGAATTTTAAAAACGGATGTTATTAAAGAAAACTGTTCATAAGGATAAAATTAATTTTTTAAATTCTTTTAGTAATAACAGATAAAAACAGAATGCTATGCAAATATGAATCTATGCTAGAACAAAAATTATAAGTCGTTGTAGTGGTTCCTTAAAAAATAAGCTTTTATGTACAAAATTTTTAAAACATTTTTAAGAAAAAATTTTGGTACGCCAACCTTAAGTTTTTATTATTGTACGAATAAGAGTTAAATTTCCAAAAAAAAAAATACTAAGCCCTTCTTGAGATATCGAATTTTTCAAAAAAAAAATTGTTTTTTCTTTTAAAAAATTGAAAAAATATTTTTTTTTAAGTTTTGAAATGCAATGTTTTTTAAACCTTTTAGGAGATTCTGTATAAAAAATTTCATTAAAATCCGTTATGCCAATAATGAGAAATTCAAAATTTGAAAAAATCGTTCTATGGTAGGTACAGTCAGTAATATCTAGATTTAAAATTTTTTTTATTAAATATCACATATTTTATGTTGCGAAAAATGAAGCTTTGGTTTGCTTAGAAGATATAGGCAGTTGAATACAATTCTATTGCGGAATTTTTTTTTTTCTCGAACACCGTCACGTCGTCGTAATGTCTCTTGTCTTACTTTGTTTTATCGCTTCCTCGCTTGTAACAATTTCGCCGTAATACTCGTCTTGCTAATTATGCTCATCAGTTTACCCTTCAAGCTAATTTCGGGCAGAGAAAAAGAAATACAAAAATTCAAAAAATATTTTTCTTATAAGTGTCTCTTAAAAAAATTCAAAATTCGAAAAATATTTCTATGGTACATAAGTCAGCAAGATCCTAATTTCAAAATTTTCTTTATTGAATTTTAGATCGTAAAAATTAATCGAAGGAAATCAAAATTCTAGGTGCCGTTTTCGAGATAAACACGATTTTGGAAAACCGTTTGAATTGTGGGTATCTACCATTATTATCTATTAGATAAAATAAAATGTTTTTCTCAAATCTTGCAGATTGTATTTAAAAACTTATAATTGTCAAGTTTGAGAAAATCGAGAATGGGGCTTTCGAAATATTGAGTTTTGAAAAAAAATTGTAATTATTTTTGAAAGTTTGAATAAACAATACTATCCAAACTTTCTGGGAGTTTAAGCATAAAAAAGATCACCAAAATCGGTTGTCCCGTTTTTTGAGAAAAGAAAATATTTTATAAAATTTCTTTATATAAACGTATTTCAGGTACCGTTATTTTTAGTCTTACAAATAAAACGTGTGGGGGAAAAAGTTAAAAATGCTATTTACCAAGCTTACAAAAATCGGGCGAACTATTTAGGATGTAGTTGAACAGACTAACAAACAGGCAGACAGAATTGTGAGACCCTCTTTTTTCGTCTTTCCTATCTTCGCAATGTCAAGTCTGACCAAAATCTCGAGTTCGATTTTTTTATGAAGGCATAATTTGCCAAATAGTACCTTATATGTGGCAAGTAAAAATATGAGAGTCCTGTCGTCGGCAACACAATTTAACAGATTTAAGTTTTCACACAGATGATCACTGATTAATATGGGAAAGAAAGTTGGAGATAAAATGGAGCCCTGTATTTATCTTATAAATATTAGATTTAAAACAACTTCTATTGAACGGTCGGAAACGTAATTTGCAATCCAACGGAGAAGAGAATCACCAATACATACCAAATGTACGCATTTTCGATTACAGAGCCAAATTCTATCAAATGCTTTTGAAATATCAGGCGCAGTAATCTTACTTTCTCCAAAAAGATGTAAAGATCTATGCGATTTAAAGTTTAGGATTAGAGAAAAAGTCCTCTAGATTCAATGTGGTACCACAATGGGCCAACTTTTGGTCTAAGTGTGTCAACTTTCATGTTGGCTACCAAGTTAACCTCACCTAGCCTACTTACATGATCTTGTAAAATAAAATAAAATTACACCATTTTTACATGTTCAACTCGAAAGTTCAAAGAAAACCGACAGTTGGGTACTTATGACAAAACTTAATACTCGTAATACAAAGTAAAGTATAATATTTGGTATTTTGAAATAATGCCTCAAGCCAGTCGGCAATGGTCTTTGTCCTGCAGCATAAGCACTTAACCTACTGCGTTGTCATGTAATACAGATATACTTAAATGTAGGTAAACTTAATTTTAATACATTTTTATAATTTGTAAGCCAATCAGCTTATCATACTCGTATTTATTTCGGAAACTTGCACGTACTTAATAAACTTGTGGTGGGCCACGAGGCTCTCAAAGAGGAAGAGTACATTTTCCGACCATAAACGCTTTAAAGACCTGAATTGCGAAGGTATACCACAAACCCCAGTTTGAATCCCCTGCAATTTGTGCAGACCTACACTCACATTCCTAGTATTTAAATGAAACAAATTTTTCTAGACGCTGCAAATGCGGGCTAGTCTACATTCAACTTTGCCCAAAAGTCTTTGCTGAGAGCCTTTTTTAATGCACTACCACTATCCTGTATACGAAGTTCTGAATATATAAAGGCCTTTATAGAGGGTGCAGTGTTGCAAGAGTTTTTTGTAGGAAAACTAATTTCTCCTTTTTCGAAAGCTTCAACCCCAACCCGACCACACGTTACCTACTATTTTTAAACATTTCCTTTCCATTCCATATGCCATCAGTCATTGCATCTGGTAATGGGTGGTGCACCTGCCGGCCCAGCTGGAACTGGCAAAACCGAAACCACAAAGGATCTGGGTCGGGCATTGGGAGTGATGGTATACGTTTTCAACTGTTCTGAACAAATGGACTACAAGTCCTGTGGAAATATTTATAAAGGACTGTCACAGACCGGTGCATGGGGATGCTTTGACGAATTCAACCGGATATCAGTGGAAGTTTTATCCGTGGTTGCAGTGCAGGTGAAAACCATTCAAGAAGCAATAAAGGTACACACTCTAGGGCTGGGAACGCAAAGTAGTTTTGCAATACCAATTTCATGTGATTGTTCACTTATTTTCAGATGAAGAAGACACGATTTGCTTTCATGGGTGAGAGTATTTCCCTGGTTAGTACAGTGGGTATCTTTATCACAATGAATCCAGGCTATGCCGGTCGTACCGAACTGCCAGAGAACTTGAAAATGTTGTTCCGTCCATGTGCAATGATTGTACCGGACTTTGCACTTATATGTGAAATAATGCTTGTAGCCGAAGGATTCCAGGACGCACGATTGTTGGCGAGAAAATTTATTACCTTGTATACGTTATGTCGTGAGCTGTTGTCACAACAAGATCACTACGATTGGGGTTTGAGGGCCATTAAGTCTGTGTTGGTGGTAGCGGGTGGACTCAAACGTGAAGACCACACTCGACCCGAGGATCAAGTGCTGATGAGAGCGTTGCGGGACTTCAATATACCAAAAATTGTGACCCAGGATGTTTCGATATTTATGGGTTTAATAGGAGATTTGTTTCCTGCGATTGAAGTACCCCGTAAGAGATTATTTGATTTTGAAAGGGCAGTTCGAAAAGCAGCACATGAATTAAAATTACAGCCTCAAGAAAGCTTTCTTATGAAAGTGGTACAG